>OY982973.1:15344017-15728323 GCA_963890685.1 Plagodis pulveraria
TTTAATGAGGTAAATAACATTGACAAAAAGTTACTTATTCATAATTATATCTAACATATATGTTTATGATGCCTATACTTATACAAAATAATTAGTAAGTATTACGTTTTTTCTAAAAATATTATGAATAAATGTATATGTTAGATTATAATGCATAGTGCATTACGTTTTATAAGCTACTTCCACTCGACGAGTTGAAAACTCGACCAGTCTGTGAATGTCATATGATATCTGTCTGTACTGCCCACTGCTGAACACAACTTCCCGAGGACTTGCCATAATCCACACGCTTGGCAGGCGTCTTGGGTATAGAGGGGATATAATATATATTTTCAATAGTTTTTTTTTGTACTGCGTGCAAAATTAAACATACGTAATCTAAATGCGGTGTGTTTATTTTCATATATATAATATGTACGTAATAAAAAAGTTCCATCATCATCATAAAGTTCCATATACGAAATAAAAAAAAAACACACAATTAGAAAAATCCCGATTGCTACCTTATCCGACCAGAACTGACGGCTGTCTTGAAGCGGGCGCTTTTTTCCATCCAGAGCCCATCCGAAGAACGGAAAACAAAAAGGCGGGATTTATACATTTTTTTATCATTTTATTTATTTCTTTTTACTATTTTATATTCGCGAGAATTCTGCATGTCGGTCGATCAAAGTTATTGTTTTGTTATTAGATAGTGAGGGGGCATGTGGTCAGTCTATCGTGACTTGTCCCAATTCTGGGTCCCAAACTCGTGTCGAGTCGTGTCCTAATTTCTAATAATGAAGCTATTCCCTTGATATATAATGTTCTTGATATATTCATAATACATTAAATAAATACGTATAGAAGCTAGCATGGCATAATATAATTAGAAGGATGTCCCGCAAACTGGAAATGACTGGAGACTTATTTTTACATGGTAGGTAAGCCTTTATTATCAAAACTTGTTCCGGACTTTTGTTCAGCAGGGTAGTTGATCGTAATAGGTAGTTAGTAGTAGTTTGATCATTCAGGGAAAGCAGTGACAACCTTCAGTATGAGCGTTAGGTACCAAGATATTGTTCATCAGTTTTATGGTTTTATTTTAAGAATCCTACTCTAATTTACCTATTTTTAAATATGTGTCAATATATAAGGGTCATAAAAGATAATATTATCTTGGTATTAAATATAAAGTTATACGAAATAGTACATTACTGCAGAATCCAGTAAGTAAGCCTTCCAGGCCAAGTATGAATTAACCGGACCGAACTGCGGGTGAGGTCCGGTTATATACGAGGCCAGGATGGCTTCTTACTGGTTGAGGCTTGTATAATGTTTTTCTCAGAAATGAATGCCTCAGATTTTAAATCAGGAGGAGTGCCATCTATTTCCGAATCAGATTCGCTTGAACTAATTTCATGGGATTATCTATGTCCACGGTCGCAATTGAATATGAAATCCCGCCAGTCATTGTTTTTTTAATAAAAAGTTTGCGTTTGGTTTTGAACATTGTTGTATTTTTACTTTTACATTACATGAATATTTAAGTTAAAAAATATATGTTTTTGAAACTTCACGTTAATTTTAGAATTTAATTAACTATTAGAATTTAATCCAACATGATTTCTAAACTGAAATTACTTAATACAAACCTAAAACCCCACACTATACTTCTATAACATTATTGAGTACAAAACGCAACGTGCACACTTTTTCTGCGTCGCGTTAAGTGTCACAGACTATAAAATGGCTGTTAAAGGCTCCAAAAATATATCTATCTCATAAAATGTCATACCAAAAAGAGAGATAGATATATATTTGGAGCCTCCCTCCTATAACCTTGTTATAATGGCTAAAAACTAATCTGTGTCTGGTACATCTGTGTTGTACTACGTTTTTTTTCTAAGCAGATCTAAAGAGGATGACCTAACTGTCCAGTATAGGGGAGATACGCTATGAAACGGACGTTTTACTTTGGAGTATTATTGCATAATGCAGTTGAAACTTAGAAACTCACTAACTGTCCTTAGGGAATTCAGAGGTAATATACTATTAGTCATATTATAAGACAATTATATTTATTTCAAGAAATATTACGCTAATTTTGTCAACTCACTAATGACCGTTTCATGACACATGAAGCATTGAATAGGACAGTGGGTGTCTTGAAACGGACAAGGAATTAACTACTTTAAGCCACATAAATATAGGTTTCACGAATTCTTTGGTTTCATATAAAAACTCCTATTTTAACAAGTCAAACTCTTTGGTACAAAACAAACTGAGATCATACACAAAACATAAAAATAAAACAAAACAAAATCATCAGACATTGAACTTCCTAATCTTGTAACACGAGAGCTTGGTTTCAATTTGGTTACATTATAAGGAAGTATAACAAATGATCCTTAATAATATTAGGAGGAATAACAAATCACAAACTATTTCGTTATATCCTATAATTGTACCTACACATAAAAAATAATCAGCTTTCCGGTTACCTATTTGAGTATTAATTACAATTATTACAAAAATAATTATTCATGCACTTCAAGCCACATGTCTCGTGTGCCCATTTCTTACAAATAGCACACAGTACCCAGTGAACACTGCTGCACAAATAAGCACTTTTACAGACACTGACGTATTGAACGGACGTCCGTTTCAACGCGATGGCACCTGTCCGATTCATTGCAAATCTAACCTCAAAACATTTCTAACCAAATTTCAAACAATACTTATTGATAAGATTATGACTCACCACTCCGTGTATTTTTAAGAATATGTCACAACAAATACGACCACCAAAACTGTAGCCCAAGTTACTATCGAATTTTATACCAGTTTGCAAATATACAATATTTTTTACAAAAATCAAGTACTTCAAGAACGTGCTTAAAGGTAAACAAAAATATGGCTCCCGGAAGTTGTCATCATTGTGGGCTTGTCTATGGTCATTAGTGCTGCCAACTACCAAAACATACGAAAATTGTCTTTCAAAAGTTTTAAGATATCTATAGTCTCCGTTTCACAACGCGTCTGTTTCAGCATTGCAAAAAAATACTAAACCATAGACTGTTTAAATAATATGTACTTACAACTCCACAGTGTGGTATAGTACCACCAACTTAACTGTGCAGTTTTCGAGGGCGCTACTAGTCGTGGAAATCAACTACAAACTGTCACAATTTGAAGGTATGTTGTAGTTCTTTTTTCTGCCGCCTGAACAGATAAGTTGGTGGGTCTGTACACTGTTTTCCGGTAGCTCGACTGCATGGCTCGTTCTCACCTCACCGTTAGCTATAGTATTCTGTCATCCGTTAGGTTTATTTTTCTTCCTGGTTCAACCACCACCGTTTTGTAAAAATCTAACGTAATGCTGTTTGGGGGCCAGTACCCTTTTTTATGCCTGATAGATTAGTCCTCTGACCACTATCCTATTTGTAAGTGATGATGTGGTCGAAGATGTTGTTTTGAAACCCAGAATTACTGGCTCGCAAGGACAGCTGCCGGAACACACCGTTAGGTGCTTGGCGATAGATTTTCTACTTGACGTGCTAGCTAGCCAGGCGGGCATTCGCAAAATGCCCTACTACCATGCATAAAACCCGTTCTATAATGTCCAGGTTTGACCTACTGTAATATAATATTCAACCGAATATATCATTATATTATTATCATTCGATCACATGATCATATGGGTAAAGGTAAGTTGAGGCGCTCGTAGCGAAGTTTACTTATCTGTTCTCATCCGATCAGCAAAGTTAAACAACGTCGCGCGCGGTCATGAGTTGGATGGGTGACCGCTAGTGACATTACTACTGAGCGTTTCCGTGCTTCGGAGGGCACGTTAAGCCGTCGGTCCCGGTTGTTGTCTTAGGATGGCAGTCGTTATAGCATGGTGGTAGGGCATTTTGAAATGCCCGCCTGGCTAGCTACCACCCTCAAGTAGAAAATCTGTCGCCAAGCACATAACGATGTGTTCCGGCAGCTGTCCTTGAGAGCCAGTACTTCTAAGTTAGCCTGAACAACATCGTCGACCACATCATCACTTACCATCAGGTGAGATAGTGGTCAAAGGCTAACCTACCAGGCATAAAAAAAAAATCTACGGATTTTGTGGAACCAATCTGACCATTCAGACCAATCTGATATCTTGTTTTTTTCCCCTTTCGAGTATAAAATGTAGCCTTTAGTTTACGAGATAGACCACGTAACGTAACATACAATTTTTTTCGACTTAATCATAGACAATAGGCTATGTCATGGAAATAACACATCGGTCTTCGGTACAAAAATTTGGAAGAAAAGAAAGTGATATATAAATAATTTAAATATTACATAACGACTTTATTATGAATATTCTTTTATGAGCTATTAACATTATTAATTCGTAATTTTTTTGTATATTTTTTGTAATGCATGACCTAATTATTAAATTTTTATATATTAATTTTATTTAATGTCATAAATCACAGTTTTGTAATGAAATTTTCATATGCTGATAAGGCGAAATATGGCTGTAGTTATCCTAATTGTCATCATTTTGTGATTGTCATCATTTTGTTGTCAATGAATATGAATATGAACATGAATGGTATAAAGTTGACAACCCACAGAATTATTTATTTTCATAGAAAATAAAATATATAAAGAATTAATTTGCATTCTACTCAATAAGCTCTCAACGTAGACACCCAACATGCAAGTTTTGCTTTCATTTAAATATCTACTGCATCCACATTCATACAGTACCACCAACTTATCAGTTCAGGCGGCAGAAAAAAGAACTACCACATTCCTTCAAATTGTGACAGTTTGTAGTTGATTTCCTTGACCAGCAGCGCCCTCGCGAACTGCACAGTTAATTTGGTGGTACTATACATTCCTATTTCCTATCCTTACTTCATATTGACAGCTAAGCGCGGCCGCACACGCCAGGTAACCTGATCCTGTTGTCCAATTTGGTAACCTGACCGGATGAGTCCCGCACACGGACGAATGATTCCATTCGGTTTTACACTCTTCAGTCGTGTGCCAGAAGTCAAAATGTTCATATCGTGTGAATAGTTCGTTAAAATGAGTGAGGGAATGGTCAGTTGCGAATTTCTATTGTTAATATTTTCATGATTTAATAAACCTCTTTACTCTAGCTTAAATCTAAGGTTGTATCTTCTTGCATAGGAAGATTGTAATTGATCGTAATTGGTAATATTTTGAGAACAAAGGAACCTAAAAGTACTGGCTCTCAAGGACAGCTGCCACAACACATCTTTAGGTGCTTGGCGACAGATTTTCTACTTGAGGGTGGTAGCTAGCCAGGCGAGCATTCGCAAAATGCCCTACCACCATGCTATTACGACGGACATCCTAAGACGACAAGCGGGACCGACGGCTTAACGTGCCCTCTGAAGCACGAAAACGCTCAGTAGTAATGTCACTAGCGGTCACCCAAAAATTTAATAAATCAAATCTCTTTATCCTTTGACAATGATATTTATTGTCAAGTATTGTTATCTGTTGTTCGATTTGGGGCAAACCATTTGTGAGATGAATAGGTAAATTATAGAACATACTGTTTTCCGAATGCTTATATACGAATGCCGACAAACGATATCGTTTCAAATCGAACAATTGATTGTCTATAGTTTTCACCAAGAACATTTTCAACATTACGTCTTTTTCTTTCAGTGCGGTGGTTGTGCGGGCCAGATGGATAGTTTTAAGAATACAGCTTCGATCATTATTAATGAAGAAGCTCGTAGGAATAAAAAACGTGATTTATATGAGGGTGGGAAATTGAAATCATCGTCGTAGATCGATTTACATTCTTGACCCGTCGAAAAATATACAAATTCACAGAAAAATAAATTACTTCGAATTTCCCAAAACAAGCTACTCTGTGTGTATTTTTGAAATACGTGTAAACAATGCGGCCTGAATTTTAAGTTTAATTCACAATGTGGTGAATAGTAATCAGATGATCAGCCCTTTCCCCAGCTGGGGCCTACATACAAGCCCCTAGGCTATGCGCGAGGGGAGATTCCGAACGAAGGGACCGCAGGATCTGTACCTACCTTATATAGGTATACATACATATACTCGTAGATTTAGACTAAATATTAGTGGATTGTATTGATATCGTGCGAAAACTTTGTCAACGAACACATGGGAGACGCTAGCGAAAGGCAATTAATATGCTTAGATAAACATGAAATGTTATTTCTGAACCAATTTTATTCATAATCTGCTTTTTTATGTAACAAAATTTCACATGATGAAAAATTTGCATTTTCGTTTTCCCAAGCAAGGGAATATACTTACCCTTAGGCGTTAGGCTATAAGCATTCCCAAGCGGGGAGATACCGCAAGGGGCTGATTCTATAAAGAGACAAGGTGATATGATACGAGTACAGTGCGGTATGCTAGGTATTTTTTGTAAAGGCTGTGAATTATCATAGCCTTTACAGTTTAGGTCAGTACAATGTATATTTAATTAATTTTAGGCAACAGTTTTTTTTGTTATTTCTGTTAGGTTAGCCTTTGACCACTCTCTCACCTATGATAAGTGATGATGTGGCCGAAGATGTTGTTCAGGCTAACCTAGAATTGTTTAGGTTTGGGGTTAAGTCGAAATAAACACGCATATAGGTCTTACTAATCTTTACCAAGTATTTATTCAAATCCCAAACCTTACAATACAGGTTACAGGAGTAGGTACCTATATATTTATAATTATTACTAAGTTTTCGTTTTAATTATTTAAAATTTTGGACTCTTATGACCAGGCGTTTGATAGAAATTCATTCGCATGGTGTGTTCGTGTCTATGAACTGTTGAAAGATTCCGGAAATCATATTAGAATTCCTCATATATTATTCGAAACAGAGATATCAAGATGTGCGATGTAGCGAAGAAATATCATCTTATAGTACTACCAACTTAACTGTGCAGTTTTCGAGGGCGCTACTGGTCATGGAAATCAACTACAAACTGTCACAATTTGAAGGAATGTTGTAGTTCTTTTTTCTGCCACCTGAACAGATTGTTGGGTTAGTAAAGTAAAATAATAATAATAACAGTTGGCGGGTCTGTACTTATAATGATATGACTTTTTTTTAATTTTTGTTTGCAGACTGCATATCTACCGCAAAAGTTCGATTGTGACTTGCTACAATACTGGTTACCACAGACAAGAGTTCCTATAACAATTAAATCATAGGTTTACTAGCAAATAATTTGGGATTTTGTTGAAATTGATATAGGACCGACTTGGATATGCGTATTACATACCCAAAAAAACCTCAACATTGGGTAATTCAGAAAAAAGATATACGTGGTCATATCAACTTGAGTACTTTCCTACTTTTTGGTAATCGGTTAAAAAATAATGTAACTTTACCTCATCCCTATTCAAAAGTTCCAAGTATCCATTTTGTTTTGAAATGTCTCCTGTCACTGTCACCGAGTGACAACATTCGTGGAATGGCGGGAAAATTTATTGTTTTTTTTTCTTTCTTCTTGGCCATGACGCGGTTAGTGTATTGTGCCATTTTTGTGTCTTGATTTTGTGTGGGCTACAAAAAGGTTTTAACTAAATAACGTTGGTTTTCGGTTATCTGTTGAACTATGTATTGGAATGACAGGTAGGATTGTGTCAATAACATCTGTTATACGTAGTTTATTATAATATTGATACCGAAACCAGGTTCTGACTTGTGACCTATTTGCCGTGGTCCTTCAAGAACGTCATGTTCTCAATTCAAAGCAGTCTGGTAATATTAGGCACGGACCAAAACGTCTTTGGACGGTAACTGTTCCAAAATTTACTTATTAACACAAAGGCAACCAATTTAATAATTAATTCATCATATTGTGTTTCCAGCCCTCGCCGCCAGCGGCCCCGTCCGACTCGGTGTTGTCTACATATAGGTTGGTACTTTATATGTATATGCATATCTACGAGTAGGTATATGTTAATTTGTGAGTAGGTTATTCATATACAATACTACATGTACTATATATAACGGTAAATCCTTCAACTGTGTTTGCCTTCTACATATTTTAGTCAGCCTGAGGTATGTGTGTAAGGCACATAATGTTAGGGAGAAGGTAAGTATGTAGGTATTGTAGGTAGGTAGGTTATGTCGAATACAATACTATGGCTCTCGGAGCTGTAAACCTGCCTGAGTCTGCCCTTTAACAGCTTACAATTAAATAAAGGTCCACTACGCACGATGATGGGGGATTGGGTCACAAAATCCGGAAACCATAGATATAGTTATATTCTGAAAATTTATGAAATTTATCTGATATGCTGGATTTTTGATCTGTGGATGTGACACAGGTAATTTTCGTTTCTACATTGACATGAATACGTGCCGCGCTCCTTCGTCGCACCCCTCCCTCCGTCGCACCCCTCCACGCTCCGATGGCATTTATTATGGTCAACAACCAAGGATCATATGATATTTATTTAACCAATTAAAAAAGTATTTAAACTAGCTGCGCCCCGCGGTTGCCTCCGCGCGGTGATGGATGATGATGATAAAATCCTATCCATACCTTTCATCAAAATTGGTCCAGCCGTTTGAGCGTGAACAAACAAACATACAAACACACTGACAAACGTTCGCCTTTATAATATTAGTTTGATAAGGATCAATTAATTGTTACTACCAAATATGCATTAGAAATAAATTATCAATTTAATAGTATTTATGGTTCACTATTTTGGCGATAAAGGCTTATACATAAAGAATAGATATATGCTGTCGCGTGCTTTTTGTAGGACAATTTAAGATAAACATTTCCTTTATACATTATGTACGTATGATACTAAAGGTTTTTTCAGCACACGTCAGAATAGGTCGCATATCGTCGATGCGCTTGCCAAACCTGATATGTGTTTTTTTTCGATTTTTCGTTTTTTAGCGTATGTGTTTCATTTTTAAAAGCTGCATCGAATGCAAAAACTATCATGTGTATAAACCCTCTGGTACATGATTTATATTTGTTGTTATGTGCAAAGTATCTGATACCATTGTTGATATGTGTATTTAAAACACTTAACAGAAAGAAGCAGATCATTTTCTTGTTGCATATCAGATTTTGCGAGCACATATCAGTTTTTAAGGTCTCTTGTTTTACACATAGCAGAAATTATACCGTAATTCACGTAGTTGCAAGTACAGATCTTAGTAAAGTAATATGAAGATATTTTTTTATTACAACCTGGGTAAGTTTTAAAATTGAGTTCTGCTGTTGTTAATCTAACTAAATATTAGCTATGCAGTGGTTGAGATACGTAGTACCTTGTTTGATTCTAATATTTCAGAAAGAAATACTGTAAAATTTTCGTAACCTAATTTCGTAAGAATATTTCTAGTATTTCTAATCGAAATGATAATAATAAATTAGTTTTTAAAGTCCATACACTTCTGCTTAAGTCCAAGTACAAAAGAGGCACCACGTTTTATGGCATCTTATGCTATGAATTTTTTGACCGACTATAATACGTACCTTGTGCTTTGCTTATTGTATTGCTAGATAGCCACACTGCACTCATCCATTTAATTTTATAAAATATTATAGTACCATTCAATTTTAAATGTTGTATGAAATAATTATAATATACCTGTTTTTATATTAGATTAATTACAATTATGATCGATCATGGCATCACGAAATAATTAGCGGGGAAAAATGCCCCGTGGGGTGGCGGGTTAGAATTGCACCTCCCCATATCATCCCGTGGGTGTCGTATGAGGCGACTAAGGGAAAAATACTGGAAGGTGGACAGCTGCGCCTTCTAAATAACTGCCATCTTATACTGCGATCCCCAAGCCACCTGCCAAGCGTGGGGATTATGGCAAATACCCCTTTAATAAGGGAGGCTGTGTTCAGCAGTGGACGATCCTGCTGATACAGTAATGCTTCACCCAATTCTGATTGCGCACTTCTTCATGATTCTGCCTGCTTTCCTCATTTATTGGGGCTTACTGAAGAAGAGCAGCCTGAATTTATCTCATATAATAATACTGAGAAAATACCTGAGTATTCTCATATTGAATCAAGTGAACCTCAAGTTGAATCTCCATCAACTAATTTTATAATATAGCCCAACTATACATATCCCCGCAGAGATGGAGTATGAACATACCGGCTTTAATAAGATAACTTTATATAATTATGATTATCTGGGAATAAGCCAACGTAAAACAAATGAAGCAAGAAGCCTACAATGCTCTGAAGTGCTAGTCATAACTACAAATGTATTAAGTGTACTTTAATCGCCAAAGCTCAAGTAGCTGCTCAATATTGTAAAACAAAGCTGCAGTTTGGCATGAAGGTGATGGCAGTGTGTGATTTCGTCAATTTAAAACTCAACGAAAATTACATAAACATAATACTTATATATGATGGGTTCTCCTACCAAAACCACAACAAAATACTTGCCTCAGCTTTATGTATTCTCACAAAGCAACGAGATATTGAAATACAACAGACTATTCTGGAAAACTACCCATCACTTGGATTACACATACTTCAAAGCTTTTTAAAAGACATGTTTGCTTCATACCATCAGAACAGGAATAAAATCAAGTGATCCTGTGGTTACCAATATAGGGGAACAAGTTTTTTACAATTTGCGACATCCACGTGATTAGAAATTACTGTCACAACGAATGCGCACTGGTTAGCCAGTATCCAAACATCTGTACAAAACGCCCAGAAAAATTGAGAAATCAAAATACGACAGTTTGCAGTCCCTAAAGAGATACATGCACAGTGATTACTACACAGCTTTTATGATAGCCTTGAGCAAAACTAAGCCATGGCAAGGCAGTTAATTTATGATTATCTAGTAGTAGGATTAAACATAACTTAGTGATGTCCATCAAATTGGTTTGTTTAATAGATAGATTTCTTACTATTTTTTTTTGTGAAGTAGAAAATCTTTCGCCAAGCACCTAACGGTGTGCTCCGGCCGTAGTCCTTGAGAGCCAGTGAAATTACAGGCACATGAGACTTAACAACTATGTCTCTAGGTGACAGGCGCATTGCAATTCGTGACTTGTGACGAAATGTATCTGTTATAGGTAGTGTTTAGTCCGCTTAACATCAAGTAGGCCTCGAGCTTGTTCCGTCACAATAACATAAAAAACGTCCTGGTTGCTCAAAAACCTCTGTTAATTACATGAATAAGCATTTTTTTTATACGAATATTTAAAATGTTTGTTGCGTTTTTTGTTATTTTTTTTTATAAAAAGGAATGTGATAATCAACCTGAATTGTGACATAATTGTGATCTTTTTGTTACTTAGAAAGTATCATTATTATAACATTAATAAGTACAATAATGCTAAACATTTAGGTAAAACAAAACTCGTAATCACTCAATATCAAAATGCATTTTGTAAGTATTTTTATGCTACAAACACAAAATATCTCGTTTCATGTAATTCAGATTAGATTTTCATACTAAACTATTGAATGTTATTATGTTTTGCTTTAATTTCTTAAATATTATTCCTTGGCGTTTGTCACATAGGCAGTTTTCTTAAAGATTTTGTTTTCAGTCAAAATTTGTATGCGCATAATTTTCACTTAACAAAAAATATTAATCCAGTCAAATCTGACATGTGCATCGAAATTTACAAAAAAAATAAATTGTGCTATAAAAGAGCGGGTTAATATAAAATTATTGTGGTCACATAATATAACACATTTTTTGGCATGAAATTGTTATTTAACTCGTTTGATAAGATGAAAAGTCAATGAGTTAATAAGTTTTTTCTTCCTCCTGAAAAGTTGCATTTAAACACATATCAGATTCGGAAAGCGCACCGACGATATGGCAGATTTTTTCCTACTTACTTGACACTTATTTTATATTTTGGACAATTCACATATCATTATAAATTATAGCTTATGTGTTATTCTGATATGTACTTAAGCTATAATAATAATAATCTTTTTATTTTCTCAAGCCATACACGGAGAAACTTAAAATAACATAACAATACATCTAATAGACTATAATGGCTGCAATAATGTTATATTACAATGGAAACTGTTGTTTCCGAAACTAAACTATAAATTAGTCCGTATTTTCGGATAAGCAACAAGATTCCTCCATTACAAATGGTACATTACAGCTTTTGAGCTTTAAAAGCATGATTAGTTCTATAGAATAAACAGTATTTAATAACCTACCGTACTTTTTTATGTTTTTCTGACGGAACAAGCTCGAGGCCCACCTGATGTGAATCGGACTCTGCCTATAACAGATGCATTTCGACACAAGTCACGAATTGCACTGCGCCCGTCACCTTGAGACATAGTTTTTGACTTGAGGGTGGTCCCTAGCCAGGCGGGCATTCGCAAAATGCTCAAGCCCGCGGTGGGATTCGAACAATGGGCCTGCTGCGCGGCAGTCTAAAGCCAATGCCACTGAGCCGTCACTGCTTCAAAACCGTACTAAACTTAAACGTAGAATGTCGATGAATCTATAATGTCATTGGCACAAATTATAATTTCAATCGTAATTAATTTACCAAATGAACTCTAACGTTTACTTAAGATATCCTATTGCATGTAATTTTAAACTGCTGTTTATTTGGGCAACACTTTTATAAAAATAGAGACTACCTCTTTTAAAGTCTCGAAGGAGGGCGATAAAATAAAAATGTTACCAAATAAAGTCGCGGGCAAAAATTTAGCCACTATTGCCTATGGGTATATTAATTTGCAAACAAACGCCAAAATATATAGGGTTTACAATTTAATGACACCCATAAGTAAGTATAACGTAAGAAAACCTTCGAATCTCGGGTATTACGCAATCGCTGATAAAGTACAATAGATAGAAGACCTAGCAACAAACCAAAAAAATGGATACAATTTTGAACCCACCAAAGACATCAGTGTTCTCCTCAATATGGTTCCATTATGTGTCATCCTCATAATCATATCTACCGGAACCTCCACTGTGTACATCCCCATCCCTAAGGTCTCCCCATGGGATTTGCTATAATCCCCACGTTTGGCACGCGTCTTGGTGATCGCAGTAGAAGTGATCAGTTCTTTAGAAGGCACTGGCCACCTACCTGTATTTTTCCGTTAGTCGCCTCTTACGACACACGGGAAGAAATGGGAGGTGATATTCTAACCTGAACCCCACGATCCCGTTACGGGGCCGTTTCTGTAAGGAACCCTATGACGGACAGTGAGTCAAACTATCAATACTTACTGAATATTTTTCCTTCTCATCAACCAAGATATGGGTAGGTATGGATAACCAAATCAGCAAGGCTTTTGGTTGGCTCTATACAAAATATTATCTCCTGGTACTTAAGCAACAAAGTACCCGTGGTCGGCCGATTTAGAATTAAATTATTAAATTAAAATTAAATTATTATTTATTGAGATAAAAACGAAGTCAATCAGTTACATTTACCTCACAAAAATTCATTTGAAACATTGTATACATGGTCACATTAAAAACTTAACTTATTATTAGAAAAATATAATTTTACGTCACAAAGCACGACAGGTAACAAATACAGCACAGAACAAAATTATTAGTCAAAATTATTCTCCAGCTCAAGTGAGCTATCTCTATTAATACATCGGCCCCATTGGTCGGGTAAATTCTCACAATATTTGGCAAATATTTCACACACAGTTTTTAATGAGTCAATCATGATGTCACATTCAGTGTTGGTCGCAAGAACTGCATTGAGGTGGCGGTGAGTCCTAACTAACGGGGACATACAGCGCGCAACAGTACGACCAGCGTCCACATGGAAAAGGTCATGTGCCTTACCGCGCCTATTTGCCGGGGTCCATGGGTCGTGCGGCACGAATAGAGTGCACATAAGGTCATGAAGCTGAACGAAATCTAGTAACCCTCACAGCACCTTGTAACCAACAATGAGCTGACCCAGCGTCCTTCTCAACTCAAGTGAGAGTGATAGAATGTCACCCCCATCTCTTCCCGTGGGTGTCGTAAGAGATTGAGGGTAAAATATCGGAAGGTGGACAGCAGCACCTTCTGAGGAATTGCCATCTTACACCGCGATCCCCAAGACGCCTGCCAAACCCTCCTTTAAAGATGGACAGCAGTGGACAATCCAGCTGATACAGTATCTTACGTAACCAAACAATTGGTACAGATGAAGTACTAGTTGCTACGTAATCGCCAGTAATGGCTGCGTAGTGTAAGCAGGTAAAGCTGTTTCCGTGTTTCCCACCTTTCATTGGAGACAATTAAAATTACTTACCAGTTACGTGACACGAGTTGGCGACGGCCGCGCGTGGCGGAGTAGCATGCTGGAGTTTGGATGTGGTATGCAGAGAAAACTACCTTCGTTTTGTTATTGTTTTTGTATGACTAGTAGAGTTCCACATCTAATGAAAACAGCGCCTATGTAAAACCTGTGAAAGTGTCTTGGTGAGAGACGAATCTAGTAGTAATTTGAAGAACTCGTGAAGTTTGCTCAGCCGTTCTTAACCGATCAGCTAAGTTAAGCAACGTCCGCTACGGTCATGAGTTAGATTGGTGACATTATTTTTGAAGCGCTCGTAGCGAATTTTACTTAGCTGCTCTCAACCGATCAGCAAAGTTAAGCAACGTCGCGCGTGGTCATGAGTTGGATGGGTGACCGCTAGTGACATTACTACTGAGCGTTTCCGTGCTTCGGAGGGCACGTTAAGCCGTCGGTCCCGGTTGTTGTCTTAGGATGACAGTCGTTATAGCCATGGTGGTAGGGCATTTTTCGAATGCCCGCCTGGCTAGCTACCACCCTCAAGTAGAAAATCTGTCGCCAAGCACCTAACGGTGTGTTCCGGCAGCTGTCCTTGAGAGCCAGTACTTCTAGGTTAGCCTGAACAACATCTTCGACCACATCATCACTTACCATCAGGTGAGATAGTGGTCAAAGGCTAACATATCAAACAAAAAAATAAAAAAAACTACTGAGCGCTTCCGTGCTTTGGAGTCCACGTTATGCCATCAGGCCCAGTTGTTATCTTAGAATGGCAGTCGTTACAGCATGGTGGTAGGGCATTTTGCGAATGCTCGTCTGGCTAGCTACCACTCTCAAGTAAATCTGTCGCCAAGCACCTAACGCTGTGTTCCAGCACCGTTTCTTGAGAGCCATTAATTCTAGATTAGCCAGAACAACATCTTCGACCACATCATCACTTACTGTAACTGTAATGGACACACGTGATGCTTACCATTGCTTGTCCGTCTCGTCACATATTAACATAAAAAAAACGTGTGCTGGGCAATACAATAAAATGTATTGAACATTAAACAGAAAGGTTTTTCCCAACCTCAAAAACGCTCAAATCTTTTAATAATATACCTACCGTTGACGTTGCCATATAAAAAAGCCCAGAAGACCAACCACCATCTCCGAATTCAATCTTATTTTAACCTTATATATATTTTTTTTGTACTACCAAATATAATTGTAGGTCAACTTACATTAGAACTTTACCGTGAGAGCGGACTACGCGCATTTCATCAAGTATTGTGCGATAGAGATAGCGTTATAAATATTATTGTGTATCGACGGTCATGGTACGGAATCTAAGTATTAATATTTTAAGCTGGAAGTAATGTCTTTGGTTTTCCATAATAGTTTTTAGAAGGTTGTAGTTGGGGCCCCTGTTATCTATGCGCAGTCCTAGACCATTTTAGTGCAATACTACCTTTGACTTTACCTGTTACTGTACTGTAGTTCTTCATCACTACATCACTATCATCACTACATAGTATAAAACAAAGTCGCTTTCTCTGTCCCTATATCCCTATGTATGCTTAAATCTTTTAAACTACGCAACGGATTTTGATGCGATTTTTTTAAATAAATAGAGTGATTCAATAGGAAGGTTTATATGTATAATAACATCCATGAAATAGTGGGAAAATACTGTTATTTTTGAAGTTTCTAATATGATGTCGTAAATAATTAAATTTTTTCCGCTTACATTGCAAACGCAGGCTGAACCCTACGAGATTTATCAAAATAATGTACTAAGTATTGTACACATTGAAAAGGTCTACAGAAAACTCTGCTGTCTATCTCTTAAGGATATCCCACAATATTTTTTTTTGTTATTTATTTTTTACGACAAATAATGGCTAATTTTCTAAGCGATTTTAACCAATACAGCATTAATCCTTATCTAATTAAATACCTTAAATACACTGTTGATTTAATATAGATAGATCTATATGGCCCTTTACAGCATATGATTTAAATGAATATTTTCAAAGATATTACAGATTTCAAAATTGCGGGAGTAGCGTTTGCGGCGGTTCCGGCCGGCGCCGGCGCGGGCGTACCGGAGAAGATTCCCCGAATCCCTCTGATACCATCGGATTTACCCTTCCAATTTAAACGTTTACAGTTTCCGGTAAAGACATCTTTTTTGCAATGAACATTAATAAATCGCAGGGTCAAACCTTCAACGTTGCAGGCTTAGATTTGAGCGTTGACTGTTACAAAATTTCAAATATACGATAGGAAAAATTTAAGTCATGTGCGGGATTCGATCCCGCGTTGACTGTTTTTCACATGGTTAACTGTATGTCGCTCTTTCAAGAGTAACCACTAGAGAAAACATGTTTGTATTGTCTAATGACAAGAAAGCTGTTTACGTTGTATATAAAGACATTCTGTTATATATTAATTGTTGTAAAAATAAAATAAATACGTAACAATGTAAAAAGTAAATAAGTAAAAATGTAGTGTATGAATTTAGATATTCCAAAGATAGCAGGAAATCTTCGTGGTTTAGGGAAAGAAGAATTGTTTTACTCAAAATTCTTTCACTACGTAGTTGCTAACTTGTTTAACTAACTAACTTTTATTTCAATATAATTAAACCTACTTTTACATGCTGACGTAAACGTCATGTATATATGATTTACTAAGATATATCTATCTATAATTTTCTAAGGCAATAGAAGGAAATCGAACAATAAAATCACAAACTATTTCATTTACCTGCAATCACAGATTATATACTAATTGCTAGCGCCCTGCGCACGTACCTACATTAGATCTGCGCTTACTATAATCCGGTCAAATTGCGTTGCTTGCAAAGCGGGCCCCGAACTTGTGCATTCGGTCGCATTTGCGAAATCCATCTTTCCGCGCTGGTATAGCGCGTGGGGGCCACGGGCAGTAATGAATAAATCAAAACTACTGGATCGATTTTAATAATTTTTTCAGTGAATGACATAGGCTATATATTTTATACCCGTGCGAAGCCGGAGCGGGCCGCTAGTAGTTTTATAAGCCGACATCTGTACTGCAAGGTCTGCAAGGGTACGCGAAGTAGAGTACTGAGTTGTTATAAGTATTTGTTAAGCAAACAAAAACCTTTATTTGAACATTCCTAGATACCACATCTATGCCTGCTTTCCTAATCTACCCACTATCACGAACAAACTTTTTTGCATCGCGTGCGTAGTGACAGACAGACGGACAGGCCAATTTATAATATGTCCCTATCAGATAAGCTTACACGCCATTTCCACACCAGAATAACTTGAGCTTTTACTTTCATCTATAGTCAAAGTTATGTGGAGTCAACGTTCACTGGTTAATTGATTCGACCCACCAGTTTATGTTGAACTATTTTATTCAGTCAATTTGTTCTCAGAGCTAAATTTTAAAGGGTTCAAATTATGGTAGGCATCCAATGTGAGGTAATTTTTGAATTTTAGCGATTTTAGTGATAGCTAGAAATTCTGTAGGTAATTATATACAAACGGAAAAGGGTTTGAAAATTATGGCCAGTTTTTTGAAGATAGTCATCACTATTAGCTGACTCAACGTCTGTAAAAAAAATGGTAATAAAAACTGAGCAAGTGCGGGTCGTTATCAATACACTATTTTGTAACCGACTTCAAAACTGTAAAACATGTAAAAGTAGGTTTAATTATATTGAAATAAAAGTTAGTTAGTTAAACAAGTTAGCAACTACGTAGTGAAAGAATTTTGAGTAAAACAATTCTTCTTTCCCTAAACCACGAAGATTTCCTGCTATCTTTGGAATATCTAAATTCATACACTACATTTTTACTTATTTACTTTTTACATTGTTACGTATTTATTTTATTTTTACAACAATTAATATATAACAGAATGTCTTTATATACAACGTAAACAGCTTTCTTGTCATTAGACAATACAAACATGTTTTCTCTAGTGGTTACTCTTGAAAGAGCGACATACAGTTAACCATGTGAAAAACAGTCAACGCGGGATCGAATCCCGCACATGACTTAAATTTTTCCTATCGTATATTTGAAATTTTGTAACAGTCAACGCTCAAATCTAAGCCTGCAACGTTGAAGGTTTGACCCTGCGATTTATTAATGTTCATTGCAAAAAAGATGTCTTTACCGGAAACTGTAAACGTTTAAATTGGAAGGGTAAATCCGATGGTATCAGAGGGATTCGGGGAATCTTCTCCGGTACGCCCGCGCCGGCGCCGGCCGGAACCGCCGCAAACGCTACTCCCGCAATTTTGAAATCTGTAATATCTTTGAAAATATTCATTTAAATCATATGCTGTAAAGGGCCATATAGATCTATCTATATTAAATCAACAGTGTATTTAAGGTATTTAATTAGATAAGGATTAATGCTGTATTGGTTAAAATCGCTTAGAAAATTAGCCATTATTTGTCGTAAAAAATAAATAACAAAAAAAAATATTGTGGGATATCCTTAAGAGATAGACAGCAGAGTTTTCTGTAGACCTTTTCAATGTGTACAATACTTAGTACATTATTTTGATAAATCTCGTAGGGTTCAGCCTGCGTTTGCAATGTAAGCGGAAAAAATTTAATTATTTACGACATCATATTAGAAACTTCAAAAATAACAGTATTTTCCCACTATTTCATGGATGTTATTATACATATAAACCTTCCTATTGAATCACTCTATTTATTTAAAAAAATCGCATCAAAATCCGTTGCGTAGTTTAAAAGATTTAAGCATACATAGGGATATAGGGACAGAGAAAGCGACTTTGTTTTATACTATGTAGTGATGATAGTGATGTAGTGATGAAGAACTACAGTACAGTAACAGGTAAAGTCAGGTTTTTTAATGTACAAACTCGAAATGAATATGTTTTTTTTGTCTGACTATTATTTTTGTTCGTAACTCTATGAAATGAACTCCTGTCACCTATAACGGCGACCAATCAGAGGACAGTTCACAATTTCGCCGGCGCGCGGCGATTATAGATCGTTAGATTATAAACTGCTAGCTAGACATGGTCAGTTTATAATCTGACGAAAATGTAAGCGTTAGATTGTAAATTTTAATGTTCGTTCACAATCTATCGACAGTTTATAATCTCACTAGATTTTTTATAAACTAACGTATCGTATCGTACAATTATCCGGTGACATATATATATATATATATATATATAATATTTCTGTTTGAAGTCGGTTTTTTTTGTTAAAATAAATATCAGCCCATCGTTTTCCAACAAACATTTTTGTCTTGCCTACAACCGAAAATACTTTACGACTAAAATGAAGACCACCAACATGGAAAAAGATATATCGAACGCATAAAATACAGACATATCAGCTATAAATTTACGTGAACATTATCGCGAATAGCTGTAAATGTGTTTTATAGGACGTCTTGATGGGGTGGTGACGCTTTTAATAGTTCAGACATGAAAACATGACGTTATTTTGGAGGGCGACCTTAAAAAATAAAATATAGGTTTATTGCTGCCAAAATATGTGATATATGATATGGATTTTATATTATGAACTCCTATCATAAAGCATTCTAGGTAGGTAGATACTTTACCTACAGGTATAAGTTCTTGCATCGTAGTGTGGGTATACTTACCAACCAAGTATTACCGGGAGCAGGCGAGGCTTAATCGAGGATGAGCAGCAGATTGGCCAATGAATTCCAGATAAAGTAAGTAAATATAAATACATTGGCTTGTCCAAAATACAGAATCTCTTATGGTTTTATCCTCTTAGATACAGTGGGATCGGCCTCTCTGCAAGCTATCACGGAAAGATCGTTTAAATACGTAATTGCCACAGGTCCCTGGTGCGATCCCCACCGCCGGCTTGAGCTTCACCGCATGGTGGAAGGACATTTTACGATTGCGCGCCTGACTAGCTACCACCCACAAGTAGAAAATCTGTCGCCAAGCACCTAACGGTGTGTTACGGCAGTAGTACTTGAGAGCCAGCAGTGAAATTACAGGGACATGAGATTTAACAACTAGTGCTAACTGTGGCTAGCCAGGAGGGCAATAGCAAAATACCTTTCCACCATGCGGTGAAGCTCAAGCCAGCGGTGGGGATCGTACCAGGGTACTGCGGCACGGCAGTCCATAGCTATTACCACTCGGCCATCATTGCTTCATTAGCTTCTTGATTTCTTTAGCTAAGGATTTTCAAGCACTACTTACGCAACACGCATGCTAAGCAAATAATATATTTTTTAGTTAATTTTTTATATTATAAGGTTATCATCGAATAAAATACCTTTCCACTTTTGTACACGAAACGTAGAAAACCAAAGGTTCGATTTCGGATTGAGATTAAAATTTTGAGGCATGCAATGGACATAGTAGCTTTCAGAATGTTCCCAAATACCTGAAGAACAATGTGAACATGTAAGTTTTTACTGCCGATAGGCTACTAATTCTAACTGACCTGATGGTAAGTGAAGATGCGGTTGAAGAAGTTATTAACCTAGGTCCTGGCACTCAAAGACAGCTCCCGGAACAAACAGTTAAAATCCATCGACAGTATCTATGTGGTACCAGTAACCGGTACTTGCCTGTAGAACACCTGGGTGTACCAAGTAAAAAAATATCCTGTAGAACTACGGTTTTCGGGTATTCCACGGGCAATAGATCATGTTTTATATTTGTTGGTTGTGGACCAAATGTCTCGATCGTCTTGGTGTACTAAAGCCAAAAATCAAGCATTTTGGTTTGTGTCGTCGAACACTTGAGTTTAGATATTAGAGAGTCGTATACGATTTATTTTTCCTACTATGGGATAATAGGGCAAAAGAGCTAGCTAGCGGTTTACCTGGTGATCACTGTCTCGTTGCCCACGAACATCCGCAACACCAGAGGTCTCGAATGCGTTGCCGTCCTTTGAGGAGGGAATAAGCTTTGCGTGAAGGCTCATAAGTCGCATCGCATCGGTTCAGAAATACTTCACATGGCAGCTGGTTATTTCATTGTGGCAGTGCGAAGCAGAAAATTGCGTGAGAACCGCAAGGTTGTGGATTTCCAAACGTAGTCGAAATGAAATTGCTGAAACATCCTGCTTTGTCGGAACGTCTGACGGCGAAATGCAGCTGGTATTAAATCAAAATGTACCTTAGAACATTCCCCGTGATAGCGCAGAGCCAAAAGGTGCGTGCGGATCGGAGAGCTTGATCGTCCACGATTCGTGTCCCTCTGGCCGAACCTGAGCCTTACAAAGATGCAAGCGGTGGGCCGATGTGAAGTACCGTCTCAACTTTCCGAGCACACTTGTTAGAGGCTAATTTAGCCTTATCTTCAAAGTGACAGCGAAATTGAACAATGCTCTCTATGTCGACACCAAGTACTCCGATACTGGTTGAGGCGGCAAGGGGAGTGTCTTCAAAAAGGAAGGAACGCACTTCTTTTCTTGGAGTTATATTGGACTAGGTTAGTCGACCCCACTTATATTAGTAGGTGTTTCATAGGTGTAGCATGTTTCAGAATCCGGATGCCTTTGGAAGGGTAGACACAGACTGTGAATTGATTTATACCGGTTTTAACATACCTACATATCTTGCTTAATCAATTATACATCATAACATTCTAGGTTTATAGTAGGTAAGCTGGACCTAAAATTATTCTGCTGACTCTATTAATCGCCAAGATGGTACCTATTAATCGTGACAACTGTCAATGTGACAGTTGCTCCAGTATTTTTGATTTCATAATTAAATAGAAACTGACTTGGAAATGGTTCTCTTGCTGCGACTGCTGTCAAAGTGACACTTGGTGTCGTAATTTTCGATTTTGATTTTAAACGTGTGCTAAATTAGAAAAAAAAATAATAAAGACGTAGGTCTTAGGTGTGATAGCGTTTTGAAGCGCTCGTAGCGAATTTTGCTTAGCCGTTCTTAAACGATCAGCTAAGTTAAGCAACGTCCGCCGCGGTCAGGATTTGGATGGGTGACCGCTAGTGACAATGCTACTGAACGCTTCCGTGCTTCGGAGGGCACGTTAAGCCGTCGGCCCCGGTTGTTGTCTTACGATGGCAGTCGTTACAGCATGGTGGTAGGGCATTTTGCGAATGCCCGCCTGGCTAGCTATCACCCTCAAGTGAACCAGTGATGGCTCAGTGGCATTGGCTATGGACTGTCGCGCAGCAGGTCCATGGTTCGAATCCCGCCCAGAGCTTGAGCTTCAACGCATGGTGGAAGGGCATTTTGCGAATGCCCGCCTGGATAGCGACCACCCTCAAGTAGAAAATCTGTCGCCAAGCACCTAACGGTGTATTCCGGCAGCAGTCCTTGAGAGCCAGTGAAATAACAGGCAAAATATAACTTATCAGGTATGTCTCAAGGTGATGGGCGCAGTGCAGTTCGTCACTTGTGATCAATCTGATCTGGTTATAGGCAGAGGATACCGCTTAACATCAGGTGGGCCTCCCGCTTGTTCCATCACAATAACATAAAAAAAACTAAATAAAATAAAAAGTAGAAAATCTGCCGCCAAGCACCTAACGGTTTGTTCCGGCAGTTGTAAGTAATTCTAGGCTAGCCTGAACAACATGTTCTACCACATCATCACTTACCATCAGGTGAGATAGTGGTCAAAGGTTAGCCGATAAGCTATAAAAAAAAGACAGCTGACAAAGTGACACCTGGTGTCGCATTTATCAGGGCTACGAATGACTCGTAGCCCTACTATGAAATTATAACATAACCAAAAAATAGGGCTTAGGTGTGACATCAGACCAAAGCTATAGCGGGCACGCTGTCTTGACCCCTTACTGATAATCAAAAATTGAAAATTTTCGTAGCTTTTTAGGGTTTTGGCGCTGCGGGCGGGTGCGCGATGTGCGTACGAGCTTCGCAAGCGAATTTGGACTCCAAAAAGTCACAAACTGCTGCAAAATTACAATATTATGTTTAAAATTTGATGATTTTCACTAAAATTTTGAAGAAAAACGGTATAATTTCGATACTATAATACTAATTACATTTCTTTTTTGTAGGTCGTGTAGGGGGGACGAAGCTGCGTCTTGAATGGTATCACACACCCAGACGGACTGTAGGGGCCTCTAAGGGAAATGTTTCCAAGTTGAAAATTACGTATAAGTAGGTATGTTCCGTACTTATTTCAGCAACCTACAGTCCACCCGCAAAAAGCAGTAACTGCTTCATAAAATTATTTACGGACTTACCTGTGCGTTTAACGAGTAGCCCTAAAGTAGGAAGTATTTTTATGTCGCGTTTACGATTTGCTTTCAGTTCGGTTACGGCCGTGACTCATTCGTGTGGGCTCGGCTATTTTCGACCTTTTATTTTTGATGCAACCTATTTTTTTTAATATGCCAAGGTATATGAGTGAGTACTTCATTTGACCGTTCTACGCTCACTACTCCCCAATGTATTACCCCTATCGAAACCAGTTTAGAGATAATAACGAATTGTTTTTTAATGTTTTGCATGGTGGAAGGCATTTTGCGAATGCCTGCCTGGCTAACGAAATTCAGTCCTTGAGAGCCAGTGAAATTACAGGCACATGAGACTTAAGAACTGGTCTGGAACTCAAGGTGTCGGGCGCAGTGCAATTTGTGACTTGTGTCGAAATGAATCTGTTATAGGCAGAGGTTAGTCCGCTTAACAGCAGGTGGGCCTCGAGCTTGTTCCGTCACAATAACATAAAAAAACCCGTCAACTTTATAAATGATAAATGATAAATGATTTATTTTCTTGTGGTTCTAGGTAATACATAAAATGTGGTGACAAATAAATTAATCATAATTCGCTAGATCCGCTTAATTAGCATACAAGAGCTTTATACATAAAATAAATTAAAAAGAAACAATACATAATGAGATGCAAATACAATTAATTGTCGTAACTTAATATTATTATCAAAGATTCTCAATTAAAATGTCAGAATAATTATAATGCATTGAAAAATTTCATGTCAATGATACAATATGCGATAAAAAAAAAATTAGTAAGTATAATAATGAAATTGAATGTCAGTTATGATTCTTATCCTCTAAAAACTCTCTAATAGAATAGTAGGTTTTGTCTCGCAGAAATTTTTGTAGAGTTTTTTTAAATAATACAATACAATCAATACGTCTGATTCGTTGTGGAATAGCATTGTATATTTTATGTGCCATGCAGAACACACTCTTACGCATGAATAATTTACTTCCCGAATGATGTAGTAGGTTTCCTGCCCGTCGAGTGCCAGCCGGTATAAATTCAAATAATTCAGGATTGCGTTTTACGAACATGGCAACCTCACTAATGTACATAGATGGCAATGTCAATAGGTTTGATTTCTTGAAGTAATGTTTACACGAGTCAGTTTGCTTAAGGCCGTACATTGCTCGAATACATCGTTTTTGTACCTTGAATATTTTTAAATTGTTAGCCGAGTTGCCCCAAAATATGACCCCATATCGTAATATGGAGGCAACATATCCATGATATGCCGTCAGCAACGCGTTTTCGCTTACTACAATTCTTAATTTTTTCAAGGCAAATGCAAATTGGAGCAGTCTTTTATGGATTTTGTCAATATGGGGTTTCCAGGTCAATTTACTATCTATTTCTATACCTAAGAACCTAGTAGTGTCTATTTCCTTAATACTATTCCCGTTATAGTTGATGTCAATGTCTAATGGAGTATTTTGACGTAGTTTAAAATTCATAATCTTCGTCTTATCTATATTAATTTTTAAATTATTTAATGTCAGCCAGTTAATGAGCAATGTCAAATTATTATTTAATGTTTGTTCCATGTCAGCAGCTTTTTTGTCAAATGTATATAAAACCGTACAGTCATCAGCAAACAATGTCATATGGAAATTCGTTACGGATGGGAAATCATTAATATAAATTAAGAACAACAAAGGACCAAGCACACTTCCTTGGGGTACACCAAAGCACACATTATTTACTTCTGAAGAGTAAATAGTTTCAGTCTTGGTTTGCCGACTTATTCTTTGTATTTGTGTTATTTGGGTTCTATTACAAAGGTAGGTTCTATATATTGAATTAAATTAATTATAAGAAAACTTTTCATTTGAAATCGGTTTCAAAGAAGGATAAACAAATTTATTTCCGAAACTTATTTCGTTGGTGGCAAATATTCAATTGAAAGGCATTGTTCAGCGTGGATCTAATATACATGTTTTGGCAGTACAATGGGTTTATAATATTATATTAAAAATAAAACAAAGTTACTCACTTTCCACATCCTTTATATACAATACAAATGGATAGATAACTTAAAAATAATTAACATTTAGCACTACATTTTATAATAAGATAACACGGGTTAAGGTGATCGTACACTCGTCTACGTAGCGAACGTATCAACTGCGTCATAGCATTAACTATTATTATATTACAAAAAATATTGAGCTTGTTATGTTTGTATTTTTGTAAATTGACATTTGACTTTGACCATGATGTCATTTTGATCTAGTATCAGTAGTCCGATAATTTAGTTCTATGATCGGACTATTGTTACTATTTCGTCTCAGTAGTCCGGTGTTACAGACAATCGGACTACTGAGCTTTTTAGTCCGATGTTAACACATTTAAATTATATTAAAATTATTTAACATTTTTATGTTTCTAGTAAGAGTTAGGCAGGCAGTTAATGTTAACATTAAACTAAAAGGCTCAGCAGTCCTATTATATGTAACATCGGACTACTGAGACGAAAAGTCCGGTCATCGAAATATAATTGTTATTAAAATCGGACTAAAAAGCTCAGTAGTCCGATTGTCTGTAACACCGGACTACTGAGACGAAATTATAACATTAGTGCGATCATCGAACTAAATTATCGGACTACTGATACTAGGCCGTCATTTTAATCAGAACATGACTAACTGTATCTACCCCAGCGAAATAATTATTATTCAATATCTTATGTAATCAATCATCCATTAAAATTTAATAATAGCCAATAACACGGCACATTCGATTTTAAGTTGATTCAACCAAAAAACAGTTTTTTTTTTTATTTTGTTATGATTGCAATAACGCCTGCTAAGCGGAAAAATTTAGGAAAAATTTAAGTCATCATGTTAGCTCAATTGGTTAGAGCATGCCCCGGCTAAAGGGGCGGATGGACGCGGGTTCGAATCCCGCACATGACCTAAATTTTTCCTATCGTATATTTGTAATTTTGTAACAAAAAAACAGTAGTTAAAGAAAAATATAAGATATATACAATATTTTTTGATGTGGATGACGTCCCATCTGCGTCAGAACGTCACAATAAGAAGTGAATGTTTACCTCAAAAATGCGCAAGTAACGTACAAAAATATTTTTTGTTGCTTTAAACACTTACTTTATCGAAAATTTACAGGAGCCCTACATGAGGTTGCACGTAAGAGAAACAAAATGTTAATAAATCAAGAACTTTTTAATTTCCAATTTAAATGACATCGCTTCCTACCTTAATCACTGAAAAAAGGCGAGACGTCACTTAGACGTCATTATGCAAGAAGAGATCGCCGTAACTAAAATGCATGTTAAGTAGGCAAGTATAATGAATTTTGGTAACTTTTTGACAATTTAAACACATACTTAGTATTAGGTTATGTAACTTTAATTTGATAAAACAAATATTTTATGTTTTTAATACGATTCAATTACTTGTGAATGTGTACTGTGGCTAAATTTTGGTAAAATCAAAGTTCGGATTTATATGACTCGTCATCAGATTATTAAAACTTAACTTTTACGTTAAATACCTTGGATAAACCATTAAGCAATTAAACCACTGTTAATATAAATCAAGCAATGTCATTTAAGTAGAACATATAAGTAAATTTTTCGTAATAAATAGCTACTACATCACTCTCTACAAAAACAAAAATAGTACAAATAATAAACATGGAGATACGCTAGTCACTAAAAACAAATTATTATGCCAGCATATTGCTACGATTCTTATTTATTTTTACAAAATATTCCAACACAAAACCATTTAAAAATATAAAATACTTACACTACTATCATACTTTCTGTTTAGTCAGTTTAGCTTTTACTTATTCTATCATTTGATGGATTATTGTAGGATGTAATCGATTGTGTAAAAAACAGAAAACATTTTTATACTTAAAATCTGCAATATTATTTTCACTATGGTTTCTCAAGTGTACAATAATATGCATTCTGGAAAAAATATTATATTAATTTCATATGTAAGTTTTGACGGGAATTTGTCTTGTTAATTTGTTTGTGAACGTGCTTAGCAAATTCTACAAATGCATTCATCATCACATCTCTTTATCCAACATAATTAATAAAGAATAATAAATTTTGTGCGACCCCTGAGTTTACATCGAATTAATCAATTAGGTTTAATAAAATACGCGAGTTCCTTCTCAGTTACTAATTATCCTGCCTCGCCTCGATACACAAGTTAGATTTGAGCTGATCTTTGAAAACATTTAATAATGTAGTCACAATATTGAAATCGTGAAGTTTCCGTACAGCAAACATGGCTAAATACTTACAACAAATTATATACACAATTGAAGTTATTACAAATACAGTCTAAATAATACAGTCACAAAAAAAAACACAAGAGAAAAACTTAAAAATCTAAAACCTAAAACAAAAATAAATACTTATTCAATGCATGGAACACAAAATTAGGGCCGTAAGTTCATTGTTAACTTACAAAACAACACGGAACGTTTTATCATGCTTTAAGATGAAAATACCATATTCGAGTCACATTTCCATTTAGATTTTAAATTATAATTACATCTATGCACCTAATTGATAAGCTTTATAATTTAGAATTTAAGCCGAGTAGGTACAAAACTAGAGATTTTTTTAAACTTTAATTTTAATAACTTACTTGTACCATTTACCCCTAGATGTTAAAGTACCTACCTAAAATTTTATGCTATCCTATCATTAAGATGTATTATATTGTTAATTTGCATTTGGTATTGTTAATATAAAAAAAAACTCATACTAGTTATTGTTTGGGGTAATTTATATATGCACAAGTTCCAAAAATCTTTAAAAGAATATTCAATTCTAGATACTGAGTTAGCCTGATCAACATCTTCGACAGCATCATAACTTACAATCAGGTGAGATAGTGGTCAATGGCAAGCCATCATATGCTATAAAAAACCTACCTTGAATTAATTATGTAAAAAAAGTTAATTGTCGGCAGCTCGTTAAAACATACCCCTTCAAATTCTAAGACGTCTTTATGACGTCGTTATCTGGACACAAATATATTATGGGTGTATTTTTGACATTACATAGCGTCTAATTGCTTATTTAATTTGTGCGTATTTTTTAATTACGTATCTGAATATTATTTCCATATTTCAGTATGAAAGCCTACCGTTTTCACGTATTAGTATAAGTTACCTGCGAAAATAATTTTACTGTTAAGAGTAGCCAAATACGTTTTTCTTTTTTAAGGTTCAAATAATCTGTAAAAAAGATCACAGACATCGCAATACTTATTAGTCTATTTTCATTGCACCTTCGAAATTATCATTTAAGTTTTTTATGAAAATTTGCATTAAAAGTTTAAAACATGCATGTATTTTATCCGATTTTGTAGTTCCAGAAATGTGATACCTAGAATAAAATATTGATAATGGAATTTAAAATGTCTAACGGAGAACAACTAAACGTAGTTGCGTCTCTCCACTTAAGTAAACCTCTGTTGAGTGTTACATCGTTGTCTACATGTTAGTTCCTGTATGGCGTAAAAAAGTGTATCGACATTTACTTCAATTTCATTTTAGTAGCCATTAAATTATTAATATGTAAAAATCAAGTCAATGACGAACTAGACAGGTAATGAAGTAGTTACGTAAATACTTCATTACCTGTATAGTTCAGTACATAATGGATTGCGTACTCACATAAACATATTTTTTCCTCTTACTAAAGTAACTTTCAAATATATGACAAAATATAAAATTTTAATCATTAATTACAACTGCCTTTCTTTATAAGCCTACAAAGCCCACAGCTAGGAATATATTTCTAGTTTTTCAAATTTAACTATTTACACGTTTTGGCAGTGACCCGCTGGTCTAATTTTCATATTTACATTTCGTTTCCAATTTACATTATTCATATAACAGAAATTAAATACTTACATCTAAAAATAAGTTATTTGAAGAATAAAATGGCATTACATAAAGCTCAGTTACGATGTAAAGGAAATAAATAAGTTCCGATTCATGAAAATCGATAAAAGGAATAAAAAAAAAATTAATATAGATATTCACAGAAATGTGATGATAATTTTAAAATGCCACTAGGGTTAAAATAATAAGATTAAGCTTTACTGCGGTGGTGCAACATGTCCACTAGTTATGTCAACAATATGGCTTCGAAAATATTATAATATTATTAAGCGAGTACAAAATTCTATATTACCTTATTCAGTTCCTTTTTAATTTGTATTATTTCAACATTTTGTTATCTCTTTTTCTTTGACATTTTACACACACAACAATAAGCGCACACAATTACATACAAGTCTGAAAGACTGAATTACTTTTCATACATCCAATTGAATTTACAATTTTTACATTTTAATTATGCCACACGATAATGATCCTTCCAAGGAATAATACGAGATAAAAATTCATAACAGGACTACCTTGACACGCGTAAAAATTAAAGATCATTTAGCCAATGGCTGTTGACTAAGAAAAACGTCACAGTGACGTCAAGTTTTGTGCGTTAAGTCTTCAATTACAAAACAAGAACACGTGTGTCATTGCTTCAAGAATTACCATCGCGACTTAACTATTAGAACTGATTTTTAAGACTTCATCAATACGTATTGGAACGGTGAGAAGAACTTTATGTAACTCTAATTTGACTGTAGTGATGCACCGCGGAATTTTCGAAAGGACCTGTTGACCTGAATATTTATCCTGTTTTGTAACTCGACAGTGTTTGACAAATCAAAAAGTCTGTTTTGGGAATAACTTGAAATAGAGATAAGCACTTGTAATTGTTGTAAAAAGAATGTAACATAAAACACTGCTATGTCTGACGACGCATCAGTTTTACTGTTGCAAAGTAACGTTATCTGTCATCACATTCTTGCTTTGCTAAACCGGACCATTATTACGACTCGACGACGGTCGACAACTCACATCCTCGACACGCTCGAGTTGGACGTAACAGGACTGCGTCTGTGTTAACAGATATCAAGGGCGCGCGTCGTTGGATGACTCCACATCGCTCGAACTAGAAGACACTGATTTCTTCGGTTTGTATTCGGTTATCACAACTGTAACTCCACTCACGGTTACCTGATGGGGAAACATTGGTTTTAGTATGTTAATAAAGATGTTTATGAATTGACGCAAAAGTGACATCAAATAAAGATTGACTGGTGTATTCCTAATTCCATATCAAAGTAAAAACCTGTTCACTAATTAAAGCACGTCACTCCCCAGTAAATTGTGGATGCGATTAAATATATTTATTTTTCATTGTTTTTTCTTTTATCGAAGTGGACGGATTAAATTAAATTAACATTAGAACTTCGACGACGAGAGCAGGCAGCACGCATTATATCAAGTCATTTGTGCGAGGAGCTAGCGCAATATGAACATTATTGTTATTTTTGAAGCAGTGAAGCAGTGGCATTGGCTATGGACTGCCGTGCAGCAGGTCCATGGTTCGAATCCCATTGTTGTTATTTTTGAAGCAGTGATGGCTCAGTGGCATTGGCTATGGACTGCCGTGCAGCAAGTCCATGGTTCGAATCCCGCCGCGGGCTTGAGTTTCACCGCATGGTGGAAGGGAATTTTGGGAATGCCCGCCTGGCTAGCGACCACCCTCAAGTAGAAAATCTGTCGCCAAGCACCTAAAAGTTTGTTCCGTCAGCAGTCCTTGAGAGCCAGTAAAATTACAGGCACATGAGACCTAACAACTGTACGTCTCTGTGTGCCGGGCACAGTGCAATTCGTGTTACAGAAATGTATCTGTTATGGGGTTAGTCCACTTAACATCAGGTGGGCCTCAGGCTTGTTCCGTAACAATAACATAAAAAAAATATGGCAAACATGGTACGAATCTCAGTATTAATATTTTAAGTTTGAATTAATGACGTTTATTTTCCATAACAGTTTTAGGAGTCGGGAGATGGACCCCTGGTTTGTTCACTATGCTAACACTTGAATAATCTCTTCTCATATGTACTAATTTTGTGCCTGGCCAGAACATTATCTAGGAAGATACAATAAGAAGGTAAGTACAATGAAATAAAGTATTGTTACGAAATCGCTCTACCCTCTACAATGTACCGTTTGAGTTTTCTTTTATTTTCTGAATAAAAATTGTATCACTAAACTCTTCTTTCGTACATCCCCTTTGTAAAAATGTATTACTACACTCATTTTGTGTACGTCCTCTTACCTCTCCAGCAATGTTACCAAATCTCTCTACCCTCTAGGAATGTACCTTTTTTTTTATGTTATTGTGACTGAACAAGCCCGAGGACCACCTGATGTTAAGTGGACTAACCTCTGCCTATAACAGACGCATTTCGTCAGCGACGAATTGCACTGTGCCCGTCACACTGAGACGTCCAGTTGTTAGGTCTCATTAGCCTGTAATTTTTCTGGCTCTCAAGGACTGCTGCCGGAACACACTGTTAGGTGCTTGGCGACAGATTTTCTACTTGAGGGTGGTCGCTAGCCAGGCGGGCATTCACAAAATGCCCTTCCACCATGCGGTGAAGCTCAAGCTCTGGGCGGGATTCGAACCATGGACCTGCTGCATGGCAGTCCATAGCCAATGCCACTGAGCCATCACTGCTTCCTTTTTGAATTTGCTTTTACTTTTATAGTACTTTCTCAATAAATAATTGTATCACTACACTCATCATGCGTACATCCTAAAACTATCCAGTGGGGTTACCAAATCTCTCTACCCCACAAGTGTACCTACCGTTTGAATTTGCTTTTACTTTTGTAGTACTTTCTCAATAAAAAATGTTACACTACACATCTTGCGTACATCCCTAACCTCTCCAGTATTGTTACCAAATCTCTCTAACCTCTACAAGTATACCTTTTGAATTTGCTTTTAGTTGTATACATTGACCTATATATACTAGACGCAACATCTCTAACGAGGATAGTCGACCAGTGCAAGTATGCCGGCCGCCATACTCTCCCTCACACGCAGCTGGGCACTCGTAGAGAATATACGCGCTTTATGTTCGAAAATTGGGTATTATCAGTTGTGTATTTTGAATACACAATTTTCGAACGTAAAGCGCGTGAAATCTACGAGAGCCCAGCTGGCGTGTGGAGGAGAGTATGCTGGCCGGTATACCTGCACTGGTCGACTATTTTCGTTTGAGATGGCGCGCCTTGTATATATAGGTCAATGGTTGTATATTACTTTCTCAATAAACAATTGTAGCACTACACTCATCTTGCGTACATCCCTAACCTCTCCAGTACTGTTACCATAACTCTTTACCATCTACAAGACTTGTACACTTACTTATACACTTAGTGTACCTACCTTTTGAATTTGTATTTACTTTTGTAGTACTTTCTCAATAAAAAATGTATCACTACATCTTGCGTACATCCCCTTACCTCTCCAGTAATATTACCATATCTCTCTTCCCTCTACAAATGTGCCTTTTGAATTTGCTTTTAGGTTTATAGTACTTTCTCAATAAAAAATGTAACACTACACTCATCTTGCGTACATCCCTAACCTCTCCAGTATTGCTACCAAATCTCTCTACCCTCTACCAGTGTACATTACTTTTAAATTTGCTTTTACTTTTGTAGTACTTTCTCAATAAAAAATGTAACACTACACATCTTGCGTACATCCCTAACCTCTCCAGTATTGTTACCAAATCTCTCTACCCTCTACGAGTGTACATTCCTTTTGAATTTGCTTTAACTTTTGTAGTACTTTCTCAATAAAAAGTGTAACACTACACTCATCTTGCGTACATCCCTAACCTCTCCAGTATTGCTACCAAATCTCTCTACCCTCTACAAGTGTACATTCCTTTTGAATTTGCTTTTATTTTTGTAGTACTTTCTCAATAAAAAAATTATCACTACATCTTGCGTACATTCCCTTACCTCTCCAGTACTGTTACAAAATCTCTCTACCCTCTACAAATGTGCCTTTTGATTTTTCTTTTACTTTAGTAGTACTTTCTCAATAAAAATTGTATCACTACACTCATCTTGCGCAAGAAACCTTACCTCTCTAGTTTGTGCAGAGCTGCGATCAACGTTTCTGAGCCGCGGTTGTCGTTTCTTCTTGAGGGAATTAGCTGACCGTGGCCGTTTCTGTGAACTAGTGGGAGCGGTGCCAGCCGCCTGTGCCGCCACCAATGCCGGGTTGATCCGCGGCTTGCGGGTAGATGTGCCTAGATGTGAAAATAATCCAGTTATAGAACCCTGTTTAAAAAACGAACAGAAAATTGCGCGGCTAATCATTACCTCTCACTTGCACAATACGGTTCAAATCACGCAAATATGCGCTGTTTGAACTGTTTGCACACAAACCGTTCGGTTCATAATGTGCTCAGCTGACACCACGATAGCAATACGATGTTATAAAAGACGTCACCTCCGGCTGCATAATATACAATGCTTACAGAAAATAGGTAGTACGCTGCACTACCTATTTTATGTGCACAAACGTCAAACTCAAATTTGGACATATTGAGGATTTTTGTTGTTGTGTTTTCGATAATTGAAGTGAAGGTTGTTTTGGATCAATTTCGAATAAGTAAATTCGCCCTGGGGTGTCGGGCAAGAATGTCACCCTCCCCATTGCTTACTGTGGGTGTCGCAAAAGGCGACTAAAGGTGGAAGGTCAATTTACTGTATCAGCGCGTTCTGAGGAACTGATATCTTAAACTGCGATTTCCGAGACACCTGCCAAGCGTGGGGATTATGGCAAACTCCCCTTAATAAGGAAGGCTCTGTTCAGCAGTGGACAATCCGGCTGATACAATAAATTGACAGTTAGCAGATTTAATAAGTGCGGCTGCTAATCGGTTCACATCGTTTGCGCGCAAACAGTGCATATTCTCGTATTTCAGTTATGAACCGAGCGTTTGCAATGTATTCAGCGACAGCAGTGTTTACGTGATTTGAACCGTAGTTTTAAATAGCAATATTGTGTAAAAGAGAGATAATGATTAGCGGCGTCATTTTTGATTTATACCGTTTTCTAAACCTAATAATAATAATAATGTTTAAATTTTGAAGCGCTCGTAGCGAAGTTTACTTTGCTGTTCTCAACCGATCAGCAAAGTTAAGCAACGTCGCGCGCGGTCAGGAGTTGGATGGGTGACCGCTAGTGACATTACTACTGAGCGCTCCCGTGCTTCGGAGGGCACGTTAAGCCGTCGGTCCCGGTTGTTGTCTTAGGATGGCAGTCGTTATAGCATGGTGGTAGGGCATTTTGCGAATGCCCGCCTGGCTAGCTACCACCCTCAAGTAGAAAATCTGTCGCCAAGCACCTAACGGTGTGTTCCGGCAGCTGTCCTTGAGAGCCAGTACTTCTAGGTTAGCCTGAACAACATCTTCGACCACATCATCACTAACCATCAGGTGAGATAGTGGTCAAAGGCTAACCTATCGAGCATAAAAAAAAAAAAAAAAAAAAAAATGTATATTTCACAAAAAAACTGAATAATAGTACAAACCAAATTGATGGATACTAAACAATCTTATATGATATATAATATACATATTTATAATAAAGATTAAGTAAACACAATATTAGTTAGTCTATTGTTATTATAATGTACACTAACCCTCATACTAGGATTCCCTGTGTCATGAGGGCTAGTTCTACCATTAAACAATCCATGAAATTTAGTTCAATTTTTATTTTCTTTATTAACAAAATTTTTTTTTTTTATTTTCTTTATTTCAAAAAGATATTAAGTGCTTGCAACGCTCATTGAACGTTATAAGATCAAGTTAAAAAGTTAAAGTTACTCATGGCAGCCGTTTCAATCACTAAGCGACCGAGACGGAGCGGGTGGGTGCGCGAGCGTCTTTCATTCAAAACAGCTGATGCTTTTACTTAGTGATTATTCTTTTTTATTGTTTTGTTAGTGATTCTAAGCACCATACAGTATTGTGTATCGCTTATTATCTCATTGATAACTCAATGACAAGTTGAAAAAATCGTCAAAAAAAATAATAATATTTTTTTAATTTTTGTTATCGATACCCATCACGCCTGTCGCGTATCGCCAGTTAATTAGCAGTAACCTTGTATACATATACACGCGCTGCTGCCCACCTTCCAGTATAATTCCCTTAGTCGCCTCTTACGACACACACGGGATGATATGGGGAGGTGCATTTCTAACCCGGCACCACACGGGAATTATTGCGGTAGATGCTTGATATTATTTTTGTGTGCTAAGCTGATAGATAGGCAAATTCAGTGTGGTAACATTTTACTATCGTTCAATCTTTGAATGGAATAAAAAGTGAATGACAATTGATCCCCTTAGTAGCAAGGGTCACTGAAAAGGGTAAAAAAAAAAGTATTACCTGAAAATGGAACCGACTTCACTACTCAAAAGTGTGAAATAACTTGTCGAAGTCGGTACCATGCGCACTATATTATGAAAATAGGTACATTTGAACCATCATGGTACCGACATCAACAAGCTATTTCACACATTTGAGTGTTGAAGTCAGTTACATTTTTTGGTAAAAATAAAAACTGGTTTTACTATGCCCATACCTAAAAGATTACTTTTTTGAAGTCGGTAAATAGTCGTTAGACCATAGTAGAAAGACTCCTTCTACTATGGTTAGACAATTCAGTGAGCGGTACCAAACGCGGCTTACCTATACCTACGTGTGCGTGCCCGTGCTAAGGTTGCCAGACGTCCGGGAAATCTGGGAAAGTCCCGAAATAGGATGTCTGGTCCCGTGTCCAGTTATTCCGCCTGGCTGTCCCGGAATTCGCTAGATTTAGGTTTTTTCACAAACTTACGGGTACCAATAGCTACGCACGGCGTATGAGAGCCGTGAGTGTAATTTCAAAGTTTAATTAAAAGATCTACATAACTTTAAACAATACCTACAAAGTGCACATTTGAATTTTTTTATATTGTTAGGTTTGCAATAACGCCTGCTATGCGGATTACATTACAAAATCACAAGTATACGATAGGAAAAATGTAAGTCATGTGCGGGATTCGAACCCGCGTCCATCCACCCCTTGAGTGGTACTATAGATGTCGCTCCATCCCAATACGATGGGGAAAGAACGATAGGAAAGATTTAAGTTATGACGTCATGTCATGTTAGCGCAATTGGTTAGAGCATACCCCGGCTCAAGGGGTGGATGGACGCGGGTTCGAATCCCGCACATGATTTACATTTTTCCAATCGTATATTTGTGATTTTGTAATGCACATTTGAACTTGAGGTTAAAGTAACAACTGCCTTCCTGGCACCAGAAATATCGAAGAATTGATAAACCTTGATCTGGCAACCCTAGCCCGTACGCACGTGCCACAACATGCATACAATATGGCAAATATCTAGAGTGCGTTGATTTATAAGAAAATATAACTCTTAACAACCACCAAAATCGTCCAAGTACGAGTCGGATTCGCGCACGTAGGATTCCGTACCAATATCTATACAACATCAGACACATTATTATAACTTTTTTCCAACACCCTTGCTCGTAAAGTGAGCTTTATTATATCGTTCTTAGGGCCATAAACCGAACTATAACACCCTCGTGCATAATAATATTATACACTAGTGCGTAATAGAATTATCCCTACAAAGTTAAGTTAGTACATAACTGCAAATTATATTCGAGTAAACAGAGCATTTTCAATTTAACCGGGATATACAGATTTGTAACATCAAAGAGGTTTATATGTATAAATATATAAATAATAATATAAGTAATATAACCATCACACATTAGCGCCTAAAAAAAAACTTGCGCGCTATTTTCCATAATTTTCGTATGTTGTTTGTATCGCATTTGTACAATATATATGTATATATATATTCCTCGCAAGTGTGTTGAAAAAGTGCGTATGACACTCTCTAGCAACTTGCTCATTATACACTCGGCTGATTTACGCCCTCGCCTACGGCTCGGGCTGCAACACACAGCCTCGTGTACAGTGAGCAACTTGGCTCACTTGTGTTTTTCTACTTTACTTAGCGCACTTGTGTTTTAAATAGAATAAAAAACAAAGTTTCCACACTTCTCACCAAGGATATTGTAGTTTGTTTCATTCGTTTTTCATATAAAAACCTAAAAATTACCTACTGAAGTAGAACTTAAGAAGATTTAATTATAAACCTTCTTAATCAGATTATTGCTATTAAAAAGATAAAATAAATATTTTCGTATCGAAATTTTCGTGTTTGTTCCTCGCAAGTGTGTTGAAAAACGTCGTATGACATACGTGCGATTTGATAATTACAGCCTGTACTGTATCATACCAATATCGCCTCTGCTGTAATTTTCATCTTACCGCACTTATATCATAATGTACTATTTTAGTTTTTACCTGCGCGAGACTGCCTCGCAATTGGATTTTTAGCATTTGTTGTTATAGCGCCAACATAAATACATCATCTGAGATAATTTCTACCGTCTACACCTATCACAGTTCATGAGATACAGCATGGTGACAGACAGATAGTGGAGTCTTAGTAATAGGGTCCCGTTTTTACCCTTTGGGTACGGAATCCTAAAAAGGTTTCAATTGCTATAGTATACCGAACCAACTTACCCAGATTAGAATAAGCCTACAGTCAAACTACTTTTCTACTTTTACTATTATTTTTTTATAATATCAGTCGGATTATTCACTGCTGAACATAGCCTCCCCCACTATGGGAGGGTTTGCCATAATCCCCACGCTTGGCAGGCGTCTTGGGGATCGCAGTGTGAGATATCAGTTCCTCAGAAAGCACTGCTGCCCACCCTCTGTAGTGTTACCCTTAGTCGCGTACGATACCCACGGATAGAGATGGGGGGGTGACATTCTAGCCCGGCACCGCACGGGCACTTTTAGTATGGTATGTTTTAATTCGTCTACGATATACTTCGCGACATTCCCATTCAAACATTTCATTTAAGGTTGAACTGGCCGGTCGCTTCTCCATACAAACGATCACTCCCTTATTTGAGATTTTAAGTCCAGACTTACGCATAATACCGATTGATCTCGTCATTAGGCTTGTATTTTGAAGCGCTCGTAGCGAAGTTTACTTGGCTGTTCTCAACCGATCAGCAAAGTTAAGCAACGTCGCGCGCGGTCAGGAGTTGGATGGGTGACCGCTAGTGACATTACTACTGAGCGCTCCCGTGCTTCGGAGGGCACGTTAAGCCGTCGGTCCCGGTTGTTGTCTTAGGATGGCAGTCGTTATAGCATGGTGGTAGGGCATTTTGCGAATGCCCGCCTGGCTAGCTACCACCCTCAAGTAGAAAATCTGTCGCCAAGCACCTAACGGTGTGTTCCGGCAGCTGTCCTTGAGAGCCAGTACTTCTAGGTTAGCCTGAACAACATCTTCGACCACATCATCACTAACCATCAGGTGAGATAGTGGTCAAAGGCTAACCTATCGAGCATAAAAAAAAAAAAAAAAAAAAAAATGTATATTTCACAAAAAAACTGAATAATAGTACAAACCAAATTGATGGATACTAAACAATCTTATATGATATATAATATACATATTTATAATAAAGATTAAGTAAACACAATATTAGTTAGTCTATTGTTATTATAATGTACACTAACCCTCATACTAGGATTCCCTGTGTCATGAGGGCTAGTTCTACCATTAAACAATCCATGAAATTTAGTTCAATTTTTATTTTCTTTATTAACAAAATTTTTTTTTTTTATTTTCTTTATTTCAAAAAGATATTAAGTGCTTGCAACGCTCATTGAACGTTATAAGATCAAGTTAAAAAGTTAAAGTTACTCATGGCAGCCGTTTCAATCACTAAGCGACCGAGACGGAGCGGGTGGGTGCGCGAGCGTCTTTCATTCAAAACAGCTGATGCTTTTACTTAGTGATTATTCTTTTTTATTGTTTTGTTAGTGATTCTAAGCACCATACAGTATTGTGTATCGCTTATTATCTCATTGATAACTCAATGACAAGTTGAAAAAATCGTCAAAAAAAATAATAATATTTTTTTAATTTTTGTTATCGATACCCATCACGCCTGTCGCGTATCGCCAGTTAATTAGCAGTAACCTTGTATACATATACACGCGCTGCTGCCCACCTTCCAGTATAATTCCCTTAGTCGCCTCTTACGACACACACGGGATGATATGGGGAGGTGCATTTCTAACCCGGCACCACACGGGAATTATTGCGGTAGATGCTTGATATTATTTTTGTGTGCTAAGCTGATAGATAGGCAAATTCAGTGTGGTAACATTTTACTATCGTTCAATCTTTGAATGGAATAAAAAGTGAATGACAATTGATCCCCTTAGTAGCAAGGGTCACTGAAAAGGGTAAAAAAAAAAGTATTACCTGAAAATGGAACCGACTTCACTACTCAAAAGTGTGAAATAACTTGTCGAAGTCGGTACCATGCGCACTATATTATGAAAATAGGTACATTTGAACCATCATGGTACCGACATCAACAAGCTATTTCACACATTTGAGTGTTGAAGTCAGTTACATTTTTTGGTAAAAATAAAAACTGGTTTTACTATGCCCATACCTAAAAGATTACTTTTTTGAAGTCGGTAAATAGTCGTTAGACCATAGTAGAAAGACTCCTTCTACTATGGTTAGACAATTCAGTGAGCGGTACCAAACGCGGCTTACCTATACCTACGTGTGCGTGCCCGTGCTAAGGTTGCCAGACGTCCGGGAAATCTGGGAAAGTCCCGAAATAGGATGTCTGGTCCCGTGTCCAGTTATTCCGCCTGGCTGTCCCGGAATTCGCTAGATTTAGGTTTTTTCACAAACTTACGGGTACCAATAGCTACGCACGGCGTATGAGAGCCGTGAGTGTAATTTCAAAGTTTAATTAAAAGATCTACATAACTTTAAACAATACCTACAAAGTGCACATTTGAATTTTTTTATATTGTTAGGTTTGCAATAACGCCTGCTATGCGGATTACATTACAAAATCACAAGTATACGATAGGAAAAATGTAAGTCATGTGCGGGATTCGAACCCGCGTCCATCCACCCCTTGAGTGGTACTATAGATGTCGCTCCATCCCAATACGATGGGGAAAGAACGATAGGAAAGATTTAAGTTATGACGTCATGTCATGTTAGCGCAATTGGTTAGAGCATACCCCGGCTCAAGGGGTGGATGGACGCGGGTTCGAATCCCGCACATGATTTACATTTTTCCAATCGTATATTTGTGATTTTGTAATGCACATTTGAACTTGAGGTTAAAGTAACAACTGCCTTCCTGGCACCAGAAATATCGAAGAATTGATAAACCTTGATCTGGCAACCCTAGCCCGTACGCACGTGCCACAACATGCATACAATATGGCAAATATCTAGAGTGCGTTGATTTATAAGAAAATATAACTCTTAACAACCACCAAAATCGTCCAAGTACGAGTCGGATTCGCGCACGTAGGATTCCGTACCAATATCTATACAACATCAGACACATTATTATAACTTTTTTCCAACACCCTTGCTCGTAAAGTGAGCTTTATTATATCGTTCTTAGGGCCATAAACCGAACTATAACACCCTCGTGCATAATAATATTATACACTAGTGCGTTATAGAATTATCCCTAAAAAATTAAGTTAGTACATAACTGCAAATTATATTCGAGTAAACAGAGCATTTTCAATTTAACCGGTAATACAGATATGTAACATCAAAGAGGTTTATATGTATAAATATATAAATAATAATATAAGTAATATAACCATCACACATTAGCGCCTAAAAAAAAACTTGCGCGCTATTTTCCATAATTTTCGTATGTTGTTTGTATCGCATTTGTACAATATATATGTATATATATATTCCTCGCAAGTGTGTTGAAAAAGTGCGTATGACACTCTCTAGCAACTTGCTCATTATACACTCGGCTGATTTACGCCCTCGCCTACGGCTCGGGCTGCAACACACAGCCTCGTGTACAGTGAGCAACTTGGCTCACTTGTGTTTTTCTACTTTACTTAGCGCACTTGTGTTTTAAATAGAATAAAAAACAAAGTTTCCACACTTCTCACCAAGGATATTGTAGTTTGTTTCATTCGTTTTTCATATAAAAACCTAAAAATTACCTACTGAAGTAGAACTTAAGAAGATTTAATTATAAACCTTCTTAATCAGATTATTGCTATTAAAAAGATAAAATAAATATTTTCGTATCGAAATTTTCGTGTTTGTTCCTCGCAAGTGTGTTGAAAAACGTCGTATGACATACGTGCGATTTGATAATTACAGCCTGTACTGTATCATACCAATATCGCCTCTGCTGTAATTTTCATCTTACCGCACTTATATCATAATGTACTATTTTAGTTTTTACCTGCGCGAGACTGCCTCGCAATTGGATTTTTAGCATTTGTTGTTATAGCGCCAACATAAATACATCATCTGAGATAATTTCTACCGTCTACACCTATCACAGTTCATGAGATACAGCATGGTGACAGACAGATAGTGGAGTCTTAGTAATAGGGTCCCGTTTTTACCCTTTGGGTACGGAATCCTAAAAAGGTTTCAATTGCTATAGTATACCGAACCAACTTACCCAGATTAGAATAAGCCTACAGTCAAACTACTTTTCTACTTTTACTATTATTTTTTTATAATATCAGTCGGATTATTCACTGCTGAACATAGCCTCCCCCACTATGGGAGGGTTTGCCATAATCCCCACGCTTGGCAGGCGTCTTGGGGATCGCAGTGTGAGATATCAGTTCCTCAGAAAGCACTGCTGCCCACCCTCTGTAGTGTTACCCTTAGTCGCGTACGATACCCACGGATAGAGATGGGGGGGTGACATTCTAGCCCGGCACCGCACGGGCACTTTTAGTATGGTATGTTTTAATTCGTCTACGATATACTTCGCGACATTCCCATTCAAACATTTCATTTAAGGTTGAACTGGCCGGTCGCTTCTCCATACAAACGATCACTCCCTTATTTGAGATTTTAAGTCCAGACTTACGCATAATACCGATTGATCTCGTCATTAGGCTTGTATGATAGACTTTGAAACAGTGATGGCTCAGTGGCATTGGCTATGGACTGCCGCGCAGCAGGTCCATGGTTGGAATCCCGCCCAGAGCTTGAGCTTCACCGCATGGTGGAAGGGCATTTTGCGAATGCCCGCCTGGCTAGCGACCACCCTCAAGTAGAAAATCTGTCGCCAAGCACCTAACGGTGTGTTCCGGCAGCAGTCCTTGAGAGCCAGTGAAATAACAGGCAAAATGAGACTTAACAGGTATGTCTCAAGGTGATGGGCGCAGTGCAGTTCGTCACTTGTGATGAAATGCATCTGTTATAGGCAGAGGATACCGCTTAACATCATGTGGGCCTCGTGCTTGTTCCATCACAATAATATAAAAAAAAATTGATGCTGAAACTTTAAAAAGATAATCAAGTTGAAATTTATGAGCCTTGAAAACGTTATATGAAAATGTTTCTAAGCTCATAACTCTCAAGTTAATTATCTTATTAAAATTTCGGCATCATACAAGCCTAGATAATGACGAGATCAATCGGTATTATGCTTTGTTTTGGACTTAAATCCTCAAATAAGGGACTGAAGCGCTCATAGCGAAGTTTACTTAGCTGTTCTCAACCGATCAAGTTAAGCAACGTCGCGCGCGGTCAGGAGTTGGATGGGTGACCGCTAGTGACATTACTATTGAAAGTTTCCGTGCTTCGGAGGGCACGTTAAGCCGTCGCGTCGGTCCCGATTGTTGTCTTAGTATGGTAGTCGGTATAGCATGGTGGTAGGGCATTTTGCGAATGTCCGCCTGGCTAGCTACCACCCTCAAGTAGAAAATCTGTCGCCAAGCACCTAACGGTGTGTTCCGGCAGCTGTCCTTGAGAGCCAGTACTTCTAGGTTAGCCTGAACAACATCTTCGACCACATCATCACTTACCATTAGGTGAGATAGTGGTCAAAGGCTAATCCTTCATGCATAAAAAAAAAAAAAGTGATCACCCTACGGCGTTAGTATGGAGAACGGGTTCAGTTCACCCTTAAGGTTCCTTGACCGTCGGGATTAGCGCTTATAAGGTTAATGACCGCATATTAGTCAATAACAGCAGATAAGTATACCTACCTAATATGAGAGTAGGTAGGTACTGGGCGTCAAGTCTGCTTATCAATATGAATCTATAATTGACTCGGCCGGGTCAATTTTGACAGTTTTGGTAGTCTACTAAATTCATATCGTTCATACTGAATCAATATTGATTCAATCTCTGTTTCATATTAAAACGAAACGAAATAATTAATAACGAAATTGTTTTCTGAATTACCTACCTTACTCTTCTCTTTTTATTTTTTGTTGGAATTATCGTCAAACCAGCCTAGATTGATCATAGATTCATATATTCGTAAGAGATCAGCAGACTACCGATTCTGTCTTGTATGCATCTTGAATGAATCTATGCTGAATATGAACATGTAATTAGCAGACTTGACCCCCTGGGTTACGTTTCAGCGTACCAAGCTAACATAATGTTGAGCCAAGTGGTAAACTAGACTGATGTGCTGGCCTACTCAGGTATACTCACATCGCCTCCACAACTTCGGAGACCAACCACTATCCAGCTTCGCTGACATTTAGGTATAAATATTTAACTTTATTGCCGCATGTTCGTTCCTAAACTACCCAGGTGAGTCGCCGACTAAGACAACATTAGGAGTAACAATAGTTTAACATAAAATCGGTACATAATAATTTATATACGAATATAATACCTACTTACCTACTATGTAGTTTCAGTTAAATGTTAGGTAACCGAATAGGTTTAAACCGATTTCCAGACTTGACAGGGTGTCGTGTAGTCTCTTTCATACCTACCTACCTCAGTAGTTATGTGACCAACCTAGACTACGGAAGTAGATATCCATTTACCTACCTAGGTAATAAGGTAAACGCAAAATGAAACAGATAACTACTGCACCAATATACTATTTTCAAGGGTATCTAAAGGTCTTCACGATAATTATTTCTATATACATACTACCTACCAAAGAATCCTCCATAAGTACAGGTATGTTTATTTATCTATCTAAAGACATAGAACACCTACATCTGGCTGGCTGGATATATAAATACCTACACAAACACACAAAGGTCAATGGATACTAACCAACTAAAAGAAAATACTCAACTAACAGCAAAAACTTTTGATATGAAATACAATCATATTCGGTCGGGTAATAGCGATCATCGCGCCACTACAATGCATCGGCTATTTTATGAATCAGATTTATGCAATTCGCGCGTCGAGTCAAGCCAAAGAGAACAGTTTTGTTTACATTTTGCATTCCGTACCGTTTCCCTTTTTACTAGTCAAAATGGAAATATAATGAAGGTGAGGGACAAACGTCATCTTTAGTGTGTAGCGGTAAAATCAAGTATTACCAATTCATATAATTAACTTAGGCCATATTATAGGAATATAGAATCAGATAAGGCCTACCTTTTGATAAATGGTATGTAAGTAACGTTCGATTACAAGAATAACTATTGTACCAATCTAGCAACGTAGAGAACTAAAATCAATACTGTCTGCCCTAGCAACAGCTTCGCCAGCTTCGCAGGCTCCGTCTAATCAATATTCTCATTGTCCCCATTTAGAGGTTATGTTCGCGAAATTGCGATAAGGTGTAAATAGCTCATGATCGCATAGTTTTATATAATTTTCAAGCATTTTAAGATAGAGAGGATATACTTTATTAGGTGAAATGAATGAGATAGACAATACGTGGCCTAGAAATTAGGCACTTACAACGGTTCTCAAGAAACTACGGGAATACGAATGTCAGTTAAATAGCTGATATAGGATTTACCTTTTCTAACGTCGCACATGGAACATTTGAAGGCTTCTGCATTATTTCTGTACGTACAAACACTACAATCCCAATAGTTTTCTTCAAGCACTTTGGACGGCCTCTTGGCTCTCCTAATGGCATTTTTCTTGTCCATTTTAAACTAAGACACGCTTGATTATCACACACACACGTTTATCATGATATTTTTGAGTTTTTACAACAATTTCTGAAGCACCAGCGTGATTTATTACGTACGAAATACATTATTTTTGTTTTATTGTGCACAAGAATGTACACTTTTCGCCATGACAGTTCGTCAATACTCTGTCGGTAAAACGGATTCGTGGCGCTACTTTCTATACGCTGCTTTAACGACATAAATTCAATTATTCATTACCGATAGATGGCGTTACAGGTTGGGTAGAGGTACATTCGCGAATAAAATAATACCGGGCAAGTCTGATTCAAAAATATCAGAGGTATACCGTGCCATCAATCTATCATAGAGAAATAATGTATCTTTGAATCTATGTACCTTTTTATGAAGTAGGCGAATTTCTGTTTCAATTTATTATCGCCAAGCATTTCACGGTGTTCCGGCAACTCTAAGGCCTACCTTCTACAAGATCACAATAAAAAGGATACAAATTTTAATATAAAATTAAAATATTTTTATATTATTCACTATTAGAATTTTTTACAAATTTTAATATAAAATTAAAATATTTTATTAATGAATTTGGGATATAAAATTAAACGGTCGATTTTATGATCTCGATATTTTGATAGTTGGTATTTTGGTTGTTGCTAACTTCAACAAACAAAACATCAACAATCAATAGGTATATCAACACCATAAAAATAACAGTTTCATTTTAAATGAATCTATATATCGTTGAATTCTAGCATGGACGGTTCAAAATATTAGCATTCAGCAGTATATCGATTTATAAAATAAACAGTTGATTTAATCAACCATCAAAAATTATTATATTCCGTATAATTTGTGTAGCTATAGACCATGATACATTCCTAATAAATGTTTCTGCCCACCCTGGGAATCAACCCCAGCATCACCGCCCTTCATTTTGATACCTACCCCAATTGATGGATTTGGAAGAAAAAATATTATTTTTTTCTCACAATTTGGCGTCTTAAATGCACCAGTTTGATTTTTATTATTTTTTACGTGCCTAGTGTCTGTTGCGGTATCAAGACGAGTTATGGTGAAATTAAGAAACTCACAAACAAGCACACATACATACATGAACCCTGAAAACATAACCCTCCTTTTTTGGGCAGTCGTGTCGATGTTTACTCACCTACAATACTGGTGGCATTTTTCAGTTAGTTGAGTGTAACTTAAAAACAACTTGACTAATTTTGATGAAATTTAGATGGGACCACCTCAGAGGTGTACCCTTTTCAATATAAAAAGAGATATAAAAATCGGACTACTCTGTAAAAAGTTATAAATTAAAATAACCTATATCACGAAATTCGCTAGCCAGATAGTGTGATTTAAAACCAGAGCCAGTACTTCTAGGTTAGCCTGAACAACATCTTCGACCACATCATCACTTACCATCAGGTGAGATAGTGGTCAAAGGCTAACCTATCAAGAATAAAAAAAAAACTAGCTTTGTGAAATAATATTGGTCCCAGAATTACTGAGGCCGAGTTTGTGACACACACTGTATAATAATTTCTAGTATGTCTTAGTTGATTTGTGTGTGTGTTGCAAATAAACGCTATTCTATTCTATTCTAAACTGAACTTGCGAAGAAGATGCAACCTCAAAAATAAAATTACTAAAAATGTTATGTAGTCTATTAAAATCATATTGTTATTGCATGATACTATTGAGTTTTTGAATAAAGTTTATTTTCGGATTGATTCAGTTTTTTTCTTGTACGTCGTGGTCCCTGCTGACGAAAAAGGAAAAAAGTGCTTCCTAGTCAATAAAAGGTTGGGAAACAGTATCTATATATTTTTTTATGTGTTGTAATCTTGTGTAATGTAAAACGGAAAAACATTTACTTTTTTTTCCATTTTAAAAGCTCACGTTTGAATGAATGTATTTCGAAGCAGTGATGGCTCAGTGGCATTGGCTATGGACTGCCTCGCATAAGGTCCATGGTTCGAATCCCGCCGCGGGCTTGAGTTTCACCTCATGGTGGAAAGGCATTTTGCGATAGCCCGCCTGGCTAGCGACCACCCTCAAGTAGAAAATCTGTCGCCAAGCACCTAACGGTGTGTTCCGGCAGCAGTCCTTGAGTGCCAGTGAAGTTACAGGCACATGAGACTTAAGAACTATGTCTCAAGGTGACGGGCGCAGTGCAATTCGTGACTTGTGACAAAATGCATCTGTTATAAGCAGAGGTTAGTCCGCTTAACATCAGGTGGGCCTCGAGCTTACGTCACAATAACATAAAAAAAACGCTTAATGTTTTATTTATTGCGTAAGTAAGGGGTTTGGAACAAGAACTTTGTTTTAATATTGTTATGTTTGCAATAACGCCTGCTATGCGGATTACATAACAAAATTACAAATATAAGATTTTTATTTCTGTAATATAATATAAGATATATTAATATAATATATTAATATACTATAAAATATATTAATATAATATGATATATATTATTCTATAAAATATTGAATGAATTTTGTTTTTTTTGTTCTTGTGCAAATAAAGTGTTTTCTATCTATCTATCTATCTATTGTGTCCCGCACATGACTTAATTTTTTCCTATCGTATATTTGTGATTTTGTAAGTAGTAAGTACCTATGAAAACACATAAATGTAACTATTGCGTTTGAAACCGGAAACCCTAGCAGTAGAACTGACCTAGGCACTCGTATTGTAGGTACGTAGGTACTACAATACGTAACGTATATAACGTTACGCTTGTCGTCAGCCTTTTCTTATTTTCTTAATAGGCTAGTCAAAGCATAGAGCCACTACACTCCTCATGTATATAAGTACTAACTAAAACTTATCTAACAACTACCCATTGGCATCGGCGATAATTATAACAATAGAATTTCATTCATAAATTGGCCATAGTGGTCCAGTCCGATTTCAACTTATTGATAAAGGATTTTTCAACAAGACCTTTGTTTTCTAAAACAAAATAAACGAAAGAATTTAGATGAGTTTGATTTAAATTTTTATTGCATTACGAAGAGAAAAGTTTGGCAATTATTCCTGTTCCTGACTGTCGTAACAAATAATAGATTTTTCAACAAAAACTTTGTTTAGAAACAAAGTAAAAAAAAGAATTTAAATGAAGATGATTCAATTTTTTATTGCATTAAGTTGAAACCACATGTCAGTGATATCCACGTCATCAATATAGGCCAAAATTGAGTTGTTAACATCTCGCGAAATAGACCCGCCATTTTGCCCAAAAGTGATAAAAAACTTTGATGAAAGAATCAACATCTGTCAGCGTGCTCGTGGTGGACATTTGCCAGATATCATTTTTCATTCATAATTGCCAAACTTTTCTGTTCGTAATACAATAAAAATTTGAATCAACTTCATATATATTCTTTGTTTTAGAAAACAAAGTTCTTACAAAATCACAAATATACGATAGGAAAAATTTAAGTCATGTGCGGGATTCGAACCCGCGTCCATCCACCCCTTTAGCCAGTGTATGCTCTAACCAATTGAGCTAACATGAAATGACGTTATAACTCAAATCTTTCCTATCCTTCTCCATCGTATTGGGTTAGAGCATACCCCGGCTAAAGGGGTGGATGGACGCGGGTTCGAATCCCGCACATGACTTAAATTTTTCCTATCGTATATTTGTGATTTTGTAATGTAATCCGCATAGCAGGCGTTATTGCAAACCTAACAATATTAAAACTTCCTACTTACCTGATGATAATAAACATAACCCTACTAAAAAACTTATTGATCGAAAAATTTTATTACACCATAGAATAGGTATTGACCTATGTGACAAATACTATTAAAAAAAAAAACAAATAAGGCCGCTCCACACAAAGTTGCCATACCCAAACCTGGGTCATTATGTTATGACATGTAAATAGTACTTTATGATACAAGTGTAAATTGAAAATTACAGTCGGGACGATATTGCTATTACAAGAAAGCAGATGCTGTAATTATCAAAGCGCACGTATGTCATACGACGTTTTTCAACACACTTGCGAGGAACAATACGAAAATTTCGATACGAAAATATTTACTTTATCTTTTTGATAACAATAATAATTTTAATAAGAAGGTTTATAATGAAATCTTCTAAAATTCTACTTCAGTAGAACTGAAGTCTGGTTTCTTTTTATATGTAAAACAAATGAAACAAACTACAATCTCCTTGGTGAGAAGTGTGGATACATTGTTTTTTTTCTGTTTAAAACACAGGTGCGGTATATTAGCAAAAAAGCACGACAGCAAAGACACTAAAATCGGTGCATATAAAGGCCCGTTGCGAGCTAGTGTGTTAAAAATAGATATACATAATGTGCAATAAATGATTTGATTTGATACCACCCTATTTTTCGGGAAAGCAGATCATAAACTTTGTACATTACCTACTAGGGCCGTATTCCACTTGACGCCAATTTCGTTATTTTCCATAATTTTGACCACATTACAATTTTTTTTTGCGTCTATGGTTCCACATTTAATACGAACCATAGACACAAAATGTGATCAAAATTATCAAAAATAACGAAATTCACTTCAAGTGGAATACGCCCTAGGTGCCTACAAAAACCGTTAACCATAGAGTCAAGCTAGAAGACACCCAAAATTCGTACCTAATCCGGGAGAAAAGATACCGAAATATTCGTGAGAAAAATAAAAGAGAAACCAACTATTCGAAATTTCAAAAGAAGTTGGAATTATAGGTTACAAAAAATATTTACTTTTACTGCAAAGTAAACGGTCTTATACATATTAGAATAAGGTTGAATCCCATTTGGCAAGCGGTAAGGAATAAAGGTAGTTTTTATAATGCAGTCTTGATCGTAGGGATTCTTAGAAAAGTTGACCTTTTTTGCCGTTCTGTGTGAATTTCTCTACCTGAATAGCGGCGTAGTTGGTCAAACACTGCCTGGTTTTACGGCCCAGGCCACAGAATAAAAAGGACCCCGAGGCCAGTAATTTAACTGGCCACATACGAGTCGAATATTGCTACAGCCTGTAAAGGAAAAAATGTTTTGATAACCAATTTTTAGCATTTGTTGGTTAAATTATTTTGATACTATGTTATTGCAATTATATACTATTTTAATTTTACTGTGTACGATATGGGTACTTTTGGTCTGCAAAAAAAATATTTTTTAATAGAGGATATAGTGTAAAATCAAAAAAAGTAAAAGCACCTCACCGTGTGTTCCGGCAGCAGTCCTTGAGAGCCAGTGAAATTATCGGCACATGAGACTTACCAACTGCGTCTCAAAGTGACGGGCGCAGTGCAATTCATGACTTGTGATGAAATGCATCTGTTATAGGCAGAGGTTAGTCCACTTAACATCAGGTGGGCCTCGAGCTTGTTCCGTTAAATAACATATAAAAAAAATACTTTGAGCGCATTGATGGCTACCCATTTTCATCCGAGTTAAAAAAGGAAGTTCTCAATTCAACTGTACCTATTTATTGTTGTTGTGTTAGGTATCTCACAACTTTTTACAGTGTACCGATTATGATGATTTTTGTATAATCGCAAACATATGCTGCTCATGTGATCCCATTTTAATTTGATTGTGATCTAACGAATAGTATTTGAGTTTTTTTTTTATGTTATTGTCACGGAACAAGCTCGAGGCCCACCTGATGTTAAGCGGACTAACCTCAGCCTATATCAGATGCATTTCATCATTAGTCACGAATTGCACTGCTCCCGTCACCTTGAGACATACCTAGTTATTAAGTCTCATGTGCCTGTAATTTCACTGGCTCTCAAGGACAGCTGCCGGAACACACCGTTAGGTGCTTGGCAACAGATTTTCTACTTGAGGGTAGTCGCTAGCCAGTCGGGAGTTCGCAAAAGGACCTTCCACCATGCGGTGAAGCTCAAGCCCGCGGCGGGATTCGAACCATGAACCTGCTGCGCGGCAGTCCATAGCCAATGCTACTGAGCCATCACTGCTTCTGAGTTATTTCTAATAATACGTATTTAATTAGCTTCGAATATATTGATGACGTTCTCATTTTTAATTGTCGATATAAAATTAACAATAAAACATAGTATGTTTTTTTTTTGTGGAATTTTTGTTTTAGAATATTTTCTGTTTAAAGTCGTTGGTTGTTTTTTTTTAACTAAGGTTGTGACGGTACACTCACTAGGCCCACCTTATGTTAAGTGTTAATTAAAATATGTATATATAAAAGAGACGTTGGGTCCGTGGGGACCGGGAGCTCATCGTATTTTCCAAAACTTATCAGAGCGCTTGGTCGATGCGACGCGTGATCAAAATGCTGGCACCTATTTGGCTCAAAGAATAAGCATTGCAATTCAACGGGGCAATGCTGCCAGCATGCTGGGCACGCTCTCAACTGATAGTGGGCTAGAGCATTTGGACTGCCTATGAGTCTGCAATGACTTATAAGGACCTAAATACTTTTATTGTAGTAGCTGTAGTGTTGTATACAGTACGTAATGTTTTGTTAATAAAGGCATACCGCCGGTATATATATATATATATATATATATATATATATCTACCTACTCTACTAAGTTCTATCTATTAACTATGTACCTATACGATAACACCCTGCATCCTAGGGTTTGCAAATAATATGTTTGTTGTCTACATTCTCAAATTGGAGCACCCTGAAAAATAATTAAGATTAATTTGATTATTTCGGTATTTCATTTTATGTAGTTTTTTTTACCGGCGGTATGCCTTTATTATCATAATACTACGAACAATATACAAAACTACAGATACTACAATAAAAGCATTTAGTGACTGCAGACTCACTGGCAGTTGCTGGCAGCATGCTGGTTGCATTGCCCCGTTGAATTGCAATGTTTATATCGCTGAGCCAAATAGGTGCCAGCATTTTGATCACGCGTCGCATCGACCAAGCGCTCTGATAAGTTTTTTAAGTACGATGAGCTCCTGGTCCCCACGGACCCAACGTCTCCACACCAAGGGGCTCAAATATGTACCTAACCACAACCGAGGTTACCATACGTGCGCCGATTGAGTTGCTCCGTCGAAGTAGCCGCGACGCCAGCCCTCACGTTGGTTTCAGAAAGATGTGACGGCGCTAAAGTGTCTACGCATGTAGCGTCCCACACTAAGGGCCGTTCTAACTTCCACGGAACCAGAGTCATGCCGTCAGGTCTTTTAACATTGGCGCTGGTAAAAGCCCGATGATTTATTTTATGTAATAAGTACCTATAACACCTATAGGTACTAACTATACTGCGAATGATCCGTAAATACAAATAGGCAGAATATGTGGTGTAATAGGTACGTCAATATAGGTTCAGCCTCATTTGTTACAGTAGTACAGTATCAGCCAGATTGTCCACTGCTGAACACAGCCTCTCCCATTAAGGGGGGGATTTGCCATAATCTCCACGCTCGGCAGTCGTCTTGGTGATCGCAGTTTCCTCAGAAGGCGCTGCTGCCCACCTTCCTGTATTATACGACACCCACAGGTAGCAATGGGGAGGTGATTTGAATTGCCCCGTGGGGTGCCGGGCTAGGATATCCTAGCCCGGCACCCCACGGGGCAATTCTAATTTCATTTGTTACCTTGTGGTGAATTGAGACAATTATGTCCTTCATCACTAGTGGTCAAATAAGGCGATGGTGGTAGGTTCATATAATATAATATATATGTAGGTACTTAATATGGTGTTAAATCAAACGGGTAGGTACACTATAAAGTTATTTTAATATGAACATGCTTCTATGTGCAGACAGAACTATTTTATTTTAAAATAATGTAATTATAATAAATTTTTTGTACAAATTATTTTCCTGCATACACTGTTTGCAGCAACGCAAAGTATGACCACGATGTACTTAGTACCTGAAAAAAGAAGATTTAAATAACTAATTTATTAATAATTTAGGTTGTTGATAGAGAAACCTATCTATGGATAGGTAGGTTTTTTTATTGCTGATAGGTAAGCCTTAGACGACAATCTCACCTGATGGTAAGTAATGATGTGGTCGAAGATTTTAATGGGCTTAACCTAGAATTACTGGCTCTCAAGGATAGCTGCTGGAATACACCGTTAGGTGCTTGGCGTGGCACATCATCACTTACCATCAGGTGAGATTGTGGTCAAACGCTAACCTATCAGGCATAAAAAAACAGTTGAACATAAAAGTAAAAACAGTACTTAGTGAAAAAAGATTGGGAGAGAATGTAAATTTTCTGGTGATCTTATTATTTTCTTACCCTAACTACTTAAATAAGTTATTAAAGTTTTGAAGCGCTCGTAGCGAAGTTTGCTTAGCCGTTCTTAATCGATCAGCTAAGTTAAGCAACGTCCGCCGCGGTCAGGAGTTGGATGGGTGACCGCTAGTGACATTACTGCTGAGCGCTTCCGTGCTTCGGAGGGCACGTTAAGCCGTCGGTCCCGGTTGTTGTCTTACGATGGCAGTCGTTACAGCATGGTGGTAGGGCATTTTGCGAATGCCCGCCTGGCTAGCTACCACCCTCAAGTAGGAAATCTGTCGCCAAGCACCTAACGGTGTGTTCCGGCAGTTGTCCTTGAGAGCCAGTAATTCTAGGCTAGCCTGAACAACATCGTCGACCACATCATCACTTACCATCAGGTGAGATAGTGGTCAAAGGTTAGCCTATTAGCTATAAAAAAAAAAAAAACATGCTTGGTGGAATGTGGTGAGGCAATAAGCATTTGAAATTATTTACATAATGATTCAAAGACTAATAGAAAGTACAGTTGACTCCCGTTTTTTTGTGTTGGTTCCTGGTGCAGAGGATGGCCATCGCGATTCAGCGTGGGAATGCGGCGAGTGTGATGGGCACTTTTGCACCGGGAACAGTCAGGGGAGGGTTATTTGATTACTATAAGAATATATTGCCATTGCTTTGATTTTGATTGTGTTAATAAACAAATACTGAGAGAAACTGTAGCTTATATAAGTAAATTCAGTTTTAGAAATTATTTGTGTCTTAATTTTTTTATATATTTTTTATGTTATTGTGATGGAACAAGCGCGAGGCCCACCTGATGTTAAGCGGTATCCTCTGCCTATAACAGATGCATTTCATCACAAGTGACGAACTGCATGCGCCCATCACCTTGAGACATACCTGTTAAGTCTCATTTTACCTGTTATTTCACTGGCTCTCAAGGACTGCTGCCGGAACACACCGATAGGTGCTTGGCGACAGATTTTCTACTTGAGGGCGGTCGCTAGCCAGGCGGGCATTCGCAAAATGCCCTTCCACCATGCGGTGAAGCTCAAGCTCTGGGCGGGATTCGAACCATGGACCTGCTGCGCGGCAGTCCATAGCAAATGCCACTGAGCCATCACTGCTTAAAAAATATTTATAATATATTATTAAATATTTATAATTTTGTTTATGCCGAGCATAGTAAGCATGGTAAACAATCTTATAAAAGCTTACTTTCTGCGCAATACAGACGTATTGACAGAAGTGTGGACAGACGCTTTGCGTTCGCTCTGTCACCCTTTGATACGTGACGGAAAATCGACAGCTAAGGGATGATTTATATTAGACCGGGCACACCGTTAGGTGCTTAGCGACAGATTTTCTACTTGAGGGCGGTAGCTAGCCAAGCGGGCATTCGCAAAATACCCTACCGCCATGCTATAACGACTGCCACCCTAAGACGGCAGCCGGGACCGACAGCTTAACGTGCCCTCCGAAGCACGGAAGCGCTCATTAGTAATGTTACTAGTGGTCAGCCATCCAACTCATGACCGCCGCGGATGTTGCTTAACTTTGCTGATCGGTTAAGAACATCTAAGCAAACGTCGCTACGAGCGCTTCAAAACTTACTTAGTCAAGTGATATTTAATGACTTGTCGAAACCCCTAAAGAATAACGTGTTGAGCTCGAAATTCAAAACTGTACCTTCATGAAAGCCCTAAGGTTGACGTCAGCGAAGCCCGAAGCGGTCAGCTTGCAAGGCTTCATCGCCCTGTAACAAAAGGTACAAATTTCACTCATTTTCAAGACTTCTTCAAGTTTTTTTTCGTTGGAGTCCTCTTATTTGTCTTTGTGAACGAGGTCGTCCGGAGAAGTACTGTCACCATAGCTATTTCCACCGCCAAGCAATAATGTTCGAAGTACTGTGCGGTGTGAAGGGTATGGGTGCCGGTGAAATTACAGGCACATGAGAGTTCATGTCTCTGGGTGATGGGTGCAGTGCAGTCCATCACATGTGGCGAACTGTAACATAACTTTCATATTATTATTGGTATCCTTTTTTTTTTCTTCAAACTGAAATACTAATGAACATTGCAGCACATCTACATCTTGATTCTACACTAATGTTATAAAGAGGTTTTTTTTTTATTGTAGACGTATGTATTTTTGTTCGAATAAACTTAAAACTACTGGACCGATTAGAAAAAATCATTTACCATTAGAATCCTCCAGTCAGGGATAACCCTGATGAACATAGGCTATAGCATATATACAATTTTAATTACCCGTGCGAAGAAGAGATGACCCGCTAGTAAGTCAATAAAAAACGCTACATAATTAGCTAGTTTGGTCTCATGTAATAGTAGACGAGCATTTTGCCATCTAAGTACCAGGAGAGCAAAAGTTGGGTATACCTTGTTTGAACTTTAAGCAAATCTCTGCATTCTCTTGAACCGAGTATATACCATTGAGCGTTATACACTGCGTCATCGACTTCCATACTCTATAAAATAATAATAATTATTAATATATTAATTAAATATCATCATCATCAGCCAGAAGACGTCCACTGCTGAACAAATTCCTCCCCCATAGAACGCCATAAAGAACGGCTATTAGCCGCTTGTAACCATTGGCTACCCGCGACTATAACGATGTCGTCAGTCCACGTAGTGGGGAGCCTACCAACTCTACGTCTTCCGGTGTATAGTGGTAACCACTCGAGATAATTAAATATACTTAATAATTATTATTAATTATATATTTTTGTAGTAGTAGAACTCTTTGTGAATGAGTTTGTCAGGGTAAGGACCGCCTCCACAGCTATTCAACTACCAAGCAGTTAGCATTACTATATGTTCGGGTTTGAAGGGTATGGGTGCCGGTAAAATTACAGGCAAATGAGATACAACTTTATGTCCCAGGGTGATGAGCGCAGTGCAGTTCGTCACATGGGACGAAATGTATCTGTTATGTGCACCCACCAACCAACCCATGGTCTTACCAACCTTACGGTTATGAAGACCGAAACAGCAGACACTTTGACTTGCCCCAAAATGTCCTACAAATTATCCCTCCTATTATCTAACCTGTACACTCTCCCCCTTCTGGGGCTGCCATAAGACGGCACAAACTACCTTCGTCGTCGGGCAGTTCTCTGGATTCGATCTGTTATGGGCATAGGTAACCGCGCAGTGATGGCTCAGTGGCATTGGCTATGGACTGCCTCCGCGGGCTTGAGCTTCACCGCGTGGTGGAAGGGCATTTTGCGAATGCCCGCCTGGCTAGCGACCACCCTCAAGTAGAAAATCTGTCGCTAAGCACCTAACGGTGTGTTCCGGCTGCAATCCTTGAGAACCAGGGAAATTACAGGCACATGTGTCTCAAGGTGACGGGCGCAGTGCTATTCGTGACTTGTGGCGAAATGCATCTGTTATAGGCACAGGTTAGTCCGCTTAACATCAGGTGGGCCTAGAGATTGTTCCGTCACAATAACATAAAAAAAACAGTTCTTCAGGTCTCGTGCTTGTTCCATCACATTCACAATCACATAAAAAAAAACTCTCGAAGCGAATCTTGCCTGTTCTTAACTTATCTTCTAGTCCACGCAACGTCTGTTGGATATCTATGTATACTACATTCTACATTACAATTAAAGAGTTCGGAGGGCACTTTAAGCCTTCGGTCCCGGTCGTTGTTTTACAGTCATATGGAACGTGGAAAAGTGGAGCACGAAATTTCAGCTAGAAGTAGCGTGTCCAGGTGGCCGAGTGGTTTAGGCATCCGGCGCGAAATCGCCGGACGCGGGTTCGATTCCCGGCCGGGGCATAGAATTTTGTGCTCGAATAATTTGCAAAATATGATTTTAGCTTAGCATGCATATCTTTAGTATCGTCGCTTACCATCAGATAAGATTAATTTAGTCAAAGGAAAGCTTTTTAATCAACAAAAAATATACATCATGTTGAAAAAGCACGAGGCTCACCTTGTGTTCAGCGGTAATCTTGGCCTATAATAGTTGGAATTTGTCAAAAGCGCCGAACTGCACTGCACCCATCGCTCTGACACAAAGTTTTGCATGGTGGTAGGGCATTTTGTGAATGCCCGCCTGACTAGCCACCACCCTCAAGTAGAAAATCTGTCGCCAAGCACCTAACGGTGTGTTCCGGCAGGTGTCCTTAATGGCCATTACTTCTAGGTTAGCCTGAACAACATCTTCGACCACATCATCACTTACCATCAGGTGAGATAGTGGTCAAAGGCTAACCTATCAGTAATAAAGAAAAGTTGTTAAGTCTCGTGTGCCTGTAATTTCAACCAATCAACCCCTTCATACCGGAACACAGTAATGATGGTGGCAGTACTTCATTGCACGAATTCACACAAATACTGCTACTACAGATTAAACCTGCTTTATTATATTACCACCAACTTAACTGTGCAGTTCTCGAGGGCGCTATTGGTCAAGGAAATCAACTACAAACTGTCACAATGTGAGGGAATTTTGTAGTTCTTTTTTCAGCCGCCTGAACAGATAAGTTGGTCGAACTGTAATGGTTATTGGAGTAGGTACGTTTCCACCTCAGGCAGGCATCAAACCAGCATTCCCGGTTGTACGTACCAGGTGCTTCAAACTTGAGGGTAGCGAGATGGCGATGCTCATTTCGTGGCCTCATTCTTTTAAGGGTTATGTACTTGAAAATGAGACCCTATTACTAAGCCTTGGCTGTCTGTCTATCCGTCCGTCCGTCAAAATCTATATACTTATAATACAGGTCCGATTCTGTACATTGCAGATATTTTGAAAATAATTTTTGAAAGCACTCTGTAGCTACTACTGATGTCAAAACTGTATTTTTGTTATTTTGTCTGTCTGTATCATGGCCGCGCATCACGCCAAAACTACTGAATGAATTTCAATGAAAATTAGCACGGTTTGAGTTCATACTACGAAAAAGGACATTGAATTTTTTTTTTTTTTGAATTGTGACGAGTAACTCCACGTACAGCCCGGCAACCCACGAGCAGCCCGGCACCTCCACGGGCAGCCCGGCACCCCACGAGCAGTCCGGCAGCCCGTCATCCCACGGGCAGCCCGGCTGGGCTTACTAAGAGTACTTCAACGCAGACCAATATGAGATAAACAGTGCACAAAAGTGAATAATTAGTCTGCAGGTACGGCAATCGCGAACGAAGTCGCAGGTACAGCTAGTACAATATTAAGGGTTATGAAATTGAGGCGTGTATTGAATTTACTCTCATATAAGAAGGAATACATTCTATACCAAATAAAACTTTGATCGTAGGATGCCTGTAGATACCTTTTAATCAAGTACAAAGTACAGGTAAGTCGACTACTAATTGGCTACTAACGCAGAGATACGTCACAAGATCAACCTACTTACATGTTTCTTTTCTTATAATGTACATATGGAGATTTAATATAATAAAATTTGTTGTAATAAATTATGGCTTTCCGCAAACTAACGCCCGAATCTTTTAATTACTCGATGTACGGAGATTTCTCTTTGGAGAGTCGATATGATAATAATATAGATGTCTACACAGAGGGATATTCTACTCATTTATTGCATGTAAATTGTACCTGTGGTAATAAGATCAGAATGTATGAAATGTTAAGACTTACAGCGCTCATCAGCATATCAGCGAAGAAGCAGAGAAAGAAGACCTGCATCAGCCCCATGAAGAGAAATGTCATAAATGTTACCACCACCACAATGTCGTCTACTATCTGAAATCATAAATAACTGGCCAAAGGCGTGTCGGACCCAAGGTCGATCTTTAAGGTATCCATATCGCAACCACCCTTGAAGGTTCTTACATAATATGTTTTGAATAATACTCCATGAATCAGCTCTTTCAGTAAATTTCTAGCTAATCTCGTTCATAACAAGTATTCGATTCAAATCCGTGCTTCATACATAACACATAGACATTCCAGATTACATATTTGTTTAGTTCTTGAGATAGAAAAATGTGAATCAATCTTAGTGGGAAAAAGACGCTAGTGAACCTCCATTTTATCTTCTGCTCTTAGGCACACTTCGTGGGAAAATGAACGAAGCCGCTGTTATACTCCGTATTTCCACGACTTTAGGCAAATTTAGCGGACAAGTGGACGAAGCCACTAGTAAACTTTTTCTTCTTCATGCTGCCCTTAGGGGTGAAGCCACTGGTAACCTATCCTTTTTCCTTCTGTTTATAGGCAGACAGAGTATACAAATGAACGATGCTGCTTGTATCCTTCATTCTACCATTAGGGACTAAGTGGGATGTGGGAAAGTAGCCGTTGGTCATCCCCCTTCTAATGTCCAATGCATACTTAGGAATGTAGTTGCTTTTAATCCTTCTTCATTCCTTCTGTTCATAGGCAGACTTAATGGACTAATGAATGTAGCCGCTGGTAACCTTCTCATTTTTATTCTACTCTGAAGGAGGCTTAGTGGGACTTACAAACGGCCTACTACAGCCTTAAGGACGTAGGGATGTAACCACTGGTAACCCTACCCTCTTCATTATGCCTTTAGGCAGATTTAGTGCACAAATGGACGAAGCCACTGGTAACTCTCCTGGCAGAGAGGCAGCTGGTTTTGAAGCCAGACTTAATCTAGTTAGAGATAAGGATAATGAGGGTATAAAAAAATTACCGTGACATTGAATCCAGTGAGGCAAATCACTAAAGAGCTCGACAAAAAGTTGAACAAATTCGACTTGGAGTAAATGATCTCAAGCTTATTGGATGATCTGTGAAAAGATAATAAAACAATTACCTAAACAAATTATGCCACAGCTATTGGTTGTTTGACTGCCTATGTATACCTACGTAACTTGTTTTAGTACTGTACTGTACTGTATCAGCCGGATCGTCCACTGCTGAACTCAGCCTCCCCTATTAAGGGGGTATATGCCATAATCCCCACGCTTGGCAGGTGGCACATTTAGATAGGTAATCAGAGTTTTCTGATTACCTATCTATATCTCTAATTTATAGATCACTTAAGAAGCATCTTAACCTAGAATTAAAAGATACCCAGTAAAAAACTCACTCAATCAAGTCTTGATGCCACTTCACCAATTCAGTAAACTTAGATCGGAAGTCAACTTCCGAAACCGTGGGTGAGTCGACAATAACTCTTTCAAAGTCATGTTTGAGGAGTCTGAACTGCATCTTTATGTAGGTACAACATGTGAAAAATAGGTAATCTGCTGCTCCCATCTCTAAGAGGACAATGCATTCTGTAAGCACACGTATTTAGGTACATCTTGGTTGTTAAGCCTTCGTTAGAGGGCAGTGACGTGTGTGGGGGCTGCAGCTGAAAGCGCGAGCGGTCTCACCCCCCTCTGCGAGCGGTCTCACCCTCCTCTGCGAGCGGTCTCACACTTCCTGAGAGCGGTCTCACCCCCCTCTGTCACCAGTCGACGACGGCGGTACACCATTGAGTTTTTATTCGATAGTAGGGTATTGACCTCTAACCCACACAACCCACCTGTTCACCCACAATTGTATAAACATAATGCATTTTCCCCAAGACAAAAAATAGATTGTAAAATATTTTGCAAAGGACATATTTAGAGACAATAATCTCTCAAAATATCACCACTTAACATGAACTTAGGTAAGTATAACTAAACTAACCGGACCAAACTTGGTGTATGTAAACAAATGGCCAATACTTAAACTCGTATGGTATAAACGAGAATACATCCAAATAAGGCAGAAGCATCTCAACTTCATTGGTCTTAAAATACTTTACGGCCATAAGAAGCAAAGGCGTCATATCAAAAACCACAATCATGGAGCAGTTCAAAAAATACAAGATGTTTATCACAGTGTTTAAGAAACCCCGGTCTTCCTGGATAATATCTTCCTTCTCAGTACATTTCGTCCTTTCATTCTTCATTTCTAAGTCTCTTAACCCTTTGATAAGGCTGTCAACTTCGCGTTCATTAATGATATGAAAAAAAGATTTGGTAATAGCTAAATTGTGAATGTAACACAGGGAGCTACACTGGTCAATTCAATGAAATTCTTCCCCTGAGATGCTCCCACTATTATGTAGTAGAAAGAAGCGATTGTTGCTGATAGGACCCATAGGAAATTGAAAGTGAACAACCATCGATGCTTTAGAGTATCGTAAGGAGTTATAATTTCGTTTATCAGGTTCATTCCTGAGTATTTGAAGAGGACAGATAGCTTTTGTAATGATTCATCAAATTTGAGTGGAGAAGCCATTGTAATTGACTAGAAATATTTACGCTACAGTAAATTTTAATATGATATTCTTAGTAACACCCAGTATTTAGTTTCAACGTAAATAAGGCAAGCGTCAGATCGCACAAACTAGTAAGTGACGAATGAATTCCCGTGAATTTATAAACGAGTAAGGCAGCTGTAACCATAAGTGTTCGTTCGATAACCGCTATTGTTAGCATTGTCTAAACACTGACGGCTACCGGTATAACATTCTATCAGACAGATACTTAGATATTCATTAAGTTATGCAAAAGTAAACATTAAACCGAATTAATCTGTATTTTCTGCATTCTGTACGAGCTATGCTGGTGTTGGAGGGCTTTCTATGGTCGCCATTTTGGATCCGCCATGTTTCCATTTTGGATTTGACTTACGAACAGCCCTCATTCTTCATACTGAATTTGGAGTATTGTACTCAGTATACTCTTAGTATAAGTATCTCTATATATACTAAAAGATTTGATAACATTTCAACTGTACTAATCAATTCTCAAAGACTTTGTGGGACCATAAAGATAGCATATGCTTTTGATGGCGTATTTCGGAAACGGTAAGAGCTAGATAAGTGTTTTAACAAATGTCTTATAAAAATGTCTTGATAATCGTGAACGACACCTGTCAAAAAAAAACAAAATGACGGATTCGAAATAGCCATCACACTCACAATAACTCCGACCCCATTGAAGCGTCTTGATTGTGTGCTGAAACCTGTCTTGGCCTCGAAGATACAGCCTCTTGCTTATAACTTAAGAGCTCGTTGAAAATGAATACATATATTGTATGGAAAAAATATATCAACGGGTGAGAACAATCTCACCTGATGATGTGGTCGAATAAGTAAACAGATTTGACCTAGAGTAGGAACTGGTTCTCCAGGATAGCAGCTGGAACGCACCGTAAGGTGTAGATTTCTTCCTGAGAATAGTAGCTAGCCGTATGCGGGCATTCGCAAAACCTGGTGGAAGCTGACTGCGGGGTGACTCTGGAACATACCTCCCTAGCAACACTTTGTGTGTGAAGTGATTATAGTCAACGTAAAATAGGGAAGCTGATAGGGTGATCCATAAACTAGGAGCACCGTTCGATTCAGCAACTTTCGTCAAGATTGCCCGCATTGTGCACACTTCAGCCGTACGCATTATGCAGCTAGAATCAAAGGGCTTCGTGTGTATCTTCATGATATAGACCGTGTACGATGTATGAATGACCAATTATATGTAAGGATATGGGGGAATACTTGCGTAGATCGATCACACATTTTAACTTGCCACACGACAAAGGCCTTTCTTCCAAATAAAGTCAGGAACTAGAAGCGCGTTCTTGTTTCCTTACTAAGTAAGATCTAGAACTTATTTTTTTTTTTTTTTATGTTATTGTGACGGTACAAGCCCGAGGCCCACTTGATGTTAAGTGGACTAACCTCTGCCTATAACAGACGCATTTCGTCAACGACGAATTGCACTGTGCCCGTCACACTGAGACGTCCAGTTGTAGCCTGTAATTTTTCTGGCTCTCAAGGACCGCTGCCGGAACACACTGTTAGGTGCTTGGCGACAGATTTTCTACTTGAGGGTGGTCGTTTGCCAGGCGGGCATTCACAAAATGCCCTTCCACCATGCGGTGAAGGTCAAGCCCGCGGCGGGATTCGAACCATGGACCTGCTGCACGGCAGTCCATAGCCAATGCCACTGAGCCATCACTGCTTCAAAAGAATGTTTGGTAATTCTAAGAGTTTTTAACTCTTCTAACAAATGTTAGCTGCAAACACCGTCATGTCTGATTACTGTAGCGGAATTAAGTCCTTTGTTGAACTTTATGAATGATGTATTCGAAAATGCCATAACGATTTGAGGTGTTACGCTGGCGTAAAGTGCAATCGGCATCATTGTAAAATGCTAATTCCGTTAATTATTTTCTTAAGTTTTCTTGGTTATGTATAAATCACAGTGAAACCGCCACAGGTGAGCCGCCTGCCTTTTGTTGGTTTTTTTTTTATGCTTGATAGGTTAGCCTTTGACCACTATCTCACCTGATGGTAAGTGATGATGTGGTCGACGATGTTGTTCAGGCTAACCTAAAAGTACTGGCTCTCAAGTACAGCTGCCGGAACACACCGTTAGGTGCTTGGCGACAGATAAAATGCCATGGATTCTTGTCGAAATGTTTAAATAATACATTTAGCTCAATCGAGAACTTCAAGTACCTATGTGTGTCTAAGTATAATAAATTAGAATTTATTATACTTACTACTAAAAATTACAAATTGAAACGCATTAAAAGAAGTAATTGTGTCATAAGTGTAATGGTTCGACTTATCTAAACTTATAAGTTACTTGATCGAAGCTTTCATACGGATCCTTGGGTTTTTGAAAATATTCATCAGAGATCAGTCATCAGTTCATCAGGGATAGTGTAGGGATTCTAATGGTGAAAGATTTTTTCAAATCGGTGCAGTATTTTAAGTTTATTCGTTACATACAAATATATAAATATACAAATAATTCCTCTAATGTTAGTATAAGAAGATAAATAATTCATATAATGATATACATTTTGAAAATGTTAATTTTCCTACAATTAGATACAGCACATGAATAAAGAACCCTACAGAATGAAAGCTTCACTACTACACGCACGATTAGAGCCACTGACAAAATGCGCTGGGGTTGCAGCGGTCACAGCACTCACAGCACCACCATATTCTGTGGCACAGCGCGCATAACCGGTTTGAACTAGCTCAGTGAGCGAAAAAAGTTGACGTCGCTTTTAATCTGTTCCTTTCTTTATTCATGTGTTCTACTGTATGATACTCCCATAAACTTCTGCACTCCTGGTAGTTAGAGTTTAATAGTTAAATAATCATAAAACGAAAGTATATATACATATGTTTATATTTGGTAGATCTTGTTTTCCTAGAATGAGATTTGAAGTATCAAACTCCCTAAAAAATAGAAACTACGACTCCCTTAAAATTAAAAACTGAAAGTGCAAAAAGGATATTTTTTGCCCAAAGTCGGGTTAAACGGATGCACCCCAAGGGCAAAAATAATATGTCAATTTAATTAGGATTAATATTCGCATCCATCACAAAATTAAATATTAATAAATATCTTTATTGCCGATATATGTCAATTCAAATCCACATTTTAAAATTACTACCAAAAAAAATATAATTTCTTTAAAACCACCATAAACATACTTACAAGTACGTCTAACTACTCCAAGTAAACGTTTAAATATATGTTCGTTCAATTTTACTTGCTAAAAAATGGTAAAAATAACCGAAATGGGCAACATTGATACTTATCCCTTTTACCTCTATCCATTTTTCCCAAAGCGCTCGTAGCGAAGTTTACTTAGCTGTTCTCAACCGATCAGCAAAGTTAAGCAACGTCGCCCGCGGCCATGAGTTGGATGGGTGACCGCTAGTGACATTACTACTGAGCGTTTCCGTGCTTCGGAGGGCACGTTAAGCCGTCGGTCCCGGTTGTTATCTTAGGATGGCAGTCGTCATTTTGCGAATGCCCGCCTGGCTAGCTACCACCAAGTAGAAAATCTGTCGCCAAGCACCTAACGGTGTGTTCCGGCAGCTGTCCTTGAGAGCCAGTACTTCTAGGTTAGCCTGAACAACATCTTCGACCACATCATCACTTACCATCAGGTGAGATAGTGGTCAAAGGCTAACCTATCAGGCATAAAAATAAAAATAAAATTATTCATAGGTGAAGTTTGGTAATGAAAAAGTTGGTATAAACTTTACAAAAATCGTAAGAAATCGATGGAATTCTTTTCTTTCAATTTCCACAACAAATACGTCGTTAGTCGCGTATTGTTTTGGTTAAATTGTCATGGCGTCACTGATCACGCGTCAGTGTAGCAGCACATTATAACGCCATCTATTATAGTTTTTTGGAAAAATCTGATATTTTTTTGCTATGCTTCCCCTACTTCTGCTTTCTTGGTACTTTGATAATTTATCCCTTGGGAGGTCTACCCAAAACAATGCGCATCAATAATTTATTTTGGAGGGGCATGCCTTCGCGAGTGAACAGATTTATACAGAATGAACTAATTTTGTCAGTTTCTTGTAAAACGATGCCTTTAATAGAGTTCAAATTTCAAAATCAAGATCCTTTTCTTTATCAGTGGAATTAGACAATAAATCCTCATGTACACTCTATTTGGCTCTAAGGGACAACAGCCGGATCCACCGTTATTGGCTTAGTGATAGATGATCCATTTGAGGATGGTAGCTATCCAGGCGGGCATTCGCAAAATGGATTCCTATATGACACGGTTTGTTTCAGCGTGCTGGATCATCTTACCCACGAGACTGTTCTTTCATCAATACAGAGCCTGACGTGACGACACCGGAGTGCAAGTGCCGGCATCGTGGAAACGGCTTCATAGTGATTTGAAGCGCTCGTAGCGAAGTTTGCTTAGCTGTTCTTAACCGATCAGCGAAGTTAAGCAACGTCCTCTGCGGTCATGAGTTAGATGGTAGATGGGTGACCACTAGTGACATTACTAGGTTTAGGTTTAAAGATATTTATTATCATAAAGACAAACAGTTTGTCACTTACATGATAACATAATTACAAAATATTTTTCAATTTTAGTCGTACCTATTTATCATATTTAATTATCAAAATAAATTAACTAATTGAACATAACAACAATACAATGAATAATATAGACCCACTTCACACTTCTTTTCTTTTACTCACAAGTATAACGATACATCTTCTGTGATGTATTCGGCTAAAGTATTTTTAAAGGCATGAAGTGAGTTAACATTTTTTATTTGTGAGGGTAGCGAGTTATAAAGTGTGGCACCTTCATTTGTGAGCATTGTCTTACCGTAATTTGTTCGATGCTTGTTTATTTTTTATGCATTTGAGCGCTTTCGTGCTTCGGAGGGCACGTTAAGCCGTCGCTCCCGGTTGTTGTCTGGGATGGCGCGAATGCCCGCCTGGCTAGCTACCACCCTCAAGTTGAAATCCTAACGGTGTGTTTTGGCAGCTGTCCTTGAAAGCCAGTACATTTTAGGTTAGCCTGAACAACATCTTCGACCACATCATCACTTACCATCAGGTGAGATAGTGGTCAAAGGCTATCCTATCAGGAATAAAAATAAATTTAAAAAAAGGGCGATTCGTAATGAACTACCGCGTCCTCCGATATCGCGTCGGATTCCTGAACCTTCTCGGCCACCTGGACACGGCATTTGTAGCCGAAATTTCATACTCAAATCGTACTTTAACCGTCATAGGTGACGGTGCGCGGCCATCAACCAGACTACCTACCTACCCTACCGCCATGCTCTAACGACTGCCATCCTAAGACGACAACGGGGACCGACGTGTCCTCGGAAGCACGGAAGCGCTCTCTTGCTTGTAGGTTTAAAGACTTCCAGCCTACCACAAAACATTGCTGTGCTACGAGTGCAAAGATTCAAGCTGCATACACGCAGCGTTCACGAGAAAGTTTCAAATTTGAGACAAAATTTACCATAATTGCTAACGTAATTATAACATTTCACCAGGTGTAAAGTTCCCAGGTGTATTTAATAATAATAAATTGCAGGTTAATACCTGCAATTACAATTTCTCTAATGTTTTAGTACTAAGTTCAGCCTGAAGCTTTGCCCGCGTGTAAACCAGTCATGTGGTACTCCCACGAGAACTATTCAGTAAATTGGGATAAAAAGTTTGTAATTTTAATTTCTCATCTATACCCGTTCAGTTGAACTCTTTGAGAAAGAGCGCGGGAAGGTACTGCCACCATACCTACTTCTACCGCCAAACAATTTTTTTTTCTTTTAAAGCAGTGACTGCCGTGCCGTGCCGCAGGTCTATAGTTCGATATCCACCGCCGGCTTGAGCTGACTTTACCGCATGGCGGAAGGGCATTTTGCGAATGCCCGCCCGGCTAGCGACCACCCTCAAGTAGAAATTCTGTTTCCAAGCACCTAACATTGTGTTCCGGCAGCAGTGCTTGAGAGTCAGTAAATTACAGGCGCATGAGACTTAACAACTATGTCTCAAGGTGACGGGCATAGTGCAATTCGTCGTTCACGAAATCCATCTGTTATAGGCAGAGGCTAGTTCACTTAAGGGTGAACTGGCCGGCCCGTTCTCCATACAAACGCCGTAGGATGATCACTCCCTTATTTGAGGATTTAGGTCCAAAATAAAGCATAATACCGATTGATCTCCTCATTATCTAGGCTTGTATGATGCCGAAATTTTAATAAGATAATTAAGTTGAGAGTTATGAGCTTTGCAACATTTTCATATAAAATTTTCGAGGCTAATAACTTTCAACTTAACTATCTTTTTAAAATTTCGGCATCATACAAGCCTAGATAATGACGAGATCAATCGGTGTTATGCCTAATTCTGGACCTTAAATCTCAAATAAGGGAGTGATCATCCTACGGCGTTTGTATGGAGAAGCGACCGGCCAGTTCAACCTTAACATCAGGTGGTCCTCGGCCTCGGCTTGTTCCGTCACAATAACTTAAAAAAAAAAGTTTTTCATTCAGCTCGAGATCCCTATTAGCATAAATACAGATGTCCGACCGGCACTTGGCCCTTTTTATTATTTGTTGTTAAATTATATTGCGTACTTTAATCACACCAAATTTGACGTTTGTATGTGATACCGGCTTCACGACAGAGCAAAAATAAATAACTATAACATTACAAAATCACAAATATACTATAGGAAAAATTTAAGTCATGTGCGGGATTCGAACCCGCGTCCATCCACCCCTTGAGCCGGGGTATGCTCTAACCAATTGAGCTAACATGACATGACGTCATAACTCAAATCTTTCCTATCGTTCTTTAACCATCGTATTGGGTTGGAGCGACATATATAGTACCACTTGCGTTGTACTACAAACAAGACCATGTCTTGTTAGCTTAATTGGTTAGACCATACCCCGGCTCAAGGGGTGGATGGACGGGGGTTCGAACCCCGCATGACTTAAATTTTTCCTAGAGTATATTTGTGATTTTATAATGTAATCTGCATAGCAGGCGTTATTGCAAACCTAACAATATTAAAAATAAATAACGATAATAAAAACACGTTTTTGGGGGCTGAGCTGCCCGCGTCCGTAGGAGAGTACCCTTAAACTTGATTCCCTACACGTGGTCACTGGGTGGTGCTAAACAGGCAGCAACTATAGGTGGTAGGTCTCTTAAGCAAGAGGCCGTCTCGGCGGGTACCACTGCAGTGCTATGTATTCTGCCTCAAAGCAGTATTGCACTGTGTTTAGGTAAGGGCACTGTAGTGAGTGAAATTACTGGGCAATTGAGACTAGAACGGATATCGCGGAGTGACGAGTGCAGTGTAGTGTGCAGATCAATGACACTGCAACTGTTTATGAGCAGACGTGATGCTTACCATCAGGCACCGTTCGCTCGTATCGTCACTTAATAGCATAAAAAAAAAGTTTCTTGAATGGCCGCACCAATTATTATTTGTTATGCAATTTGCCATTTCAACAAACGTTTCAACCACGTACATAAAACCTATTATTATAGATACTCCTAACTAGCAAAGCGGTATAACGGTCGAGAAAAAGGTTTTTTCACAGCCTAAGGTTCGACCGTTTTGGTTGTATAGCAGTCGTATAAACGTATATACGATGTGAAACAGACAAACAATTATGAGACTTTCATTGTTATTAAAGATCGTGTTCAGGTCGTATTGACAACTTCTACAACAGTCATATAAATGTCAAATAAACCATAAATATTTGTATAGCAATCATGGAAGCGATTAACACATGTATCGGGATTGAATAGATGTCGTATTTTAGCTGTGTTTATCATAAATTGACGAGGAAGCTTGTCAGTGCACAACAAAAACTATTTATAAATTGTCTTAATTAGGTAAGATTGATCATAATATGCCTATCAGTGCAGTGCGAGAAAGGTGACACTACGACAAAGCTCTATGATCATCATGACAGAGTTCAACAAACTAACCGCAATCGTAATCTCCTTACATTAAATAGATTAATATTAGGTCCTTACATATGAAATTGGCGTTTTTCGTACTTGCCACTTTAATCACGAATTTCTCCTCTTTGGTAAGGAATTCCAAATTCAAATTTGTACAGCTATAGACTCATGTATTTGTGCTTCGATGATCGTCATTCATTTGTTTTTTTTCTTCTGTTTTTTTCTGTTTGCGTAACTCATTTTACAAAATGGAAAACCTTAAATATCGCATTATTTACGAGTACGAGTTCCGCCGTGGCACTAGTGCTGCGGAAACAACTCGAAGGGTGAATGATGTGTATGGCGGTCGTGTTGCAAAAGAAAACACAGTTCGTTTTTGGTTCCAACGTTTTCGTTCTGGAAATTTCGACCTGCAGAACAAGCCCCGTGGACGGCCTGAGACTCAAGTTGATAATGAAGAGTTGAAGGCTATTGTGGAAGCGGATCCATCGCAAACCACGTCCGAGTTAGCTGCAGGCTGCAATGTTAGTGATAAAACTGTTTTAATTCACTTGAAGCAAATTGGGAAGATTAAAAAGCTTGAAAGGTGGGAACCTCACGAATTGACTGAAACAAACCGGCAAACGAGCGTCGACTGCTGCGTTACATTACTAAACCGGCACAATAATGAAGGTATTTTAAACCGAATCATTACCTGTGATGAAAAATGGGTTCTTTACGATAATCGGAAGCGCTCAGCGCAATGGTTAGATCCTGGCCAGCCAGCCAAATCCTGCCCCAAGCGAAAATTAACCCCAAAAAAGTTACTTGTAAGCGTTTGGTGGACTAGTGCCGGTATTGTTCAGTACAGTTTTTTCAAATCTGGCCAGACTATTACGGCTGATGTCTATTGTCAGGAATTGCAAACCATGATGGAAAAGCTAGCGGCTAAACAACCTAGGCTGGTCAATCGCCCCACGCCACTGCTGCTTCACGACAACGCTAGACCACACACTGCGCTACAGACGGCTACTAAATTAGAAGAGCTTCAATTGGAAAGTCTAAGACATCCTCCGTACTCCCCGGACCTTGCTCCAACAGATTACCATTTTTTTCGAAATTTGGATAACTTCTTGCAAGGGAAAAAATTCAACTCCGATGGGGCAGTCCAAATCGCCTTCAAAGATTTTATTGATTCCCGTCCGACTGGTTTTTTTAGTAAAGGGATCAATGAACTACCTATGAGATGGCAAAAGTGCATAGAAAATAATGGTTCATACTTTGATTAATTAAATATATTATATTAAAAAATATTCGACTTTTTGTTCCTCCCATACAAAACGCCAATTTCATATGTAAGGACCTAATATTATTTAATTAAGTTAACTTAAATCGAGAGCCTTTTATGGATACATTATATTTGTTAAATTCTTTGTTTTTATATCTTTGGGAATGACGTAATTAACAAAGGCAATCAGAAGGTATTAATGATCAAGTTTTATTTTAATTAATGCATATTTATAAAGAAATAATGAATTGCGGCAATCCATATTCAACATAAACAAATATTTAAAAAATATTTTAAGAAAACATTAAAATAATATTTTAATAAATCACTTTTAAAAAATATATCTAGTGACAATTCCGCCCAATTTTCCTGTTAAGCCGACGATACATCACAAATGCCACGCAGCCAAACCGGAAGAATTTTAGAAGTTTTCTCGATCGTGCGCTCGTAGAGTCAAGACCTCCTGAAGATGCTTCATGTAGAAGCAAAACACGTCGAGAATTCTTCAGGTTTGGCTGCATGGCGTTTGTGACGTCACACTTCGGTCGCAATTGCCGTACCTGCAGACTAATTATTCACATTTGAGCTCTGTTTATCTCATATTAAGCAACGCTGTGGTCTGCGTTGAAGCACTCTTAGTAAAGCATAGCTCAGAAAGAAGATTTTCATTTTGGGTTTGAAAACTCCCAAGTTGTATTTTCCAGAAGACAGTAGTTAACCAACTCAGATAGTTTTTTCGCGGTACGCACAATAAATGTTGAAGTACAGTACTTTGTGCGTTTCTTTGGAATTTCGATTTTAAAACGGCGTCTTTTTGCCGAGATTCTCCTTGTTTGGCGGTAGAACGAACATACATAAGATTGTGCACTTCCATTTCACAGTCTCCAAAATGTATCCGGCAAAAGATGGACAGTTAAAAAAAGGCCTATGTTTAACTTACCACCAGAAGATACAGTAACATATAACAGACCAAAATATTGAATGATCACCAAAATAAAATGGCGGTATGCCTTTATTAACCAAATACTACAAACTATATACAACACTACAGCTATTGCTATATACTATATACTACAAACTATATACAACACTACAATAAAAGCATTTGGACTGAAAAAAAAACAAAAAAAAAAACATCACCAAAATTAAACCCTCATTTTAATGGAAACTTATAACCAAAGTTTTATCATCTCGCTATCCTATTGCAGCAAAATGACTCCAAATAAATCTTTGTTAACCCAAAAGTAGTACATGATCACCAAAATTAAAACAGCCAAAGTTTTTACATCTTGCTATAACTCTTCTGAAGTTCTGGCACATCGCCGGACGCTGCCGCGGCACGCTCGCTTCGCTCACTCGGATTGCGCATTGTTGTGGTCACAGGTAACCTAACGCTCCTCCTTGCTTCGCTCGTCGTCGCACCTAAATCATTAACTACATTTGGTGATAATTTACTACATTTGGTGTTCGATTACGATTTTCTACCGACTTCAAAAAAGGAGGAGGTACTCAATTCGTCTGTATTTTTTTTTTTTTTTTTTTTTTTTTTTTTTTTATGTTTGTTACCTCATATCTTCTGACTGGGTAAACTGATTTTAATAATTCTTTTTTTATTTGATAGCTGATGCTTGCCGTGTGGTCCCATTTAAATTTCATCAAAATCGATTTTGCCGTTTTTGAGTTACACTCCAAAAACTGAAAAAGTGTTTTCCTGTCCTGATATTATAATCAATGTTTGTTATGATGATGAATTCTCATCGAAGCTCAAATTTGGTGGTAACACGGTAATATTTCCTCAACGGTATAAGATAGAAATAAAATTTTGGATAGGAAGATAAAACGTGTATTATGCTGCAAGCAAGTCTTATTTTGATAATTTAAGTCTGTTATATGTTACTATATCTGGTGGTAAGTTAAACATAAGCCCATAAGTAGCAAGGGTCACTAAAAAGGGCGAAATAAAAATTTTTACCAAAAAAATAGAACCGACTTCAACACTCAGATGTGTGAAATAACTTGTCGAAGTCGGTACCATGCGCACAATATTGTGATGATAGGTACTTTTGAACCGTCATGGTACCGACTTCAACAAGTTATTTCACACATTTGAGTGTTGAAGTCGGTTCTATTTTTTTGGTAAAAATTTTTATTGGTAAAAGAACTTTTTGAACGCTCGTAGCAAAGTTTGATTAGCTGTTCTTAACCGATTAGCTAAGTTAAGCAACGTCCGCCGCGGTTATGAGTTGGATTATTTCAATGTTTTCATAAAACATAATATTTGTTTTTATTTTTAAAAAAATGGGTTAGTTCCTAATAATTTATTATTCGGATCTAAATGAAATAATAGTAACAGATAGTAATTGTTTTATTTTCCACTTTTACTTCTTATTTCTAATTATAGTTCTAGGTTTAACTAAAATGGTGTTTGTTACATATTATGTGCAAAAATATAAGGGTTCCACTGTGCTACGGAACTGTTATGATACCTTATTTTACTATTGTCTATTTAAGGATAACCCTCCTTCATCTTTATTAAAGAAAAATATCTACGATGGGGCAATTACTTTGAGATTATTTCTACACTGAAATATCTTAGAACAAATGTTTAACAAAGTGAAATACAGAAAAACACACTCCTTCATACTTTGTTTTTCTAATTAGGTAAAGAGATACGGACTACTTACTAGTATTGTAGATCGAGTACATAAGTAGGTCATTAGTGATTTATTGATGGGTTTGTAACTCTTTTTTCGTACGAAAGGGCGATGGGAACCTAGATAAACTCATTGTAGTTGGGAATTCGGACGGAAAATGCTTACGAGGTCGATTCCCAACCAGATGGACAGATTAGATTAAAGACTCATCAGCCATCAAGTTCTATAACATAGTGCGAGATGCGATGAACAGCCGATGGAGACTGATCATCCGATCTAAGTATAGACCATCTAATGATAACCACGATCCTCAGTCATGAGGGGACGACGACAGAGAGTTACTCTGTTACGAAAACAACACGATTTCGGATGCGAAGTGCATGCATCGCCAGATGACTCTCAAGCCCTGCCTGACAGTTATAGAAACTCGTACTTAAATTCCTTGTACTTTGCTTAAAGTAACATAAACGAAATGAATGATATACTAATAGGTAATAATAATAATAATAATGTTTATTTCTTATCAGTCACACATATAAATAAAAGTACACAAAGAAGTAGTTAACAAACATTGGAATTGGTAGGCTATACAATTTCGCAATATAAAAACAGGGCCCCTACCTCACAAACTAGTTTTTAGCAAACTGTATCTTGTGAGACAGTGTTCCTACACCAGCTAAATAGGGCAATTAATATAGCCCAATATGCCAAACCATTCTTCAACTAAGTTCATAGCAATGAACTTTGTCAAAAAAGGCGAAACATAACGTATGTGACTATGACGGCTTTTATAAACGAAAGTGTATTTGCATGTAATTTGTGTTTGTGTCCAGATATAAATAATTGTTAGAGAAGGTGTGTATTTTTTGCCATGTAAGCGTTTTAAGTTAGTGTGCTATAATAGGTGTACTTACTTCCTACCTAGTTTGTGCGAGTCAAAAGCAGCAGTTTTGTTAATTAATTAATATAATAAAATGTATATTAGCTATGCTATACGCCGAGCTGTGAGCACCTAAAATATCTAATTTTAGTTGATCATAGTCTAATAACACTTTCTTACGACTTCAGTTCCCATACATTGTCTGCAATAGTGCAAAATACGACCAGGAAGTGCTTAAAATCTGTAATAAAACAATTTAAAAGGTACTTAAAAGGAGATAACTATTATGTAAGTAAATAATCGCTTTTTTGTTTATGATATACAATATAATAAATACATCCTTGCGTTACTTTGCGCAAATCCATAATAAATAATAACCAATATATTAAAAAAACATTAAATTTATAGCTTAGAAAAACATATTAAAAATATATCAAGTGATATTGTTTTATTAATATCGAACTAGAAACGATAGAACGCTTGAAGAGGAAGCGGAATTGTTACTAGATATGTTTATTACTTAAATGTTATTTAAAATATTAAGTTAAAATTGTATTACAATATAACTCGCCTATATCACTTACCTTCATGAATGATTTTAAGCTGACATCAGCAAAACCAGCTGCTGTTATTTTGCAAGGCTTTTGTGATCTGAAAAGTAAACACATAATGTAGACTTTCAGAATATTTTATTTTTCCCATAGCAATTAATTTCAATAGATATCTAATAGTAGAAAGCGATCATTACGTCCATCTGGAACATACATGTACCTTATATTCCTGAGGTCTTGGATAACCTGAATTAGGACGTAGCAAACTTTCTACGCCGTTTTACTGAGCAGTTCTAAGAGCAAGGTTATAAGCTTACCATGATACTAATACTACTTATTTACCTACTTACTGCTATCCTTATTTACCTACCGTGTTTGTATCAAAAGCAATTTCTTGTGAATTTTAGCTTCTGCCATATAAAACTGACTATTATATACTGCATCACTGATTTGCATGCTCTGCAAAAACAAAACGTTTTTGTTAATTGAATTATTATTGTCCACCTTTTTGCATTTCAGATACACTTCTAAAGAAAAACTGTGGAGTAGGTTTCTCGTTGCGAGAATCATACTACACGAATAATACTTTAAAATTTGAGGTCAGAATCAACGATACCTGTATTATACGTATTATGTTGATTAGCGTATTTTGATTTCACCAAATTGCATAGTAGTCTTTTAATTTGTAATTATGTCTAGTAAACGTTTTAATGACAAAAAAATAAAACCACCATGTCTAGAAACCGACATTTATAGAACCTCTTAATATAACTGTTAGTCGTTAGAATGTAAAATATATAGCGATGCCAAAGTGTCAATTTCTTAGATAAGAATAATTTATAAGATCTTCAGTTGTATACATGTACCGTAGTGAGATTTTATAAAGCCCAGTTATACATTATTTAATGGGGTACATAATATAACTTTCCGCCCTGTCAATACCTTCTATATGACCATCACATTAACGTTTAGGCTACCCTTGTTATATGATATTCTGCAGTATAAATATTTTAATAGCAAATATTTCACATAGTTATGAATCATATATATAATATAGAAATAACTTCCTTCTGACTGTTGTACGACTTATACACAGCAATCGTATTAAAGTTTTAACCCCGCTGATTATGAGATAACTGGCAGTATAGGCGTTATAATACGGAGTATTTTATAACCAAAATGATAAAAATGTGGCCGCCGAATCAAATATGCTAGATAGGTATATAATGAAATGTGACCCAGTGGTAAATAAATTCATAATAAAGTTATAGACACTATATCTAAATATATTTTTATTTAATTATTTCTACCATTTTAAAAGGGGGAATTTAATGTGACTAGTTAATGACATACTTATAAGATTACTGAGAAATTAATTCCCTAATTCCCTTCAATCACTATACAAATCGGTAATATCTCATGACATGATGATGGCAGTCATGACATCTTGGTATAAAAAAAATACGTGTCACGTTGTTTGTCCGCGATGGACTCCTAAACTACTGAACCGATTTTCAATTTTATTTGCACACCGTGTGCAATTTGATTGAAATTGAAAGATAGGATAGCTTACATCTTAGTTTATAGTCGCAATATTGTTTTACTTGCAAATTATTTGTCTAATTTGACAGTCACAATTATCTGTTAGCTCCAAACGATTGTAACAGATCGCGATATCTGTTGACTGGATTAAGTAACTATTCAATAGATGGCGCTATGTTAAAAATACAAACGTTTTATATAAATTAAGATTTAATAGCATTAATTTATATGGCAAAACAACGTTTGCCGGGCCAGCTAGTAATATATAAGACGTATTATATAAATTAGTTTATTTTTATTTTGATTTTCTTGCTGATCTTCGTCAAAAACAATAAAAAACATTGATGATTAGTGGGGGTATTTATATAATTATTACTTAAGTATATACTTATATAGGTATTTTCCTACTTAATTCAATACTGTTTACGTTTATTCGACCACTATAAAATCGATAACTGTACTGAGCCGGATTGTCCACTGCTGAACATAGCCTCCTCATAAAGGGGGCGTTTGCCATAATCCCCATGCTTGGCAGGCGTCTTGGGGATCGCAGGGCAAAATCAATAACATATCGTATATATTATCTTTTTAACGTTTCCACGGCATAACCTCTATACGGCTGTGAATCGAATATATAATGTAAACGTTATTGAACATTTATCAGACAAAATTGTATGATGACTTCCAGTTTTAATCATAACATTGGCACAAGCGTAATATTAGAATTCGTTTCTGGTAGTTGGGATGTCAACTTTGAACATTGAAGCGCTCGTAGCGAAGTTTACTTAGCTGTTCTCAACCGATCAGTAAAGTTAAGCAGCGTCGCGCGCGGTCGTGACTTGGATGGGTGACCGCTAATGACATTACTACTGAGCGCTTCAGTGCTTCGGAGGGCACGTTAAGCCGTCGTTCCCAGTTGTTGTCTTACGATGGCAGTCGTTACAGCATGGTGGTAAGGCATTTTGCGAATGCCCGCCTGGCTAGCTACCACCCTCAAGTAGAAAATCTGTCACCAAGCACCTAACGGTGTGTTCCGGCAGTTGTCCTTGAGCCAGTAATTCTAGGCTGAACAACATCTTCGACCACATCATCACTTACCATCAGGTGAGATAGTAGTCAAAGGCTAGCCTAGCTATAAGAAAAAAACTCGATTACATTATATTTATTTATAATTATTTGTAATATGTATATAATACAACTAGATGGTCTGAACAGGTCAGAGACACCACTCCTTCGTCTAAATTCTATGCCGTAGTGAGGAAGGTCACGGACCGAAGTCAATGGAAACAGTTTGTGTTTTTTTTTTTTTTTTTTTAGTTTGTTTTTTTTTTTATAAAGGTGGAATATGGAGAACTTTGTATAATTAAGAACTTGTTTACTACCCATGTTCATGCAATAAATATATTTGAATTTTAATTTGTCCGATCCCACTTAGCCCAGAGTAACCACGACCCTCAGCAATGAAGAAACAACCGTAGAGAGAGACAATTGTTTTATTTAAATTCTCAATGTTTTTTTAATGTTGCTGTAGTAAATAAATAATATAACGTACTTACCGAAGTCATCAAAAGATCAGCAAAGAAACAAAGGAAGAAAACTTGCATCAGGCTCACGAACAAGAAACTAACGAATGTTACAACAACTGCCATGTCCTCGACCATCTGAAAGATGAATATCTGAATAGTAGAAGCAGTGATGGCTCAGTGGCATTGGCTATGCTGCCGCGCAGCAGGTCCTTGGTTCGAATCCCGCTGCGGGCTTGAGCTTCACCGCATGGTGGAAGGACATTTTGCGAGTGCTCGCCTGGCTAGCGACCACCAAGTAGAAAAACTGTCGCCAAGCACCTAACAGTGTGTTCCGGCAGCAGTCCTTGATAGCCAGTAAAATTACAGGCACATGAGACCTAACAACTGTACGTCTCAGTGTGACGGGGCACAGTCCAATTCGTCGTTGACGAAATGCGTCTGTTATAGGCAGAGGTTAGTCCACTTAACATCAGGTGGGCCTCGGGCTTGTTCCGTCACAATAACATTAATCATGGTCAAAATTTACCAAGGGGCAACTCCCATCTCTTAATTCAGTCTTATTTTAACCTTACTACATTAACAATTTTAATTTGCACTACGACATATCAGTATAGTAAACTTACATTAGATCTTTAACGCGAGAACGGGCTGCATGCATTGAATCAAGACATTTGTGCGATGGAGATAGCGCTATATGAACATTATTGTTTCGTGACGGCCGTGGTATGAATCTTAGTATCAATATTTTAAGTTTAAAATAATGATGTTGGTTTTCCATAATAGGTTTTAAAAGGTAGGAGTTGGGCCGCTGGTGCGAGTCGGGACTGACTCTATTAGGGTTCCGCATTACAGACATTTAAATTAAAACTGTTGCCAAGCACCTAACAGTGGCTCCGACAGTCCTTGAGAGCCAGTAAAATTACAGGCAAATCACTTAACATGTATGTATCATGGTGACAGGCGCAGTGCAATAGGTAGAGGTTAGTCTGCTTAAAATCAGTCGGGCCTCGTGCTTGTTCAGTAACAATAACATAATAAAAACTGTTGTTTTTGATCACAGCTTCAAACTTATGACATTCTGTATTAGTCCAACGAAAGAGGCCTGGATCAGCTATGCCACGGGTCTTGAGCCTGGTTTAGGCACCATGGTCTATTATTATGTTAGGTGCAATATACCTTCTTTTGCAGTTATGATTTTGATTATTATTATTATTAAAATACGACGTTTTGCATTACAAATAGTACTGATAAAATAGAGTATATAATATTTCCTACATCCTGTACTGTACTGTATCAGCCGGATCGTCCACTGCTGAACACAGCCTCCCCTATTAAGGGGGTATTTGCCATAATCCCCACGCTTGGCAGGCGGCTTGGGGATCGCAGTGTAAGAAAGCAGTTCTTTAGAAGGCGCTGCTGCCCACCCTCCAGTGTTAGTCCCTTAGTCGCCTCTTACGACACCCACGGGATGATATGGGGAGGTACAATTCTGACCCAGCACCCAACGGGATACTCATATATTATGTTAAGATTCCAGATTGCCCAGGCAGGGATTGTTCAGTGCAAGGCGTCTTCCACCTGGACAATCTGTTTTGAATGCTTAACTCCGGCGATTCACCGGGAAGGCTGAAAAGAAAGGCTGAAAAGGACAAGTTATAAAATCAATTACATGAAAATAAAGTTACAACAATGACTTACATGTAGCTTATGATACTACGATCCCACTAGAGTGTACCTAACTTTCATGGTGGCCAAAATAAAAGTGTAAGTATCTACTCACGTGAGGCGGCTTCAAAGTACCAGGTTCCACCAACAACTAATTATATTAACAAATTTATTCTGCCGCGATTTAGCAATCAAAATTTTTTACAAAACCCTTTTTCCAAATTGTTTAGAGTATTCAAAGTAAAAAAAAACAAACAACAAAGCGACATAACCAATTTAAGAACAGAGAATGATTTTTCAAAAAGTTTAGATAATCTCACGTACAAAAATCCATAGATCACAAATAGACGACTACCATAGCGGCGTGTTCCAATTGCCCGCGAAATTGATCGGTCCGAACATATTACATAATTTAACAAAGTTCCAGTTTCCTAATTAGTTTAGTATTTGCGATATATCACATCACAAAATTGAAGTTGACAATTTCGGAAGCCCCCCAACTTTGGTAGGAACGATGGACGAACAGATAGAAAGACAGGTAGACATTGATTTTTCTGAAAATGGTAGCAAAAAAGAAATGCATAACTCTACCGTAACGTTAAACCCCGTGAGACAGATGATCAGAGAACTTGTCAGAAAAATAACTAGTGTTAATTTTGAATATATTAGCTCCAATATGTTCGCCGACCTGTAACAAAATAAAAAGCTCAATGACAGCGAATTCAACTTATTATCAAGTAACACACGTTCATTCATCCATAAATAAAAATTATTACCGAAGATTATTTTTGACTACCACGCACAGTTTCATATCAGGTACCTACCTAATAACTTACTTTATCAAATCTTGATGCCACGCAACCAATTCCTTGAAGTTTTCATTAAACATGTCGTCCTCAATGAGGAGTCTCTTGGAGTTTTCTTTGACATGAATAAGGTTTTCAAGTTCATATTGTAACAGCCTAAATTGAATTCGAATATACGTAGAAGACACGTAGAAGAAGTAGTCACCAGTACAAGCATCTAAAGAAACTGCGCATACTGAAAATATTGATATTACTTTAGTACACAACATTTGTATCTAAGTTATAAATAACTTAGATACAAATGTTAATTGCTCAGTGTTAGATACATTATTAGGTACATCAACATACCTGTCCAAAACTGGTAAAGATACACAAATGGCCATATCTTTATTTGAAATGGATCAAAAGGATACAGTATCAATAGTGGCAGAACCAATTGTAACTCATTCGTTTGGTAATAATTGAATAGCATTGTTGCTATTGGACTGACTACCAAAGTCACAATAAGACCAGCGTACAAAAATGTCATCGTTTTTAACACCTGATTTAAAAACTTTCTTTCTTGATTTACTATTTCTTCTTTTCCCAAAGACGGTTTCCTGCGTTTTCCTTTTATTTCTAGCTCTCTTAAGTTGTCCATCAGTTCATGGAGGAGTTTTTCGTTCAAAACTAAAAATGCAGCTTTGAATTGTGACAAGAAGCACATAATAGTGCAAGGAAAGTTGTTGGTGAGCTCCAAGAAATCTCTTCCCGTATTCATACCAACTATGAACCAACGTATGCTGCCAGATAAGTCGAAATCAATCCATAGTAAATTGATAATGTAAACACATCGAGCTTTAAATTTATCTGCTTTTTTGCGAACTCCACCTCTGATATTGATTCCAGTACAAAGAAACACTAATTCTATTTTGCTAATGGTTTCATCGAATAGTAAAGGTTCTTCCATTTTTTTCTTCAATGCTAAATGGTTTATATTATGATTCTTGTAGAAAAGTCGTAGGTCTGTTTTAGAAGTTTTATTTGTATTCTTTTTTTTTGGTAGTTTATATATAAACTGTCAAACCAGTGCGATGATCTTATATTCAAAACCTCTTCTTCATTCCACGTTCCCGAATTTAACAAGTTATTATAGAATGCTTTTTAGGTCTACGGAATACTTATATTCCTAGAATATACGCACCTATCTGTACCAGTAGAAAAATACTTCTGTGTATTTTTTTCCCGTGATATTTATAAATCTCTAAATAACATACTTTGGCATAATATCGTCACTATAATAGGTATAATTTAAAACGGGGACAGTTCCAAGACTCAAAAAAAGAAGAGGCTTTGACCCCCTATTTGTTTTCCTAATTAAGCTTCAAAAACTTATTTTTCATTAGAAACAAGATATTTACCAAGTGTTTTCCTTACTCGGTGATAATATGTTGGCTATCTGGCAGATGCCGTGATCGCAGACTCTAGAGATCCTTTTACTTTTTCGTCCTAGTCAGAGAGAATGTACGTAGATACGACGACGATGTAATACAGGATGTCCCAAGAAGTAGTGATATACTGAAGCTGAGGTAAAGGACCTAGAGGCCTATCTGAATCACCCGCATGTATGTTCAGCGATTTTTCGTATTTTCGTAGTTATGACTTTTTATTTTTCACCTATCGCCGAGTACGACGTCGCGCCAGATGCATTAACTTAATATACATTGCATTAGTGCGAACATTTTGCTCCAAATTAGAAGCGGTTATATTATATAATAATAATAATAATATTTGTTTATTTCAGTTATATATCATAGTTAAATTAAAGTTATGTTAAAAAACTAACACTGTATAGAGGTGTCCAAATAAAAATAATATAACAATTAATACTTAATCCTTAGTAGAAAAAAGGAAAAGTAGATAAAATAAAATACCTACGCGTCGCACTTGTGCTGAATCACTTTTTATTCTTGTCCATGAGAACGGAAATCCAGCGTTCAAACACAGGCTTCCTGAATATGTCGTCAGAGATAGCCACAAGTATTCTGTTGGAGGAAAGGCGCAGGCGAAGCCAGAACGAGGATATATAGGGATATATATAGGAGAGGATTTGTAACTGTGATATTCTAGTTATATAGGAAATGTATCCAGTCTGACAAATACAACACGTATGATTTTAAATTAGCTTGCAAACAGGTTGCTGCCATTGTTCTACTAATTGTACTACCAATAAAACATATAGGGGAAAAAACGCATTTGTTCTATTAATTAAATAAGATATATTGGTAGAAAATCTGGGAAAAACAAATTCCGTTTATACCGTGTTTCGGTCTAGGCTGGGCAGTTAGGGGCTATAGTGCGCGTGGAACTAGTTGGCCGCGCCTTAGGTGGCTCGGGGGCGACGAGGGGGCGGTTTGCCTACTGCTCGCAACGCACATGAGATATTAGACAGTGATGTGATGCAATAAGCAATAACCCCCGCTAATTTAATTTTAAATATTCATGTTTATTTTATATATTCATGTTATTATTATTAATGAATAATTTAGAAAAACTACTATTTTTGACTTTCCTTATATTCGAAATGAAAAGTAGAGTGCTTAACACGGGTGAAAGTAATCAATTCCTACTCGGACTATAGCCACTCTCGCTACGCTCGGGGCTCGGGCGTCTAAATACCTCGTATGGGAATTGATTCCTTTCGACCCTTGTATAACAATCTACTGTTTTCTACTTCTCCCACTGGCACAACTATGAGTTATTTTTCCTGCTTGTTATATTAGTTAGAACATACAGTAGTTGCTGCGAACTACCTTTTAGTTTTACACGCACGATGCTTTCAACGGTGTTAATTTAAGATATGTAGAAACTTAAAATACATAATGAATAGATTCAGGCGTTACTTTGCGGAAATCCATTTTTAATAATAACAAATATTTTAAAAGTATTTTAAGAAAACATTTAATTAATTATTTAATAAAACACTTAAAAAATATTTTAAAAAAAGATATTAACAGGAAATTAGGCGGAATTGTCACTAGGTTTATATCATTTTTAAAAAGATTTTTTAAGTGTTTTATTGAATATTAAATTTAATGTTATCTTAAAATACTTTAAAATATTTGTTATTATTATAAAAATACATTAAAGAATCTAATTTCCTTCGTCGGAGGAATCATAAAATTAAATAAGCAATATATATATATATATTATAATTTAATATAGCTACACGCGTGAATCGTACAATTTTAGTTCTATTTTCTAATATTACAATAAATTTGTGTGCTTGGTTCTAGGTCTACGTTTTTAAGGTAACTTGTGTGTGTAAAAAAAATAAATTTGTTGAACTTTAATTGCCATACATAGTCTGCAGCAATGCAAAATACGACCAAGCAGTACTCACGACCTGTAACAACAAAGTTGGATTATCCATATTTTATATAGTTCTTTCAAAGTTCAAAGTTTTGTCTTCCATTTTGAGTTCTTTAAATGTAGGTAGAATTAGGTAAGTATAAGTTGCCAGTATCATCCACAAACGCAGAATGGTAAAATAATAATATTAATATAAGAAGCCACCTATTTTACAATATCACCTTTAAAGCACCTTGAAGCAGTGATGGCTCAGTGGCATTGACTATGGACTGTCGCGCAGCAGGTCCATGGTTCGAATCCCGCCGCGGGCTTGAGTTTCATCGCATGGTGGAAGGGCATTTTGCGAATGCCCGCCTGGCTAGCGACCACCCTCAAGTAGAAAATCTGTCACCAAGCACCTAACTGTGTGTTCCGGCAGCAGTCTTTGAGAGCCAGTGAAATTGCACATGAGACTTAACAACTATGTCTGAAGGTGACGGGCGCAGTGCAATTCGTGACTTGTGACGAAATGCAGCTGTTATAGGCAGAGGTTAGTCCGCTTAGCATCAGGTGGGCCTCGAGCTTGTTCCGTCACAATAACAAAAAAAAATACAATAAATATGGAATATTTTTTTAATGGCTGTAAGAATTAAATAATTGAAAACTATATTTTTCGAAACTATACCGATACTTACTCAAAAATTCTGTATTTCAGAACAGCATACGAGTCCTCCCGTAACAGTGGTTACAAATGTTACAATAGGTACTCTTTTTTGTTACATACAATTTAATTTTCTTTTTTTATGTTATTGTGACGGAACAAGCTCCAGGCCCACCTGATGTTAAGCGGACTAACCTTTGCCTATAACAGATGCATTTCGTCATAAGTCACGAATTGCACTGCACCCGTCACCTTGAGACATAGTTGTTAAGTCTCATGTGCCTGTAATTGTGTAATTTGCATGGTGGTAGGGCATTTTGCGAATGCCCGCCTGGCTAGCTACCACCCTCAAGTAGAAAATCTGTCGCCAAGCACCTAACGGTGTGTTCCGGCAGCTGTCCTTGAGAGCCAGTACTTCTAGGTTAGCCTGAACAACATCTTCGACCACATCATCACTTACCATCAGGTGAGATAGTGGTTAAAGGCTAACCTAACATGCATAAAAAAAAAAAAATAAAAAAAAAAAAATCACTGGCTCTCAAGGACTGCCGCCGGAACACACCGTTAGGTGCTTGGCGACAGTTTTTCCACTTGAGGGTGGTCGCTAGCCGTGGGCATTCGCAAAATTCCCTTCCACCATGCGGTGAGCTCAAGCCCCCCAATGCCACTGAGCCATCACTGCTTTAAAATGCTTCATTTATGGTTACATACAATTTCATGTATAAACAAAATAAATAAAATAATGAATAGGGTAACATAAGAAAAGGAATAAAATATAAGATAAAAATTTGTTTATAGTTTCTACGTAGAACCAGCTTAGATATACGGTTCAATGACGGATAAATAATATTCTAGAACTTACCCTCATAAAGGAATTCAAATTTACAACAGCGAAACCTGATGCAGTCAACTTGCAAGGATCTTGTGATCTATAAAAAAAACATGTCCTACAATACATTACAAAATTACAAATACACGATAGGAAAAATTTACTTCATGTGCGGGATTCGAACCCGCGTCCATCCACCCCTTTAGCCGGGGTATGCTCTAACCAATTGAGCTAACATGACAATGACGTCATAACTCAGCATAGCAGGCGTTATTGCAAACATAACAATATTTAAAAAAATTTCATACAACACCTCATTTATATAGGAATTCAAATTATGCCGAAACGAACAATATTAAAAATAATAAATCAAAGTATTTGGGTAACCTAAGCACCGGCGCAGCCCTTTAGACTATCAATTTGAAAATATTATATATTAAATTAAACAGCGACAACATCGATTATAATTTAAAATACTTACTAGGAATAAAGATGAAATAGCGGTGCCAGGTTTTAGATACGCAAAACAAAGAAAAGGTCCGTCTCAGGGAATTGTGAGTGGTTTTATAATAAAGTTCCCAAATACATAATATTACCAAGCTCACAGGAGGAAAATTCATTAATAAACAAATTTTAGGATTATACAGTATAAAACAGTTTGTGATTGTGAAAAAAAAATTATAACTAAATGCTTGGACAATTCTTTCTCTGCCATATATCACCTGTCACCGACGTAATTTAAATTTAAAAAAATATTGTAATAATATTATAATTTAGTTTGTAACACATTGGTAAAAGACGTTTAAAAAGAATGACACCGAGTTTATTGCCGGCTCTATTTTTGCTCAGGTAGAATGTGGAATATTCCAATATGATAACTTGTAATAATTGCCCTTCATAAGAGCGTCGTAGACTATATTGAATAAATTATTTTAACTTTTTGACTTTATCGCAGTCCGGAACTCCTGAGGCTCGAGACATTCCACCTTACCAGTTGCTTATGATCAGTAAAAAGAATAAGGTCAGAAGTGCTCCTGCGCTCAGAAAGGGCAGAAAATGAAACTTACGACTTCTAATCATAAAACCTGATAAGAAAGTAATATCTATTGCAATGAAAGATGTCTACATGACGACGTCTTTAGACACTCATTTTTAATAATTACTTTTGTTTTCAAATTAGTCATACATTATCGGCTCGAAATGTCAAATAAGTTTTGGCACAATCACTGTTGTGAAAGAACCCCAAGATGCCTGCCAAGAGTGGTCATTATGGAGAATTTCCCCTAAGCCTGGGAGGTTGCTTTTGTTCAATGGTGAAAGTTACATCTGTTGATGTGTAAGTTTGCTTTTTCTCTTTCTTATCTACGATTCCATCTTACCTTGTCTGTACCTGAAGCAATTTCTTTCCGATTTTGGCTTCTGCCATATACCATTGACAATTGTATACTGCGTCACTTATTTCCATGCTCTGAAAAATATATGTCACTTTACAATTTGCAAGTCATAGAATTATTTTTACAAACCTCACATCTAATACAGTTGACAAAGAAGAAATATTAATAGCCAAAATATAAATCTTAAAATGATTAATAATATTTCACAGAAATGTAACAGCTGACGTTGCGTATGGAAAGCGTATCTTAAAATATATAGCTCATCGAACTTACCGAAGTCATCAATAAATCCGCAAAGAAACACAAAAAGAAAACTTGCACCAAACTCATAAATAAAAAGCTCAAAAAGGTAACTACAAATGCCACATCATTGACCATCTGAAAGAAAGAAGAAGGTTATATTACAAAAAATCAACCGTAAACATCAACTCTTATCATCGACTAGACGAACACTCACAGCTAATTTAAAACTACCCACATAAATGCTTAAATTTACCGTAACGTTAAATCCTGTTAGACAAATAATTAGAGAACTGGATATGAAATTTAGTAAAGTTGACTTTGAATAGATGATCTCAAACGTGTTGGCTAATCTGAAATCAAAATCGTATTAATTTATGGACACATTCAAGAAAATTCAAATAAGTAATAATTAGGATAAGATGTGGTAGATTAGCATAAGTTATCGTATGTCTACCATATCATATGGTAGGTAGCAGTATCCTTGATATTTAGTCAGTACTTTATATAAAAATCAATCCGTAATGGTTGATTCCCCATGATGATGAATTTTACAAAAGCTTGTAAAATTCATAATGCGTGTCATTTTCTTTAGATTGCCGTTAGCAGTCATCCTTTACAATTTTCCATCAGTTCGCAGCGTGTACAAATTGCTAGGTAGCCTTGATTAAAATCCCTGAGCAACGACCACAAAATGGAGAATAATTTTCAATAAGAATGAATTAAACCATTTCTTACTCTATCAAGTCTTGGTGCCACTTAACCAATTTCTTAAAATTGTTTTCGAACTCTTCATCAGCTACGAATTTTTCATTAGAATTTGTATTATTTGGTATAATATGCTCAAATTCATGTCGCAAAAGTCGGAACTGAATGCGGATGTAGGTGCAGCAAGTGAAGAAAAAGTAATCAGCTGCGCAAATATCCAGAGATACAACGCATTCTGGAAAATAGAAAATAATATATATCTTTAGCTGGTGAGTTGATACAGATACAATTTATTTTCAATATAAACGATGAATAATCCATTTAAATGTAAAAATAAATATTGAAAATATATTCAGGAAGAGTTTTAGTACCATTAGTATTTAGAAATGACGTTTTTTTATGATCATAAAGAAATTTTCAGGTTGAAAAATGAAAGAATAGTTGTGAAAACATAACAAGAAGATAATCAAAGTCAAAAGATTGACACAAATTTATGATCATGCATAAATATAAGTTATACGAAAAGGGCAAAAAGTCTGCAAATCACTGTGCGTTTAAAAACACTATGAAAATTCACTGTTATTCTGCAAATTATTCTTGTAATATTGACTATATTTATTTCATTGTGTAAAAGCAAACACATCTGCCTACCGCAAGTATAACACACCTGACCAAAACTGATGAAAATATGCAAACGGCCAGTATTTAGGTTGAAACGGATCAAAGGGATACAAAACAAAAAAAGGGAAGGGTCAATTCTATCGTTTTCTTTTGATAATATTGCAATACAGTTTTTAAAATGGGAGTTAATGAGAACCCTGCAACCAAACTTAAATACAATATAGTAAGCGACTTTAGCACAGTGTTTAAGAACTTAGCTTCCTTTTCGATTATAATATTTTTTACACAAGATTGCTTCATCTCTTTTCCTTTCTTTTCCAATTCTATCAAATTGTGAATCATTTTGTGAACTGGTTTTACGTTCAAAATCAGAAATAATCCCTTGAATTGTGCCAAAATGCTCAGGTTGATGCAAGGTGCACTGTACGTTATTCCCATAAAGTTTTGACCCTTTTTTACGCCATCAATACACCACCATATGCTACTAAATAAGTTATGGTTTGCGCAGAACAAATTTATAGCGTAAATGCATCCGGAAACGACTCTGTCTGAAGTTTTGTGAATCCCAGTTCTTATAAAAATCCCGGCAATGCGAAACATAAGCTCCATGTTTTATATAGTTCTTTCAAAATTCAATTTATCTTCCATTTTGAGTTCTCTGTAGGTAGAATTTGGAACCTGGTGGCAACGGAAAGAGACGCGTGGCATGTGTGCCACTGACGTTGTTTTTTATATATCCTTTACTCCTATTACAATATTCATCACGTGAAGTTACGTGCAAAATTATCTTCGTGGACTATAGACGAACACTTGCCATATTATCTCCTCGGTAGTAGGATTAAGACACTTTTACTTAATAATTATCATTGTAACACTATAGTTACGTACATCATCATCATCAAAGCTTTCTGACAAAATGTTATACATAACATAGATATCTATTTATGCAGCAACTGTGCGGCATAAAATAGTAAAAAAAATATTGTTACAATTTTGTAACGTGACTTAATAGTTAACATTTACATTTTATTGTTATTTAAACTATGGAATGTTGTTTGTTTTACTAATAAGGTTTTTATTTACTTAATCTAATGAAAAGTAGAGTGTTTATTAATTCGGGTGAAAGATTTAGGTATTTAGGCACGAGTTGTTTTGGCACCCAAGCGTATGAAAATATAAAATATCATTAACTTGCGTTTAAAAATAATTACTTGAATTCAATGTGTTGTATAATTATTATATTCTAAAAATTGTATAATATTGAAGAATTGGAGCTTTAAGAGCCCCACACCTGTGGCATCAATAATGACTTAAAATAATGTTATTTGGTAGTATTTCAAATACAAATACAGTAGATAAATATGAATGTTTTTAAACGATATTTTTTAAGTATATTTAATATGTATATGAAATACGTATTTTAGTGACGAGATCATGCCAAAATTAGTATTCTTGAATTTAGCAGTATATCAAAGGTATATCAAGTATATCAAGCGTAGGCTACTAAAATGGAAAAATAAAAACTTTACACCGAAAAAAATACGACTTGCTTCACTAAAAAGCTTTCTAATGAAGTCGGGCCCTTAACACAGATTACCCCGTTGACGTGTTGATTCAGGCTCTTAAGGCCTGGCTCATAAGTGTGAATAAATATAGTTTTTAATCTATTTTCGTCGTAAAATATATTTTTGCGCTTGATATTTTCTACTCTTTCGACCTCCTCAAAATGGAAGGAGGTTTCAAATCTCGGCCTCGAACTTTTCGTCGCGACGCATAAAAACTTCTCGGAACGTGGAACAAGCCAAGAGCAGGAGGATGAAATACTCGAATGCGCGCGAAAATATTGCACACTTGCATTCACTCTTATTTACGCGTGACGGATACAGCGGAAATCTTCAGGAGACTTATGAAATTACGTTCTTCACAGCAGCACACAGTGGCACACGGCGTTGTCACCAGGTTCCAAAGCTTTGTTTCTAATCACTTTCACAAGACTGTTTTGTTGTGGAAAGACTGTCGAATAATGACTTTATAGTATTGAGTATAATTTAATATTCCAATTGCATTGGATTCTAAACGGTTCTACCGCGAAAATTAGTGGATAGCTAAACGGAAAAGCCGGTGTCAGGGGCTATGCCTGAATTAATTACTGATTTGACGCATATCAGAAACACTACGGCGGTTTGTTCTAGTAGTTTGGTTTTGTTATTGGGCGGAAACATTATGTTAACCTAGATTTTTATTAGCTGACTGCGTTGATGTAACCTCATTGTTTTTGGCCATATTTAACTCCAGGAGTAGGCAAGAACCAGCAAAACTTCGATCGAGTCTGGCGACATTACAGCCTTGATATGACAGAGAAGTTATTGTGTAAGCCCTTTTTATTTAAATCTTATTATATTTAAAGGAGATTTGTCACAGATTACCCCGTTGAAGCGTTGATTCAGCTCCTATGGTTTGAATAAGTAGGTATACTTTTTAATCTATTTTAAATTTTAGATATATTTTTGAGCTTGATACATACAATCCTCTTTCGACCTCCTCAATGTGGAAGGATTTTCAAAGCTCGGCTTCGAAATTTTTGTCACGGTGCGTAAAACCTTCCCGGAACGAGGAACAAGCCGTGACCGGGAGAAAAATCCTCGTATAAGCGCGATAACCTTGCACAATAGCGTAGTGACTACGTCAACCCCATGATTACATACTGCATATCTAACCTATCAATAGAAGAACAAACAATAAAGCCAAAGAGATTGAATAATGTAGGTACAACGATAGACTTATTCCAAACGATGACGTCCTGAACAAACGTCCAAAAGAAAACTATCCTTTGCAATATCTCGGACTCCCATATGATGTCATCAAAAGAGTCAGTGCACAGCTAGATGAAAGGGTCCTGAAAAGAAGACACCAAGTAGCTACAAAGTCAGCTTAATTGTACGGTGGTGAATGACGTGGATATTGATCTGTAGAACAGAATTTCTTTTAGAGCAATAACCCTAAATACAGTAACCACTATGATGCCCTAGCACTATGTCCAGACTGAACGCAGCACCAACCTAAAATCAGTAATTTACTCAACGATTTCGTAGATAAGGAATGTATGCGCCCAAAATCGCTGTAAATTAGAGGTTGGACAAAAAAAATAGTAGATTGTTTACCAAGGGTGCAAACAACTATATTAAAGGCGAGTGTTTCTTTGAGTCAAAATTACTCGAGCTTAAAATAGTTGTTGGCTTCCGAGGTGGTCACTATTTTATTATCGCCCTCTATGAGAAAATAAGTAAGCAACTTATGAATAAGAATAGTACTTTTATTTATTTAGATTTAACTAGCTTTCCGGCCGCGGATCCGCCTGCGCGTATATCGGTTATCGCGCAAAACCATGAACCACTCTTAGCGTAGCTGATTAAAAACTATCCTATGTCCGTCTCAAACTATTTCCATACCAAATTTCATCCAAATCGGTCCAGTAGTTTTTAAGTTTATTCGTTGTACAAAAATCCAAAATACAAATATTTCTTCTTTATAATATTAGTGTAGATTAGGAAAATTAAGACATAGAATAGAAATAGTCAGAGGCTAATGTTTATATTTGAACAAATATAGAAGTGCATTGTAACAATTTTACCACTACCGTCCGTTACAGTTGTCCATTTATTTACAGCTTCTTTACAGCTTGAGAATTAGAAAAGTCTCAGAAAACGTCATCTCAGGATGTAGTTTTAGAGAAACTATAGTATTTTTAAAATGTAAAAAATTACAAAATAAAAATATTTAATTTGAAAAAGCATAAAAAAATAAACAATAAACACAGCCTGTACAGTCCCACCAACTTATCTGTTCAGCCGGAAAAAAAAAGAACCACAACATTCCTTCAAATTGTGACAGTTTGTAGTTGATTTCCTTGACCAGTAGCGCCCTCGAAAACTGCACAGTTAAGTTGGTGGTACTATAACTTGTTCATACAATGTTTGTGATTGGAAATTGCACTTTGGTGGTTGGAAATTTTACTAAAAATATCCACATTCTAAATTCACCTACTTTATCAAGCAACAGCGAACAATTCGTGCTATATATGAAACTAGCTGCACCCCGCGGTTACACCCGCGTGGTGATGGATGGTGATGATGATTAAAGTATCATATGTGTTAATCCAGCGCCTCATCTACCTCCATAATAAATTTAATCAAAATTAGTCCAGCCATTTGAGCATTGAGAAGTAATAAACTTAAAAACACACTCACAGACGTTCACCTTTATAATATTAGTTGATAAGGATCAAATTGTTACTACCAAATATGAATTAGATTTAATTAATATTTTTTTTATAGTATTTATGGTTCACTATTTTGGCGATAATAGCTTACACATAAAATATAGATATATTATGCTGTCGTGGGCTTTTTTGTATAACAATATAAGACACACATTTACGTTATACATTATGTATAGTACCACCAACATAACTGTGCAGTTCTCGAGGGCGCTATTGGTCAAGGAAATCAACTACAAACTGTCACAATTTGAAGGAATTTTGTAGTTCTTTTTTCTGCCGCCTGAACAGATAAGTTGGTGGGACTGTACAGTCGCCTGCAATAAGAAGTATACACTTCGTAATTTTCAAAATAATAGGATGTCGCTAAGTTATTAATAATCGAAGTTAACATTGGCATGAGTAAAAAATTTCGACTTGCTCCCATCCGCCCCGGTGTCTTTGTCCCGCTAAAGGGGCAGATGGGAAAAACAGTTTCATCGACCCCTTTGGTCACGGTTTTGGAGTTTAACGGGGAGGATGGCACACATTAAGTATCGTTTACCCCGGTATCGCGATTGACGGGGCAGATGGCACGGATAAAGGTTTATTTGCCCCGCTATAGAATGCTACATCTAATAAAATGAATGCCTTATAAATAAAAAAGTTGTTCAACTTATTCTTTGATTTTAAGGTACTTCTGGTTATATAGAGAAAAATAGAACGCTTTGCCACTATTATGAAAATTACAATGTGTATACTTCTTATTGCAGGCGACTGTACGTGTGATATTAAAGCTATTTGGAGAATAAGCCAGAATAGATTGTAGGTAAGTATATTAATATGGAAGACATTTTAGGTACTTACTTGACTCTTATCGTTATATTTCGGACAATTCACACAGCATCTTTATAAATTAAAGCTTATGTGTCATTCTGATGTGTAAGCCATATTATTGTAAAGTTTCATCAAAATCCATTCAGTAGTTTTTGCGTGAAAGAGTAACAAACATCCATCCATACATCCATACTTACAAACGCGTAATATATATACCTACCATCAGGTGAGATAGTGGTCAAAGGATAACCAGTCAAGCATAAGATATATATATATATATATATATATATATTATGCTTGACTGGTTGATGCGTGGATAATGGACTGCGAAGATGTTCAGGCTAACCTGGAATTACTGGCTCGCAAGGACAGCTGCCGGAACACATCGTTAAGTGCTTGGCCTCAGATTTTCTACTTGAGGGTGGTAGCTAGCCAGACGGGTATTCGCAAAATGCCCTACCACCATCCTATAACGACTGCCATCCTAAGACAACAACCGGGACCGACAGCGAAGCAGCGGAAGCACTCAGTAATTATGTCACTAGCGATCTATCACGATTGTTATACTCTAGGAATAAAGATAAAATAGCGGTACTAGGTTTTAGATTAGCAAGGACAAAAAGGTAAAAAACCGTTCTTAGACAATTGTGTGCGATTTTATAAAAAAAGTTAAAAGTAAAATTCAAGTTGCAGGTAATATGACAAAATCCTTTAAAGTGGGTTCGAATCCCGCACATGACTTAAATTTTTCATATAGTATATTTTTTATTTATTTTTTTCCTATAGTATATTTGTAATTTTGTAATGTAATCCGCAAGGCAGGCGTTATTGCAAACATAACAATATTCAAATTACAAGGTTGCGTCATTATTTACAAGTATAAAACCAATTGCAAAATTGGTCTTGTTTGTAGTACAACGCAAGTTGTACTATAGATGTCGCTCCATCCCCATACGATGGTTAAAGAACGATAGGAAAGATTTTAGTTATGACTTCACGTCATGTTAGCTCAATTGGTTAGAGCATAACCCGGCTAAAGGGGTGGATGGTCGTGGTTTCTAATCCCGCTCATGATATATATATTTTTTTTTCCTATCGTATATTTGTAATTTTGTAATGTAATCTGCATAGCAGGCGTTATTGCAAACATAACAATTAAAAAAAAGCCTCCTATATGGTTTGCGGGATTATGTAAATGACACAAATGCTTGGACAATTCTGCCTCTGCAAAGTTACCACCTGTCTGTCACCTACGTAATATAAACATACATTGTAATAATTTTATAATTTACTTTATTATAAAACATTATTAATAATTGTTTATAAATAATGAACCTGGGTTTCTTGCCCGTTCATCTCGCAGTAACTATGTAACTCTTTTTTGCTGAACTTGGCAATGGAAAGTAGAACATTTCAATAATAAAAATTGTAATTGACCTTCATCAGAGGTCGTGGACGTCTAAACTTTTTTTATTATTACTGATAGGTTAGTCTTTGACCACAATCTCACCTGATAGTAAGTGATGATGTGGTCGGAGGTGTTAACGGGCTTAACCTAGAATTACTGGCTCTCAAGGACAGCTGCTGGAACACACCGTTAGGTACTTGGCGACAGATTTTCTACTTGAGGGTGGTCGCCAACCAGGCGGGCAGTGTCCTTACACCACACGGTGAAGCTCAAGCCCGCGGCGGGATTTAAACGTTGGACCTGCTGCGTGGCAGTCCATAGCCAATGCCACTGAGCCATCACTGCTAAAAAAGATTACTAAATGATTTTGACTTTGACTTTCATATACCAGCGCTTTGGTAGTACCGATTTTGCGACAATTCAAATGAAACAACTTCAAAGGAGAATTGTCTCCTATTAATTAGATTTCGATTTTAGAATTCACACCTTTGATAATTTATACACTAGCACTTCTGTGATATCGTAGACAGTCATTACTGCTATTTAATTATCGTCGATTTAATATATCAAAGTGTACGAAGGATATAAACTAAAAAGGTAATGTTAGAATTCACTAATTAGTAGTCACACGCTGGAACGGCACCAATTCTCAAAGGTGAAAATATTTCAATTCTTGCAGATTCGTGGAGAGATGCTTGAGCCACAAGTACCACAACCGACGAGGTATCACATGCTGGGACGGGACCAATACTCAAAGGTGAAAATAATAATAATAATAATAATAAAAAAAAAACAACTACCGCTGACAGAAGTCGCCTTTTTTCACAAAACAATTTTAAAATTGTGTTTTTACAGTTTTTGTAAGAAATTTCATTACTTTATACAATTCCCAGTATTTATTAAAACCTGCTATAACATAATAGCAAAACAGCTAAGAGAATATTGCAAAAGAAACAGCAAAAATGACTCCAAAAAGTAATATTGACACCTTACGTCAAAGAAATATAAACAACAACAAATTACGAGTTAAAACAGAAAACTAAATGATTAAATGATTACAAGATCAAAGGCGAGGGAGAAAACTACAGCGGAGACCACCTGCGCACGTGTCCAATCATCGCCTACCCCGTCATCTAAGAGCTCCTCGTCGGGAGACGAATTCCACACTCCCCGCGAATCGAGTGCATCGAGTGATGGGGGTGGGCCACCGACGCCGCCGCCGCCGCCGAGACCTGTGCGACGGGGACGTCCCCCGCTACCGGCACGCTTGGAGCCTGTGGGGCAATCTGCTCCGCGCCCGGCCCCCGCTACCGGTGGTGTAGTGCGCCGCATGCGATGGACCCCATCAATAAATGAAAACTGCATGCGTGCCTACTATGAGGCTACAGAGGGAGGAACCATCTTGACTGCGTACCGTGATCGTATGCTGCCTCTGTTTCAGACCCTTGAGCCGACCGTCGCCGTATCCGCTCAACGCCTGTCGGATCAAGTACGAGCTATCCACCGATGCAAGCTGTTGGACCAATCTGTGCTTGATCGGCTCCGCCTGGAGGCGCTTACTACTCGCGCGGCTCCTCCCCTAATGCAGGATCTACCTACCGCGTTGTCGACCCCGGCCCTGGCTGTTATACCGTCACCGGAGGTGACACCAATGGCAATGGTTGATCTTGATGTTGGGGAGGGAGATTGTGCGAGTATGAGCGTGACTAACCAGGTGAGTGAGCAATTGAGGAGGGCTTTGGAGGACGCGATTAGCCAATATCGATACACACCCGACTCTAGGCCGCGACTACCACGTTTGCCTACTCATAGACGCAATATAATAATAATAATAATAATAATAATATCTTTATTGAAAAAACATATAAGGTACAAATAAATGTTGTAGCTCTGCCTTTTGTTTTAGTAAAAACTGTGTTACAAAAGGCAGTCTCTTCCATAAGGTACAAATGTTTATTATAAAGATACTAATAGCTATTACTTTACTTTAGATTCTAAATTACACGAACATATATTCTAGAGAGTAGAAAATCATCAATTATATTATAACCGCTTACTCTAGGTAGCATAGAAAATATGTAGTGTGTATACATTTACAAAAACTTTTACCCTAATGAGACAACCATGACATGTTTTTTTTTTTGTACTGCTTTAATTTATGAAATTTTATTGTAGGTATTTATTATTATCTTTCTTAATCTAGCAATTCATTATATTTTATAATTATGTGTGTGTGTTATGCGTGTGTGGGGTGTGTATGAGAGAGTGAGAGTGGGTGACAGGGTGGGTGTGTGTGTGAGGGTGTATCAGCTTGTCTTGGGTATGTATGGGAAAGTGACTGTTTGTGAATACGTGTATTGTATGTTACACTTGGATAGTTAGTAATTAGTACAACAACAATAAATTTCAAATATTAAATTCAACAAAAACTAATCTCAATTTTTTTTTTAATTACTAGTATAATTTCTCTAATAATTTTTCAATTTCTTCGTAGTTTAGGCTTTTAAGCCATTCAAGAACTTTTAATTTTAATTTATACAAAGTAAGTGTTTTAATTTTCTTCTTCAAGTGTAGTATGTTGTAGAAAACCGGAGCTAGGTGATTATAATGTCTCCATGAGGCTAAGCAATTGTGACTGGGAACAGGACATTTATCAATTCTTTTATTGGTTATAGGTAGATAAGGGACAGTTTCTCTATGGTATCTCTGTATGCAATTATAAACAAAGAGTTTTCTAACTGTTAAAACATTCGTTCTATGGTATAAATAGCTGGTAGCAAATCTAAAAGGGAGACCTAACATTACTTTTAGAAGGATTCTTTGCGCTCTCTCAGCGCATATCATGAGAGATTTACCCGCGCCGCCCCAGGAACTAATGCAGTAACTTATCGTGCATTCTGCTAAAGCTTTGTATATTTGAATGAGCAATTTTTCATCTGCTACAGTTCTAAGCGATTTAAAGACATGAATTAATCGTCTGATACGCTTCGATACTGTGTCTACATGCGCATCCCAACGTAAGTTATGGTCAATAATTACACCTAGATACCTAATTGTATCTGCACGAGATAACGTGCTACAGTTGCAGGTAGTAGGAGATGGCACACGATTACATGGATAAGAATGGGCCTTTATTTGCAAATTTTCCGGTGGTCTTCCTGCTTCTGTCTTGCTAAAGGATAGGTATTTGGTTTTACCAGAATTTAAGGTTAGCAGGTTTTCTTCCAGCCATCCAATAGACAAAGATAAGCCTAATTCCGCTTTTTTATATACTTCGGCCCAGGTAGTGCCATGGAAAAAGAGAACTGTATCATCAGCGAACATGAGCACTTCAGCTCTTGATAAATTAGACTGACATAGCTCGTTGATATAAATTAGAAATAGGGAAGGACCGAGCGTTGATCCCTGAGGTACACCATAGCTACAGATGGCATTGTTACTCACATAACCGTCTACCTTGACCTGCTGAACACGATCCGTCAGATAGTCGGAGAACCACTTATGTACAATTCCCCTAACTCCAACACCTTCAAGCCTTGCCAAAAGTATAGGTATCGAAACTGTATCGAATGCTTTTTGGAGATCCAAAAAAACACCGATACATTTCCGACCCTTATCCAAATGATCAGTTATAAGTGATGTCAGGTGGAGAACAGCATCATCAGTAGACTTTCCTGCACGGAAGCCATACTGATTATTTGCTAGAATATTGTGTTTCTCCAAGTATGATATTAACCGTTTGTTGGCAATTTTTTCAATTACTTTAGACAGAGTTGACAAAAGGGATATAGGTCTATAATTAGAAGGTATTTGGGTGTCACCTGCTTTATAGATTGGAACAACAGTGGCTTTCTTAAGTACCGCAGGAAAAATTCCATTTGAAAAGCTTAAATTACATAAATGTGCTATCGGTTCAGATAGGTATTCAATGCATGCTTTCAAAATGAGCGTGGATATTTTATCATGACCTGGTGCAGTATTGGTTTTTAAGCTTGTAATAATGGATTTTACTTCTTTGTTATCGGTCAAAAAAAGGGATAGTGAGTTTTGAGTTAGATGAGTTACCTTTAAAGCCGCAGTAGCTAGATCCGTATCAGATTTACTCAGTTTTTGTAGAGTTATGCTAGCCAAATCTTTTCCTACATTGGTAAAAAAATTATTAACATCGTTTAGTGAGTCAACTGGGTTCATTTTCAAGTTTAATAGGGGACTAGAAGGTACTTTTTCGGGAGAGTATTTGCAGAAATCTTTTATGACGGACCATGTAGTTTTTATATTTCCTCGTGATGATTCAAGTTGCTTTTTATAATAGTTCTGTTTTAAAGATTTTATAATATGGTTACATTTGTTCCTATATTTTTTGAACTTATTTTGTACATCTATATTATCAGGAAACTGTTTAGCATGTTTTTGCATATTGTTTCTTTTTCTTATACATCGAACAACTCCACTAGTTATCCAAGGTTTGATGTTTTTAAATTTGCATGGAACTCGTTTAGTAATTGTATTTTTCTCAACTGCAGACTGTATTATTGACAATAAATTGTTTGCAGCAATATTTACATCTGTTATTGCAAAGTATTCCTGCCATGTGTGTTGTGATAAGGTCTCCCTAACTGCATCTATATTTGTTACTGATTTATTTCTAATCTTATTGTTTTTTTTCAATTGAGTGGCATCCATAGACAATAAAATCGGAGCAATCTAGCGTTAATGGGGGCCTTGAATACTTTGCTGGCCCCGTATTTGCGAACTAGCGAAAATTTAGTTGATACCCATTCGATATTGTACTGTGGCGCCATTGCGGCGTGTCGTGTTGCTCGTGTCAAGTTCCCGGACACTGACCGAGCACCGCGTCCCGCCGGGTGTGCGCCCGCATGGCAAGTACGGATCGAGCGACGTATCAATTCATTCCGGACTCTCATTGCTAAACTACTCTGCTTCAGTCGGGGCAATAACCGCCCCCGAGTGATGCGTTTCGTGACCCAGGCCTTTGCCGGAACCGGTGTCCTGCCCCGAGACTACATGACCTGTGTCACGGATCGCATTGACTTTCTGAAACAGAAGATCTATGCGTGGGCGAGTCGTATTCGTCGCTACAGAGAGCGTGTTGATAGATACTGGCTTAATCGCCTCTTTCAAAGTGATCAGAAGAAGGTATACCGGAAGTGGGAAGGGACCAATCAGAGTGTGATCGACGGACAACTACCTGATGCCTGTACCATGAATGATTTCTGGCGTGGCATCTGGTCGATACCCGTCGAGCACACAGAAGGTGATTGGATTAGTGTTGTCCAGCGGGAATGTGAGTCTATCGAATCCATGGGGTCTGTTAATATAGACCCCGTAGACGTTACTTGTGCAATTCGTTCGACCCAGAACTGGAAAAGTCCTGGCCCGGACGGATTGCACAACTTCTGGATAAAATGGATTCGTTGCTCACATGACCGATTGGCAACTCAATTTCAAGAGGCCCTTGAGCTTGGTTCTCTTCCCCGTTTCATGACTACCGGTATCACCTTCCTGCTCCACAAGTCCGGTAGTACCACGGATCCGAAAAACTATAGACCTATCACGTGCTTGCCTACCATCTACAAGCTCCTTACATCCATTCTGACCACAAAAATTAACACGCACATTGTTGCGAACAATGTTTTAGCCCCTGCTCAGAATGGATGTAGGGTTGGGTCCCGTGGTACTAAGGAGCTCCTCCTCATAGATATGACCATTAGCCAACAAGTTCGGCGGAACAGAGGGGCTCTCTCTGTTGCCTGGATTGACTACAAGAAGGCCTATGATTCAGTGCCTCATTCATGGCTGGAAAGGATATTAGAGTTGTATAAAATTGATGCAACCCTAAAATCCTTTTTAGCTGCGTGTATGAGACAGTGGACCACAGTCCTTCGTCAACCAGGTGGTAGCAACACTTCCTCTGACCCGCAGGACTTTATAAGGATTGAGCGGGGCATCTTCCAGGGTGATAGTCTAAGTCCATTGTGGTTTTGCCTAGCGTTAAATCCTCTCAGCACTTTGCTGAAGGATTCAGGGCTAGGCTTTCGGCTTCGAAGAGGAGGTGAGGTCATTTGTCATCTGCTGTACATGGACGATCTCAAGCTGTTTACTCCGAAACGCCAAGACTTGATGGAGCTACTAAAAACTACACAGGTTTTCAGTAGTGCCATTAGGATGGAGTTTGTTGAAGTGTGCGGTCTTGCATGTACAGCAGGGGAACGTTGTAAATTCTCCGAATTTGCAGCTTTCTGAGACAATGACTTTCAGATCTCTCTCCGAAGTCGAGACCTACAAGTACCTCGGTATGTCAGAGTCGTTGGGTATTTCGGTAGAGGACATCAAAAAATCGGTAAAGGAGCGCTTCTTTTTCCGCCTGACAAAAGTACTTAAAAGTCTTTTGTCTGGAGGCAACAGGGCGCGCGCCTTTAACGGTTGGGTGATGCCTCTACTGATATACTCCTTTGGCATACTGAAGTGGACACAGACTGAGCTGGACGCCCTGGATAGAAAGGTCCGACAACTGCTCACTTCACATCGCATGCTACACCCGCGCTCGTCCGTTATGAGACTGTACATTCCACGGAAATGGGGAGGTCGCGGCTTTTTAAATGCCAAGACCCTTCACAACCGTGAAGTGTGCAATCTCAGGGATTATTTCCGTAACCACGAGTGCGGGATGCATCGCGATGTCGTGGCGGTTGACAAGGGCCTCACACCGCTCTCCTTGGCGAACGATAACTGGCGCAAACCAACGATGCTGAGCACCGATGACCGCAAGGCAGTATGGAAAGGCAAGGAGCTGCACGGTAGGTTTTTCCGGGCCCTAACAGGGCCTGATGTGGATTTACCAGCTTCGGTGAATTGGCTACGCTTCGGAGACCTCTTTGGGGAAACCGAGGGTTTTGCCTGTGCAATTGCAGACGAAGTAATGATGACGAACAACTATCGGAAATATATCTTGAAGGACGGTACGGTCGACATTTGTCGAGCATGCCGCCGACCCGGAGAGTCACTCAGGCATATCATTTCCGGTTGTTCGCATCTTGCTAACGGCGAGTATTTGCACAGGCACAACCAAGTGGCCAAGATCATCCACCAGCAACTTGCCCTTCAATACGGCCTTGTTGAGTCAGAGGTGCCGTACTACCAGTACGCACCGGCGCCAGTTCTCGAGAATGGTCGTGCATTGCTCTACTGGGACCGCTCTATCATCACGGACAGGACTATTGTTTGCAATAAACCTGATATCGTGGTGGTCGACCGATCCCAGCGCCGGGCAGTGCTCGTAGATATCACCATCCCACATGACGAGAATCTCGTTAAGGCCGAAAAGGATAAAGTCAGCAAGTACCTTGATTTGGCTCACGAGGTAACCGCCATGTGGGATGTTGACTCGACGATCATTGTCCCGATAGTCGTTTCGGCGAACGGCCTTATAGCGAAGAGCCTCGACCAACACCTTAAGAGGCTCTCGCTAGATGGTTGGATCAAGGGTCTGATGCAGAAGGCAGTGATACTGGACACAACACGCATTGTCCGGAGGTTCCTCTCTCTGCAGCCCTAACCACTGGTCGCTTGGGCTCTGCCCCGCGACCAGCGGCACCCTAGTTTTAAGTTTTTTATAATATTTATTTTTGTAATAATGTTGTAAAAAATTTAAAATTATGTTGTATAATAAATAAAGTGAATAATAATAATAAATCTTTTATTTTATCTGAACATTTTTACAAATTTGAGGTGGGGACTACCTTTTAAGTATAGAATACCTGTGCCAGGTAGACCCGCTCTTCCTTATCTTAACATTAAGATTTATACATATATATTTAATTTAATATTTAGGTTACAATTTATATAAAACAATCTAGTATATACCAACTTTATATATAACAAATAAACAGGAGGTATACTTAGGTATAACGTCTAACTAAATTTAAATACAGTATTACTTAAATGGTTTCTAACAAATCAAACTGTGTAAAAGAAGGTAGTTATTTGTTTACAAGCCAAATATTTTATCTTCATACGTAACTTATTTTAGAACAAATATAACCGAGGGGATAAATAATATTATGTTTATAAAGTCTAGGGTGGATATAATAAACAAAGGCAGGTAGGCGACGATTACTTACAAAAATGCAGAGTACAAAATGTACGTAAACTAAAAAACAGGTACAGAATAGGTTGGCGGAATGATATGTGGTACAAGTGATAAACGTTCATCCATTTAATTTTATTATGAATTTATTTATTATAGGTATCATTGTTTTACTTTATTTATGATATTTTATGTTTGAGTCTATAAATAGACTATATTATAAATAGATATACATATATTATATGATGTAGGTGATAAGTAGGTGTTTTGTGAGTCATGTAAATCAATAAAATTGCAGCATAGATTCTACTTCAGCGTAATCCAAAGTCATGAGCCAATTACGTACAATATATTTGCACTCATATGCGGTATATGGGTATATATTTAAAATATTGTTGAGTTTGTTGTATAGATAAGCACTTAATTTTGGAAACTGGCGTCCAGCAAAGGAAGTTCTAGCTTGAGTTGATTTTGCGACATAGCGATTAGATCTTTTTTCAATAACACTTGAGTCGTAAGGGAGAGATTTATGCGTTTTTAATATAACTTGATATATATATAACTTTCTTACACTAAGTACATTACTGATAGAATAAAGTTGAGACGTAGCAAATCTATAATGTTTAAAGTTCATCACTTTTAAGAGTGACCTCTGAGCTCTTTCGAGAGTGAGAAATTCTGTCTTTGCAGCACCTCCCCATATCGAAATACAGTATGTTATTATAGATTGAGCTAGGGCAGTATACACTTTAAATAACAGATCTTTTGAAGCTACATGCCTCAATATTTTAAAAACCCAAACTAGTTTTCGTATTCGATTTGAGACGAGACTAATCTGAGGGTACCAAGACAAACGTTGGTCCAGCATAACACCAAGATATTTTGCAGTGGATACCTTTTCAATAGTGGGACAGTTACAATGGTCATGGTTTTTAGTATTTTTATGTATTTTAATGTTGAAACTTTGTTGAGGTTGGAATCTATTATATATAGAGTAGCACATGTAGTTGGTCTTACTAGTGTTTAATGTAAGCAGATTTTCTCTTAGCCATTCTGAAACAATCGCCATGCCTTTTTCTGCGTTGTTTTTAACTTCATTCCAAGAACTCCCAGTAAAAACGATGGCAGTGTCATCAGCGTAAGAGAAGGTATGTCCATTTTCCATCTTAAGTTTACAAAGCTCGTTTATGTATATTAAAAATAAGGTTGGGCCTAACACGCTTCCCTGGGGGACACCAAAAGTTACATCTACATCAGCACTAGTCATATCTCCTATTTTAACCCTTTGTGTTCTGTTTGTGAGGTAGTCTTTAAGAAGGGCAAGAGACATACCTCGTACTCCTATGTTCTCTAACTTATGCACAAGAATGGGTATAGACACGGTGTCGAAAGCTTTTCTGAGATCGAGGAAAACGCTCAAGCATTTTAAGTTTTTATCAAGCTGATTGATAATCATCGTGGCTAATGCTGAGACCGCATCTTCAGTGGATTTGCCTTGTCTAAAGCCAAATTGTGAACTGGACAAGATGTTAAAATGGTTAATATAATTTAGAATTCTAGTATTAATAAGTTTCTCAATGATTTTGGATATTGCAGTTAAGACTGAGATTGGTCTGTAGCTATTCACATCTTTTTTATCACCATTCTTATACACAGGGGTTATTATAGATTTCTTAAGATGTGCAGGAAAAACACCCTTCGCAAAACATATGTTTGCTAAGTGGGCAATAACAGGTGTAACAATATTTTTAGCGAGTTTCAAAAAATGTGTGGTAATGCCATCCCATCCAGGAGCACTATTTGATTTTAATTTTGTTAAAACACTGCAAATTTCTTCATTATCAGTATTCAGTAAAACAAACGAAGAGGGTTGTCGGGGACAAAAACTTTTAGTGTTATTTACATATGGTCTTTTTAATGAGATTTCTTCTGCCAGTTTCTTTCCAATGTTAGCAAAATAGTGATTTACGTCATTCAAGGACTCTATATGAGTAGGTTTAATGTTTAGTAATTCCATACTATTAGTTTTGATTATTTTTAGGTTAGTTATATCTTTTATATTGTTCCATAGTAATTTATTATTATTACATTTAGCTAATTTATCTTTTTCGTAGTTACGTTTTTTTTTTTTTAACAATCCATTACAATAGTTTCGGTATCGTCTGTATGTCAATTTTAATATTTCATTAGTAGGATCAGATCTTAGAGTTTTTTGAATTTTATTACGATTTCTAATACATTTTAGGATACCAGGAGTTATCCACGGTTTAATAGTACGTTTAGTTTTAGGAATAGGTATAGTTTTAGAACTTTCTTCTATTGATTCCATTAGTATCTTTGTTAATTGTTCTATTACAGTATCTGGATTTTCGCAATAGAGTAAAGCAGAAATGTTCTTATCAATAAGTTTAGTCAAAGCTTTGTCATAATCGATGACAGTTTTATTTTTCTCACATTCATTTTTTTCAACGTCGAGACTTAATTTGAGAAATATCATACAATGATCCGTAACTGTCGTATTTAATACTGCTATAAACGCTGGAATTTTATTTTTTTCTACTTTTAACATAAAATGATCTAGGCATGTATTTTCTCTCGTAGGTAGTACATGTCCGGGTAAAAAACCATGATGGGATAACATTTCTAAATAGCTTATTCTATTTTTACATTCGTAGGTAGGTTCATTATCTAAGGGATTAAGGTTTATATTGATATCGCCTGCAATAATTATATTTTTACTATTTCGTATGATATCCAAGTGTGAATTTAATGAGGTAATAAAATGTTCTGCGTTTCTATTAAAAGGAGAGCGATATATGGCTAATATTATGTTATTATTAACATTTAATTGCAGACAAGAGGCGTGATCAATGTTAATTTCTGATACGTTTTGGTTTAAAGATTTTTTTATATAAACAACTACGCCATCGTTTTGATTGAGATGTCTGCTTGTCTGATAGGTATTATAGTTAAAGAGTTGTGGTAATGGCTTGTTTTGCTTAAGCCAGCACTCTGTTAGGATAAGAACATCTGCATCAAAACTGAATTGGGAAACTGCTAGTTGGAAATCATCAAAATTTGCAAAAATACTACGTATATTTTGTGCTAGAACAGTGATTCCTTTTTTAGAAAATGTTATTTTATTTTTTAAGTCGTGGGTTTCGCATTCTATTGAATTAGCGATTTCAGCCTCGTCTATATCATTTTGTGTTATTATATGATTATTCATAATTTATAATGTAAAATACAAACAGTTGATTTACTTAGAGGGGGCAGAGAGATATGTTTCCATACAACATAACAGTATGTGGATTTCTTGGTTTGTGTTAAGAAATATATGTACTGTTTATAGTGTAAAATACTTTTTTGAAATATATATTCTGTACGTAGTTCAATAACTTCTGTTTTAAAGAAATTAAGATATGGTAAAAGATAAAGTGTAGACTTCTGTAAAGAGTGTATGTTTTGGTTAGATGTTATTAGTAATACTGAAAATACTGATAAAATACATAATATGAGCATTGTGGCTTTTTTACGTAATATATTATTTTTAAAAAGAATTTGAAAATCTAGACATGACAGTCATGCAATTACTAGTTTTTGTACCTGAGCTTCTGATTTGATCAGTTCAATTTTAGAATTTTCATCCTTTCGTAAGTATACTTTACCAAAGGCCGTCCAACAGAATTTGTATTTCTTGGCTTTCACTAGTTCACGAGCCAAAAAGTGTAATCGGGCCTGCTTCGCCGTCAACTGCTCGGATACAAATACTGGTGCATCTTCCTGTACACGTAGACCTAGGTGTTTAGCACAAAGTTTCGTTTTATATTTAATATTGAATGTCTTGCATGATTTCAGAATGTTCATCTTTGCTATAGTAGAAGAAGTTTCTACTATTATAGGTGTATTTTTTACGTCTTCTCTTTTACCTCGAATTCTATATATATCCGTAATATCCGCGTTGCTTAACGTAGAGCTTACAGTCTCAGACAAGCATTTGACCATTTCAATTAGGTCTTCTTTGGTCTCATTGTTTTTTCTTGGTACATTCTTGAGTTCAAAATTGGCCTTACGTGATCTGATCTGCAAATCCTCAACCGTTTCTTCTAATAATATTATGTGCTCTTTGTCTTCCTTCGCTTGGTTTTCTAGAGAGGTAATTTTCTTTTTCAGTTCTTCATTTTGTGCAGAAAGAAAAGCAATAGAGTTTTCTATATTTAAATTGCTCTGTTGTATATCTTTTAATGTCGGTGAAATCTTTTTGAGTTCTCGTTCCTGCTCAAAGAACTTGCTTGAGATCTTATCCAGTATCTCCTCTTTAAATTTGCTTAATTCCGCAGAAAAATCCTCACCTTCTCTTCTTCTTTTAAAGCGAGCAGACACATAACTTGATGGCGGAAAATGTTTCTATTCTTGTAGATTCGTGGAGCGATGCCAGAGTTAGAAGTACCACATCCGACGAGGTATCATACGCTGGGACAGACCAATATTCAAAGGTGAAAATGTTTCAATTTGTGTAGATTCGTGGAGAAATGCCAGAGTTACAAGTACCGCATCCGACGAGGTATCACACACTGGGACAGCACCAATTCTCATAGGTGAAAATGTTTAAATTCTTGCAGATTCGTGGAGAGATGTCAGAGTCACAAGTACCACATCCGAAGAGGTATCACACACTGGTTCGGCACCAATTCTCAAAGGTGAAAATGTTTAAATTCTTGCAGATTCGTGGAGAGATGTCAGAGTCACAAGTACCACATCCGAAGAGGTATCACACACTGGTTCGGCACCAATTCTCAAAGGTGAAAATGTTTAAATTCTTGCAGATTCGTGGAGAGATGTCAGAGTCACAAGTACCACATCCGAAGAGGTATCACACACTGGTTCGGCACCAATTCTCAAAGGTGAAAATGTTTAAATTCTTGCAGATTCGTGGAGAGATGTCAGAGTCACAAGTACCACATCCGAAGAGGTATCACACACTGGTTCGGCACCAATTCTCAAAGGTGAAAATGTTTTAATTCTTGTAGATTCGTGGAGAGATGCCAGAGTCACAAGTACCACATCCGACGAGGTATCACACGCTGGGACGAAACTGATACTTAAAGGCGGAAATATTTCTATGTATAGGGTTTAACGTTTGTCAACTTGGCGAAAACAGCTAGATTTAAACATATTTTGGTTTTTCATCTAGATCAGGTTACTTCGTACTATTTGTGAGAATATTCTGTTCGATGAAGTTTTTTTATTTTTTTTTTTATGCCTGATATGTTAGCCTTTGATCACTATCTCACCTGATGGTAAGTGATGATGTGGTCGAAGATGTTGTTCAGGCTAACCTAGAAGTACTGGCTCTCAAGGACAGCTGCCGGAGCACACCGTTAGATGCTTGGCGACAGATTTTCTACTTGAGGGTGGTAGCTAGCCAGGCGGGCATTCACAAAATGCCCTACCACCATGCTATAACGAGTGCCATCCTAAGACGACAACCGGGACCGACGGCTTAACGTGCCCTCCGAAGCACGGAAACGCTCAGTAGTAATGTCACTAGCGGTCACCCATCCAACTCACGACCGCGCGCGACGTTGCTTAACTTTGCTGATCGGTTGAGAACAGCTAAGTAAACTTCGCTACGAGCGCTTCAAAATTATAATTTTGCTACTGATTATTTAAATGTATTTTTTCAACATTTCATTTAAGGCGGTTTTATGTACTTTAAGTAATCAACATATGTTGATCTGTTTATATAACCAATCAAGATATTATTAAAAATTTATTTTTAATGCCTCGTTTGCCCACAACCTGTCCGTAGGGTGCCGGACTTGTCGGACGGAATGTCACCTCCCCATCTATACCAATGGGTGTCGTAAGAAGCAACTAAGGGTAACACACCAGAAGGTGGGCAGCAGCGCTTTCTGAAGAACTGATAACTTACACTGTGATCCCCTAGACTCCTGCCAAGCGTGGGGATTATGGCAAAACCCCCATAATGGGGGAGGCTGTGTGTAGCAGTGGACAATCCAACTGATAGTAGTACCTAAATATAAAGTGCCTACAACAATTAACTAGTGGCCAATACTAACTTTAAAAGCGATAACATGTTTATATTTTAACATATCCAACGATGATACTACTAGTGACTATATACTAGTCACTAGTAGAGATAGGTTAGGTTAGTAGTTCATTAAATAACTTTTAAACTTACCTGACCAAAATTGATGAAGGTATACGAACGGCCAAACCTTGATTTGATAGGGATCAAATGGATACAAGATTAGAAATGGTAGCATCAGTTCCAACTCATTGGTTTGATAATATTTCACTGCAATCATCACGAGCGGACTCAAAGCAAACGTTACTATAACAGCAGCATACAAAGTATTGATGGTTTTAATAACAAAATCAAGGAATTTTCTCTCTTGTTGTACTATTTCTTCTTTTTCTACTATAATCGTGTTCTTACTGTTCAGTTCTCGCAGTTCTAAATTCCTTAAATTTTCTATTAAATTGTGAACGTGCTTCTCATTTATGATCAAACATAGGCTTTTAAAGTTTGCCAATGTGCTCAATGATACGCAAGGCGCAATGTAAGTGAGTGCTAAAAAGTCTTTTCCTGTTTTAACACCATCTATAAACCAATAGGCTTCACCGGCCACGTCTACGTTTAGCCAGAAGAAGTTTATCAGGTATATAATTGTAGATTTGAAATTTGAAGTTTTCTGTTCACCACTTTTGATGTTTATTCCAGCGTAACGAAACAAAAACTCTATCTTTCTCATTGTTTCGTCGAAAAGTACATTTGAATCTTCCATTTTGGTACGAAATCTTTAATTACATTTGAGACCAATCGACTTGTTTATTATTTCCTCTGCTAGACCAACCTATTCAATAAGTTAGTGTCTTTGAAAAAACCCTTTATACCAGTTTTTCTTTAATTAAGTATTCTGATATTTTAATAACAAAATAATTTTAATAGCACAATTAATGTGTCAGTAATTTTTTTCTACAATTTTCCAAATTGAATTCAACACTTTTTATGATAGATCTACAAATGCATTAGAACCGACCAAAATGCGTCCAATAATAAGTACGTGCATTCCTATATTTTTATGTCATGTACCTAAGACTATTAAAGCTAGCGCTTATTTGGCTCAACGAGTAAGCATTGTAATCCAACGAAGCAATGTTGCAAGCATGCTGAGCACGCTGCCAACTGGTTGTGGGCTGGAACATTTGGACTGCCAGTAAGCGTGTAATGGCCTTTGGATTGCCTAAGTGCTTTTAATGCAGTAGCTGTAGTATGTAATATAGCTTATATTTTTTTGTAGTTGAAGGAATACAGTATAGCTCGGTGAGTAATTAAAGACAATCTTTTATAATAAATAGATTCAGGCGTTACTTGGCGGAAATCCATATTTAATAATAACAAATATTTTTAAGATATTTTATGAAAACATCAAATTAATATTTTAATAAAACACCTAAAAAATACAGAAATATATCTAGTGGCAATTCCGCCTAATTTTCCTGTTAAGCCGACGTGACGACACAAACTTTCTCGATCGTGCGCTCGTAGAGTCAAGACCTCCTGAGGATCCTTCGTGTAGAAGCAAAAAGCGTCGAAAATTCTTCCGGTTTGGCTGCGTGGCGTTTGTGACGTCACGTCGGCTTAACAGGAAAATTAGGCGGAATTGTCACTAGATATATTTTTGTATTTTTTAAGTGTTTTATTAAAATATTAATTTGATGTTATCATAAAATATTTAAAAAATATTTGTTACAATCTTTTATGTATTCGTTGTCTCATCACAGGACAAATACAAATTTAGTTGAAGGTCCATGCACCTACATATACAACATAAACCATGTTTTTCCTTATTTACCAGCGCAGGCCATGTCTATTTATAATTTAGTCTGTATTATCTACATCCTACATGTCGGTAGCAACTGTTCCTTGCCTTTATTTTCCTTAATACAAAATGTAGAGTTAAATTGGAGTAGAGTATACCTAGATACTATTCAATTAGTTGACTAATTATTCATTTAATTGCTACTTATTATAATTGTTATTTCTTTGAAATGAGGTCTTTGTTCCTTATCCTATCCCATTCCATGTCTTGAAACGTTCAAGCGTAATTTGTCTTGCCTTGTTCTTAAGCGATCTGTCCGCTGCAGTTATTACTTGGATAAGTGACCGCTAGTGGCTACTACTTTAGTAAAAACGGTTATTAATGAATGCTTCCGTGCTTGGGAGGGCACGATAAGCCGTCGTTTCCGTTTGTTGTCTTAGGATGGCAGTCGTTATAGTATGAGTAGGCTAGCTACCACCCTCAATCAAGAACAGTAGGGGAGAATGGGGGAATTGGAGCCATGTAAGGAAAAGTTAAAAAAGAAACGTTTTTTAGTGCTAATTATTAATTTTTTGAGATGCTAATCAGTCTTACATGTATTTCGCCTTAAGATTTTATTAACAACGTCTTCATAAACTTGCACATTGTTAAAAAAAAACCGTTTTCTTTAATATTACTTTCGCTCTTATTACCCCACATATCGGGCAATGAGAGCTAAATAACCACTATATGTCTAATGAGAGCCATAACTTAATTCTAAACAAATGCAACCTTTATTTAGTGCTCGTAATAGGAAATTAAACAAATAATAGCAACAAATCACAACAACATGATGATTATGTTGTGTTGAATACAGCAATCAACAAAAATAGAGGTAATTTAGAGTTAAATACACAACATAAATCATCCTAAGGGTCTAAAAAAAATTACAAATGTTTTCATTTGGGTCATCACAACCAGAGCACTCAGAATGAGCCCATTTTCACAGGCCGTTGCAGGGTTACAGATGATGCACTCATTTTCTTCTACTGAATAATCAGAATTATCATCACACATAATATTTTCATCGACAGATGATACCCCAGTTGTGCTGTCTTGGGACAAATTTCTGGTAGCCTTCTTTATATTTTGTTAAGCCGCCTTTAGTGGACCAAAAAAAGTCACATCTAATGGCTGTAAGCGATGTGACGAACGCGGAGGAATAGTCAATACTTGTTCGTGTCATCTAAAAAATAAAATAGAACATCATCAATAAGAAACATTTGTTCGAAAGGGGTAATAAGAGCCATGGCGGGTAATGGGAGCGCGTCTAGCTCTCATTGCCCGAAAGGTAAACATATCAAACGACAAACAATAACATAAAAACACATTTACAAATCACCTATCTGGTACTTGAATCTAAAAATGTATGAAATAAGGCAGTTAATAAACACATAACACGATATAATAGCTACAGTATAGGTACTTACTTGAATGAATTTGTTTTGATATTTTTTGTAACGATGACTCGCAAAACAAACGACCTCCTCTCGCCGCCAAACGCGTGCCACTGAGCCGGCCAGCGGTGATCACGTGGTATAACCGATAATTACCGAAGCCGTTCGTGTCATTTCTGCGCGAGTTGTACGTTCCTGTCTGCATAAATCGAAGTAGCTCCTATTACCCGCTAGCTCTCATTACCCCGTTCTCCCCTATAATATGTATACATACAACAATCACATCTCCAGCTCATATATATTTTGTTATTGTAGTTTCCCTATAAAGAGATCTGAAGTATGAAACTTCCATGAACTTCTGCTCTCCTGGTAGTTTGAGTATTCTTATACTGGTATTTGTTTATGCCAATGTGTGTTATGGCGTTAAGCGTTTTGCATGATGGAAGGGCATATTGCGATTGCCCGCCTGGCTAGCTACCACTTCCAAGTAGAAAATGTGTCGCCAAGCACCTAACCGGTGTACTCCGGTAGCTGTCCTTGAGAGCCAGCAATTCTAGGTTAAGCTTGTTAACACCTTCGACCACGTCATCACTAACCACCAGGTGAGATTGTGGTCATAAGCAATAGTGTATTACAAAATATACATAGCTTCGCACTTTTTTGTGACTACACCCGTGACCACTAAAATGAGTGAAATAAGTAATTTAACAAAAAACCAGAACCGACTTCCAACATTGAAAAGAATGAAATAACTTGTTGAAGTCGGTGCCATGCTGATTTAAAACATCGACCTCGCATTATCATAGTTCGACTTCCACAAGCTATTTCATGCTTTATAAAATCACAAATATACGATAGGTAAAATTTAAGTCATGTGCGGGATTAAATTTTTCCTATCGTATATTTGTGATTTTATAATGTAATCCGCATAGCAGGCGTTATTGCAAACCTAACAATATCAAAACTATTTCATGCTTTTCAGTGTTGGAAGTCGGTTGGATTTTTTAAAATATTGCTACTGCACTGCTTCAATCAACAGTTTATTGGAACGGCTTTGCGGAGTGATCCATCTGGTACTTTTTATTCTGTGACTGTAGCCCGAACACGTTCTCTTGGAATACCTACTGCGCAGTAAAATTGAGCCTGGGAAGTGAACTGAAGACTAGTGTATTCTGTCAATGATAAATGCAGACCGTAGTCGCATTTTTCCCGTTTTCTGAAAGAGAAACGACGGGACACCGAGCAAAACGAAACTGCCAACGTTTGATGGCGTGAATGTTTGGGGTGGATCAATTTGAGCTCGCCAAAAGCCTGTTCATTTTTAGGGCTCCGTACTCTACTAAGAGATTGGGAGTATTGGGGAATATTTGGGAGTGTGGCTAAGCTTCCACTGTCCGGCTCGAAAGGCTGTTTATTAGGAAGTGTAATATAGGCATTGCACTTGTAAACAAATTTTTAGCAAGAATTGGAACCGACTTCAACACTAAAATATGTAAAATAACTTGTTGAAGTCGGAACATGATGATCCAAAAGTACCTTTTATCACAATATTGTGCGCATGGTACCCACTTCGACAAGTTATTTCACACATTTAAGGCCAGCTTGTACCTACATAAGACATTTTTTAAAATCTGTAACTCGAATAGAATTGAAAATTTAGAATATATAAAATCATTTATATAAAGTTGAACATACTCTCCAGGAACGTACAAAGTCAAAAACGTGATTATGAACAATTTCTTCGATAAAAAAAAATGTCAAACATGACACCATATCGCTACTTAAATCAGGTAGAACTAAATGATACTATCATGAAACTATGTGGAAGTTTTACCAATGGATAGAGCTTGTTATTTATTAGTAACGTATGAAGGCACATTTTCAAATTTAGCTATAGTTTTTTAACAAGAAAAAATAAACTACAAATCTAAAGATTCAAGCTCTCGCGCACGTCATTCAGTACCCGCCTAGGCGTCATCGAGGTAGGACGCGTGTCGTTTTCTCCAGCAAAATTCTCTCCGGCGATTACGAGCTAGAAATATTTATAAACAGAATTATTATTAGCAGAATGGTGACACTGCAACATTTATGGTTATCCGCTGGCGAGAATCTTCCATCAGGCGAGTGTCTTGTATGTAATTTCAAACCATGCCAAATAAAAAAAATACTTTCTCGATGCATTGTTTTCACGCGCCACAGTATAAAAGTACTGTATGGTTTTCTAAGCCCGTGGGGTGCCGGGCTATGTCACGCCCCAATTACTAACTGTGGGTGTCGTAAGAGGCAACTAAGGGAAAAAACCGGAAAGTGAGCAGCAGTGCCCTCTAAGAAGCTACCTCCCTCCAGTAAAAAATCTGCCGCCAAGCACTTAACGGTATGTGCCGCTATGAGTCCTCCAGAACCAGTAATTTTGCATGGTAGTAGGGTATTTTGCGAATGCCCGCCTGGCTAGCTACTACCCTCAAGTAGAAAATCTGTCGCCAAGCACTTAAAGGTATGTGCCACTATGAGTCCTCTAGAACTAGTAATTTGGCATGGTGGTAGGGCATTTTGCGAATACCCGCCTGGCTTGCTACCACTATGTGTCAAGTAGAAAATCTGTCGCCAAGCACTTAACGGTATGTGCCGCTATGAGTCCTCCAGAACCAGTAATTTTGCATGGTGGTAGGGTATTTTGCGAATGCCCGCCTGGCTAGCTACTACCCTCAAGTAGAAAATCTGTCGCCAAGCACTTAACGGTATGTGCCGCTATGAGTCCTCTAGAACCAATAATTTTTCATGGTGGTAGGGCATTTTGCAAACACTCGCCTGGCTTCCTACCACTATGTGTCAAGTAGAAAATCTGTCGCCAAGCACTTAACGGTATGTGCCGCTATGAGTCCTCCAGAACCAGTAATTTTGCATGGTGGTAGGGTATTTTGCGAATGCCCGCCTGGCTAGCTACTACCCTCAAGTAGAAAATCTGTCGCCAAGCACTTAACGGTATGTGCTGCTATGTATCCTTGAGAACCAGTAATTTTGCATGGTGGTAGGGCATTTTATAAATACCCGCCTGGCTTGCTACCACTATGTGTCAAGTAGAAAATCTGTCGCCAAGCACTTAACGGTATGTGCCGCTATGAGTCCTCCAGAACCAGTAATTTTGCATGGTGGTAGGGTATTTTGCGAATGCCCGCCTGGCTAGCTACTACCCTCAAGTAGAAAATCTGTCGCCAAGCACTTAAAGGTATGTGCCGCTATGAGTCTTCTAGAACTAGTAATATGCATGGTGGTAGGGCATTTTGAGAAAACCCGACTGGCTAGCTACCTCCCTCAAGTAAAAAATCTGTCGCCAAGCACTTAACGCTATGTGCCGCTATGTATCCTTGAGAACCAGTAATTTTGCATGGTGGTAGGGCATTTTATAAATACCCGCCTGGCTTGCTACCACTATGTGTCAAGTAGAAATTCTGTCGCCAAGCACTTAACGCTATGTGCCGCTATGTGTCCTCTAGAACCAGTTATTTGGCATGGTGGTAGGGCAATTTGCGATTACCAGCCTGGCTAGCTACCTCCCTCAAGTAATAAATCTGTCGCCAAGCACTTAACGGTATGTATTTTAATAGTAATAGTTAAAGGTTATCAACTGTGTTAGTTGCACTATAAGGGAATAGTCAAAGGATTTAATAATTGAGTACTGGATTTAGTAGCAGATACCTAAAGTAGATCAACTGTTTTAGTTACACTATGAAGCTGATAGCGTGCGGCTGGGGACATCGACCTGACGAGCGCTGTGCATCTAAAGCGCAGCGCTGCGTAGTGTCCATAGCCTGCAACTCTCGCACGCTAAATTTGCCTACTGTGCTAGTACAAGAGGGCCTTAAGTGTTAAAGTCGGTTACATTTTTTATTTAAAAAAAATTGCACCCTTTTTAGTGACCCATGCTACTTATGGGATCGATTGTCATTCACTGTCAATGACTATGCCATCAAGATAGGAAAATACTTTACAGTTATTGGAGTGTAACTCAAAAACGGCTATACCGATTTTGATGATATTTAAATGGGACCACACGCTCACATAGTCAAAATCGGTTCACCCAGACAAAAGTTTTGAGGAAACAAACTCAATACCTCTGGTGTTGCGGATGTTCGTGGGCGACGGTGATCACTTACCACCAGGTGAGCCGCCTGCTCGTTTGCCCTCCTATCCCATAAAAAAAAAAAAAAAAAAAAAAAAATGCTTGTCTTGCTGTCTTTGTCATTCATTAAAACGTATCTTATACAATGGAGGTGTAGCTGTGTGCATTATATGCGCGTGTTAAATTTTCTCCACATTATAGTACCACCAACTTAACTGTGCAGTTTTCGAGGGCGCTACTGGTCAAGGAAATCAACAACTGTCACAATTTGAAGGAATGTTGTAGTTCTTTTTTCTGCCGCCTGAACAGATAAGTTGGTGGGACTGTATATTGTTGTGACATTAGAGCGTACTCTATCTTCCTTTTTTATTTATATCGATGGTTTTTGATTTTAATGTTTTCAAAATGTATGAATTGCAGCATGGTCCTTGCCGCCCATAAAAGAGAAAAATACATTTGTTGATTTTGATCAACAAAACTACGTTATATACCAACTACGTATTAGTTAGTTAAATCGAAAATATGTCGCGAGTAAAAATATCGACTTCTGTCTAAATATTTTAACTTTTAACGGCCTCTATATACTAGAGGTAAATATAATAAGCCCCGTGGTGTGCCGGGCTAGAATGTCACCCCGTCTCCGTCTCTACCTGTGGCGTCGTAAGAGGCGACTAAGGGTAATACACCAGAAGATCTGCAGCTGCACTTTCTGAGGAACTGATACCTCACACTGCGATCCCCAAGCTGCCTGCCAAGCGTGGGGATTATGGCAAACCCCGCATATTGGGGGAGGCTGTGTTCAGCAGTGGACTATCCGTCTGATACAGTACAGTACAGTATATATAAATACGTAAATAATATATTATACACCAAAAATACAGGTTCGTAACTCATTCCCTTAAGAGAATGTTGAAGCAGTGATTGCTCAGTGGCATTGGCTATGGGCTGCCGCGCAGCAGGTCCATGGTTTGAATTCCGCCCAGAGCTTGAGCTTCACCGCATGGTGGAAGGGCATTTTGCGAAAGCGACCACCCTCAAGTTGAAAATCTGTCGCCAAGCACCTAACGGTGTGTTCCGGCAGCAGTCTTTGAGAGCCATTGAAATAACAGGCAAAATGAGACTTAACAGGTATGTCTCGAGGTGATGGGCGCAGTGCAGTTCGTCACTTGTGATGAAATGCATCTGTTGTAGGCAGAGGATACCGCTTAACATCAGGTGGGCCTCGCCCTAGTTCCTATACAAAAACAAAAAAAATAATAATAATAATAATAATGGAGACCCGTAACATACACACGGACGGACGGGCAGAGAGACAGCGGTGTGTTATTAAAAATAGGACTCTTGCCCTTTAGGTACGGAACCCTATAAAAGGATAGTAAGTCCTGTTAATCCCTTATTGTGATGTATGTATAACCTTGTAAGTAAGTATTACTATACCTAACAAATATTCTGACACATTGGAAAGACAGTAAATTAGGATGTCCCAGGTTTTCATGTCCATTCTTTTCGCAATAATTCTCCATAAATAACCCGTCGTCGTAAGAGACGTCTTATTTATACAGGGTTATTGGTAAAATGTGTTAACATTTTACCTTGATGAGGCCGAAATTCAAAGCGGTCACTGTATCAGAGTTATACTTCTTTACATTATTTATTCGTAGACTCAATATGAACGATATGAAGTTAGTAGACTACTAAAACTGTCAAAATTGACCAGGCCGAGTTCATTATAGATTCATATTGATTAGCAGACTTGACGACCTGGAAGTAATGCTTAATTAGAACTATAGAACATATATCTACTGTGGATCATACTCGTATAAACTATGCTCACTTCGTTTTCCTGTTGTCAAAAGTCAAAATCATTATACAGGGTTATTGGTAAAATGCTAACAACCTCTTATGGTTGACTTCTGCTAGTCCTAACAAACATTCTGAGATGTTTTTTTATTATTTAGAAAAAAAAAAAAAAAAAGTTCTCTTTCTTCTTGAAAAGGGTTTTGAATATTTGCATCGAGCTAAGTAATAAAACATATGAAATAATACATTACAGGCACAAGAGACTTTTGTTGTCTAAGGTTTTCGCGATTATTACACATAGTAATTAAACAACTTTAAACGACTAACAAGAGACTTTTGTCATCAGGTGGTCCTCGTGCTTATTCAGTCAAAAACATCGTGCTAATTCAATAAAAACACAAAAGATATTTTTTTTTCTAAACAAATAAAAATCTTCTCAAAATGTTTGTTAGGACTAGCAGAAGTCAACCCTAAGAGGTTGTTAGCATTTTACCAATAACCCTGTCTAATGATTTTTGACTTTTGACAAAAGGAAAACGAAGTGAGCAAAAGTTTATATGATCCACTGTAGAGATATGTTCTATAGTTCCAGGGCGTCAGGTCTGCTAATCAATATGAATCTATAATGGTCTCGGCCTGGTAAATTTTGACAGTTTTGGTAGTCTACTAACTTCATATCGTTCATACTTCATATTGAGTCAATATTGTTTCAATCTCGGTTTCATATGAAAACGAAACGAAATAATAAAATAATAATTAATAATAACAAAATTGTTTTCTGAATTACCTTACTCTTTTTAATTTTTATTGGCAATATCGTCAAACCAGCCTATATTCATCATAGATTCATATATTCGTAAGAGATCAGCAGACTACCGATTCTGTCTTGTATGAATGTTGAATGAATCTATGCTGAATATGAACATGTAATTAGCAGACTTGGCCCCTGGAATATTTTCTTGGAGCTATGGTAGGGCTTTAATAAAATATTTTGCATTCTCGTGGTCTGCTGTTGATCATCCCTCGCACCCCTATCCACTTGTTGCTTCCCAGATCTGCGACTGTTTGCGGCCGTCCCGAACGCACACACCAACTTTTGTGTCTCACGACCAACTTTCAATTGAAGATGTTTCTTTGTGAGCATTTTTTTATGTGCTTGTTACGGAACAAGCACGAAGCCCACCTGAGGTTAAGTGGATTGACCTCTACCTATAACAGATGCCTTTCATCATGTGACGAATTGCATTGCGCCCGTCACACTGAGACGTATAGTTTTTTAGTCTTTTGAAGCGCTCGTAGCGAAGTTTACTTAGCTGTTCTCAACCGATCGCAACGTCACCTGCGGTCATGAGTTGGATGGGTGACCGCTAGTGACATTACTATTGAGCGTTTCCGTGCTTCGGAGGGCACGTTAAGCCGTCGGTCCCGGTTGTTGTCTTAGGATGGCAGTCGTTATAGCATGGTGGTAGGGCATTTTGAGAATGCCCGCCTGGCTAACTACCACCCTCAAGTAGAAAATCTGTCGCCAAGCACCTAACGGTGTGTTCCGGCTGCTGTCCTTGAGAGCCAGTACTTCTAGGTTAGCCTGAACAACATCTTCGACCACATTATCACTTACCATCAGGTGAGATAGTGGTCAAAGGCTGACCTACCAGGCATAAAAAAAAAATGTGCATGTACATTTTCTGGCTCTCAAGGACTGCTGCCGGAACACACCGTTAGGTGCTTGGCGACAGATTTTCTACTTGAGGATGGTCGCTAGCCAGGCGGGCATTTACAAAATTCACTTCCACCATGCACGACACGAGCATGCGTCATTACAAAAATAAAAATATTAAATTTATAGGGTTGCGTCATCGTCAACATGTTTGAAGCTAATTGCAATACTAGTATTGTTTGTAGTACAACCATATATTATGTTCTATGGTACAACGTAAGTTGAACTATAGATATCGCTCCATCCCAATACGATGGTTAATAAAAACGGACAAATTAGTGTCATGAGTCACATGTCATGTTGGCTTAGCGGTTAGAGCATAGCCCCGGCTATCGTGATGGATGGTGCGGGTTTGAATACCGCACATGACTATAATTTTTCCCCTCATTGTAATTTTGTATTGCAATGTGCGTGCCCCGTGGGGTGCCGGGCTAGAATGTCACCCCTATAGCCCAATAAGTTTCGTCGTTCTAAGCGACATGTCGCTGCATACGATGTTGTTATATAACAACATCGTAAGCAGCCTATAGGCGGTATGTTTACTTAACTGTTTATTAGGGATTCGGCCGGGACCTTGCCATTCGGTCGTTATAACCGATCCGGCGTTTTAACCGATGTCGTTATATTCGATTTCGACTGTAGGAACTTCCTAATTTTCTTGAAGTCGTTAAAAATTAATTTTCCCCAAGTTTCATTGAACACTTATCCATTTTGTATGTAAGAAAGAGCAATATACGCTTCCCTTAAACACAAAATAGCGTTGATTGGTAGCGGAAAACTGGACGTCCCCATAGTGTACATTTTTCATCCTGTACCTTTTCTTCGTTTTGTATCGTTCACAGGCTAGAGTTCTGCACAGCGAAGCCGACGCGTCGTTATAGCCCTGTGATTAATTGCATGCAGTGGCCATACGTCTTTTTCCTGTTCAACAGGTTGTAGAAGATACATGGGCAGTAAAATTTTAGCAGCAAAAAGCGCTAACGTATTTAGAAGCTATATATCTCTCTTTTTTTAAGGTTTTCGTTCGAGTGAAATTGTCATTAATTACTGTAATGGAGATATTTTGCTGTGGTCTGTGGTGGATGGCGAGAGGCGCCTTATCTATGGTGAACGAGTGAGTGAGTGAGCGAGTGAGAGTGCAAGCCGTCACTTTTTGGGCAGACGGGCGGCACGGGTGGTCGTGAGGTGAAATATTATTATCTTATATATAAAATTCTCGTGTCACAGTTTTCGTTGCCATACTCCTTCGAAACGGCTTTTTTGTGCTTATCCGGTATCTATGAGAATTGGCCAACATCTATTTTTCATCCCCCTAAATGTTAGGGGTAGTCCCACCCCTAAATTTTTTATTATATTTTTTAGACAAAATTTTTAATTTCTATTTTTTTATGGTACAACATACAAAAATACATACAATCCTAAATTTTCACCCTTCTACGATCAACCCTTATTTTTTAATAGCCATTTTAGTTATATATATATATATAATATATATATAAATATATATATAATATATATATAAATATATATATAATATATATATAAATATATATATAATATATATATAAATATATATATATAATATACAGTAGGGCCTGGCTAATCCGGACGGGCAAAAAATCGGCCCTTGCCGGATTATCAAGGTGTCCGGATTATAGTCTGCAAAATTAGGTTGAGGTTTATCATATAAAAATACATACAAATATATGAGTTTTTAAACTGTCACGGTCATTAACGCTATTCTTAATATAACTAACACGGTAAATATCCCGTTAGCTCCCATAGCTTCTGCAGGTGTTACATGTTTGGAAGTGGAGACTTCAACGCATTCGTCGCCATATTGCTCGTCATCTTCACACATAGCCGACTGCACGATCTCCTCGTCAGTTAACACCACACATCTTTGCAATTCTTCATCGGCGCCACTAGAAGCCCACGCTTGGCCTTCTGCCTCAGTTATTTGCGGATAAGTGCTTCCTCTTAATCTTTTAATCAGCTCGGCCAGGGGAATATCATAGTGAAGTTGAGGACACAAATTCTTCCACGATTTCTTTATAAGGGACTCTTTAACAGCCGCCCAGCAGTTTGCTAAATTAAAAACTGTGTCCTTTAAAGTTACGCATTTTAATGAATCAGCGAGATTTTCATTACTCAATGGATTGGCGAGACAATCAATTAACAGTGATTTGCGATAATTTTGTTTTACATTTTGTATAACATTCTGATCCATGGGTTGTATACACGCCGTAGTATTAGGTGGCAGGAACATTGCAAAAATGTTGCCATCTTCAGTTATGAGTTCTTCAGCTGATGGATGACCGGGACAGTAGGTACGTATGAACAAGCAAATCGACTGATGACGAACAACACACTAACTCGACGCGGGTGCGGGTGGCGTGATGTGAAAATCCCCCCGCTTCCCCGTGCACAAACCTCCTGCCTGCGTCCGGATTACAGCGATCACCGAACTAGAGGGGGTCCGGATTAGCCAGGCCCTACTGTATATATAATACAAATCAGAAATTACAAAAAGAAAGAAAACAACCTTGATGGATGAAAGACTTTGTAACTGGGAGCGAAATAGGTGAAGGTTTACTTATGTCAGATATATCCTTTATGTCAGATGAAAATGAAAGCAGTGAAGACTGGAGCGGTGCTATTAAATCCGAAATTAAAGCTCATTTAAAAAACGACACCTGGAAAATAGTTAAAAAAGAATAGATGATGATGGAATGAAAGTTGTAGACTATAAAATGGTACTCAAAGAGAAATTAAGCCCAGACAACAAAGAATCCAAAAAGGCTCGTCTTGTTGCTTAAGGTTTTACACAAAGACCAGGTATTGACTATAGTGAGACATTTGCTCCTGTCGCAAAACTTAGCTCAATCAGATCTATTATTGCGATATCAGTGTATATATATATATATTATATTTATATGGCAAAACAACGTTTGCCGGGTCAGCTAGTATAGATATATTTTCCATCTTAGAAGCATACAAGAATTATTGTAATAAAACAGAATGTTGATTGCTTAATCTTTCTTTTACTTCTAGTTCTTAACATTACTACTAATTTAAGGAGAGCTCGGGACGCCCGAGTTGACGTCTCGCTGGGCTCTCCTTGAAAAAGACCACCGGATATGGTTGAAACTATAGTCGAAGCTATCTGACTTATTCACGTGAGTTATCCCGTATTATTTACTAAAATGAGTGAAAACCACGTTAGTTTCATAAAGTATGTTACTTACAGCGTAGCGTCTGGTTATTTCAGGGCCGTTACTACAATTCAACGAAGTTTAGTTTTTCGTGTTCGAGCGACGTTTTAGACAACGAAAATTGAATTTGCGGTACGAAGTTCGTTATTTGATATTGTCTATGGTCAGACCGCATCGTTCATCACAAATCTTGCCCGCTAAGGAATCTCCCATACTACTCTGCGAACGCTATTATGCAATCAGTTTTATGTCTTAACACAGAGAAATTAAAGAACATTTTCCCATGGTAAGAGTCTGAGAATCCTAGTTATGGAGCTCGGCGAGAGGTGTCGCTACTGTTCTAGAAAATACAGGTAAGATATTTAGAATTTACGTTAATGTCTTTGTTCTCCATAGATATTTATATCCTAATTAGTATTTGTGTTCTTTCTGCATGTTTAGAACTTGAATGACTACTTATAAGCAAACGAATACATTATAATTTCATATTTGGAAAATGTACAAACCATATGAATAAAATATCTGTATCTACACAGGCAAATGCTTGTAAGTCTATGCTACGAACGAAGTATAAAAGTAAGCCAATACAGTCCCACCAACTTATCTGTTCAGGTGGCAGAAAAAAGAACTAAAACTTTCCCTCAAACTGTGACAGTTTGTAGTTGATTTCCTTGACCAGTAGCGCTCTCGAGAACTGCACAGTTAAGTTGGTGGTACTATACGTGTTTTGCGGATACCTTAAGTTCGATACAGTCCCACCAACTTATCTGTTCAGGTGGCAGAAAAAAGAACTACAACATTCCTTCAAATTGTGACAGTTTGTAGTTGATTTCCTTGATCAGCAGCGCCCTCGCCAACTGCACAGTTAAGTTGGTGGTACTATACTTCGTCAAATTGTAGTAGCGGCCATGCCAAATATACCCTTTTTGAACAACGACCCCGATAGTTACTTTAAGATACTTTTATAATATTGTTATGTTTGCAATAACGCCTGCTCTGCGGGCGGATTATGTTACAAAATTACACATTTACGAGAGAAGAAATTATAGTCATGTGTGGGATTCCATCCACCCCTATAGCCGGGGTAAGCTCTGACCGACTGAGCTAACATGACATTATGACTCATAACTATAATTTTTGCTCTCGTTCTTCAACCATCGTATGGGGAATATGGGGATGAAACTACACCTATAGTTCAACTTAAGTTGTACTACAAACAAGACCTATTTTGCTGTTGGTTTTAAACTTGTAAATGATGACGCAACCTTATAATTTTAATATTGTTATGTTTGCAATAGCGCCTGCTGTGCGGATTACATGACTGACTTGATGGACGCGGATTCGAATCCCGCACATGACTATATTTTTTTCTCTCGTAAATTTGTAATTTTACGATACTTATAAAAAACCGCCAACTTCCAAGATTGTAAGAGCTGGACAATAATGTAAGCATATTTTTTTTAAAACGTGTGTATTAATATAATAAGCTAATTATACCCTGTCTAGCCAAAAGTGTATGACCTTTTGAATCGACCAAATCTTGGCTTCCCCGTGGGGTGCCGGGTTAGAATTGCACCTAGGGTTACCACCCATACTCTAAAATAGAGTATTGTCCTCTTTTTCATGTAGGCGTACTTTATAATCTACGATACCAATAAAGTACGCTTAAATACTTTATTTACGTAAAATTGATTGTTAGTAGCTACTGGTTATAAGTAAGAGACTAAAAAAACTGGTATCCGCAGCCACAATTTAATATATGAATGTTAAATTTATATAACAAAACTGTCAAATGCCTAGAAGGTAACAGTATAACAATATTGGATGTTTAAAACATAATGAGATTAATGTAATTAACAAAAAGTAAGGAAGATTGCTTCTTTGGATATGAAACAATGAAAATGCTAAGACAGGTTCGAGAATGTTCACTTGAATTGAAAGACATGAATTGTAAAAAATTTACATTATTTCTTAACAATACTTTATGCTCTTTTTATCAAATGAAAATGTTTTGTTTTCTCTAAGTAGTTAAATTAAATTTAATGTCACCTATTTCATTTCAACATTTTGAAAATTTAATTTTAATATTCTACAAAAGCTTGGTAGAATTTTGGATATGTTTTAAGGAAAAATAATGATAGAAATGTATACTCTTTTTTTATGCTGTGTACATTATTTTTGTCCTACCAAAATAAAAAAGTACGATTCGTCCTAAAAAAAGGTGGTTACCCTAATTGCACCTCCCCATTCCATCCTGTGGGAGTCTTAAGAGGCGACTAAGGGAAAAATATTGGAAGGTGGGCGCAGCACCTTCTAAAGAACTGCCATCTTACACTGCGATCCCGCCTGCCAAGCGTGGGGATTATGGCAAATACCTCCTTGATAGGGAAGGCTATGTTCAGCAGTGGACGAGTCGGCTGTTAATGTAAACAGTACAGTACAGTGTGCTACCATTGCTTAATTACTCATATGAGCCCTTTTTTTTTGTTTTTTTTTTGTTATTGTGACGGAACGAGCACGAGGCCCACCTGATGTTAAGTGGTATCCTCTGCCCATAACAGATGCATTTCATCACAAGAACTGCACTGCGCCCATCACCTTGAGACATACATGTTCAGTCTCATTTTGCCTGTAATTTCACTGGCTCTCAAGGACTGCTGCCGGAACACACCGTTAAGTGCTTGGCGACAGATTTTCTACTTGAAGGTGGTCGCTAGCTAGGCGGGCATTCGCAAAATGCCCTTCCACCATGCGGTGAAGCTCAAGCTCTGGGCGGGATTCGAACCATGGACCTGCTGCGCGGCAGTCCATTGCCAATGCCACTGAGCCATCACTGCTTCAAATTATGTTATATATCCTATATATATCCTATTCCCGAAACATGCAGAACATGTTTTAATACATAAAAACATCGCTGTCAATTGCATATTTTGAGCGGCCATCACGTATAACTACGTAAGCGGGGTATTAACCCCAAGTGCGCTCGTACCTTCTCCAACAAAATCGAGTACTCAAGCCACCAAAGAGCGCACCAAAGGGTTGAACAGCAGAACCTACTCCTAAATGTGTAAATTAAGCATGCCTGTCCAGAATTAACAGTCGCTGTGCCGAAATCTTTTTTTTTTTTTATGCCTGATAGGTTAGCCTTTGACCACTATCTCACCTGATGGTAAGTGATGATGTGGTCCAAGATGTTGTTCAGGCTAACCTAGAAGTACTGGCTCTCAAGGACAGCTGCCGGAACACACCATAAGGTGCTTGGCGACAGATTTTCTACTTGAGGGTGGTAGCTAGCCAGGCGGGCATTCGCAAAATGCCCTACCACCATGCTATAACGACTGCTATCCTAAGACAACAACCGGGACCGACGGCTTAACGTGCCCTCCGAAGCACGGAAACGCTCAGTAGTAATGTCACTAGCGGTCACCCATCCAACTCATGACCGCGCGCGGCGTTGCTTAACTTTGCTGATCGGTTGAGAACAGCTAAGCAAACTTTGCTACGAGCGCTTCAAAATCGGCCAGGACTACATCATCATCATCATCATCATTTTGACAGTAGCTCCAAAGCTCGTTCCAGGTACTGTACTGTATCAGCCGGATTGTCCACTGCTGAACACAGCCTCCCCCATTATGGGGGCTTTGCCATAATCCCTACGATTGGCACGCGACAATGGGGATCGCAGTATGAGATATCAGTTTCTCAGAAAGCGCTTCTGCCCACCTTCTGGTGTATTACTCTAGTCGCCTCTTACGACATCCACGGGTAGATATGGGGTTCCAGGTACCTTGGAGCAAATCTAGCTCGACCAATATTTGGTTCGGCCTTTCAGGAAGCGCCCCTGATGAAATCGGTACTTAGCTGTGATTAATTAATATTAGTAGATGTAAAGCTAGAATCCTATAAGTTATAGCCGAACACTTTTGATTATTATAATTAGGTATGTATGAACTAATATATCAAATACCTACTAGCGGCTCGCCCCGGCTTCGCATGGGTGTTAAACAAAAATTATAAATTGAAACAGAAAAAATATTTTTAATATTGTTAGGTTTGCAATAACGCCTGCTATGCGGATTACATTACATCATTTTTTTTTATTATTAATCATTATCCCGCACATGACTTAAATTTTTCCTATCGTATATTTGTGATTTTGTAACAGAAAAAATAGTTATTGTGACATAACTATAATAGTATATTAATTAGACATATGAATTAAGGACTTTTTTATAGCTATTGATGTCTTCTACAAAATTGTAGTACATCACTTTGCTCTATTGTCAACTATTTCCACAGCGTACGCGATATAACGATTTTTCATACGTTGAGTTACATTATCGAAGTTTTCATACGAATCCGTAAGTTTTTGAAAATATTCTATAGCCTATGATCATCAGGGATAGTGTCGAATACTAATGGTGAAGAATTTTACAAATCGGTCCAGTAGTTATAAGGTTATTCGTTATAAACGAAAATATAAAAATACAAATCTAAGATATAGATTAATGGCAATTTCAAGTATCAACTTTCCATGTAAGGTAAACTTAACGTAACTTTTCATGGTATCTTTCAAATGTGTCTATGGTATTTTAAGTTTAAAATACCGTATTTTTAAATCATCGACACGGTAAGTAGGTACTTTTTTTTTCTCTATCTCTTATCTGGTAACAACGAAATCGCTGTATCTATCTTGATACTGTTCAATACGTTGGATGTTATTTCTTGTCGTATTTTGATCTTTTATTCACAGTATATTTTATAGTATGCTTTTATGGAGTGTTCCGAGGCAATGTTCGTTTTACTACCTGCAGCTCAATTTCGCCATCGGACGTCCCGACAAAGCATGATGTTTCATCAATTTCATGTCGATGTCTGGAAGTCTACAACCTTGCGATTTTCACGGAGTTTCCTCCCTCGCACTGCCAAAATTTGGAACCAACTGCCTGGTGAAGTATTTGCGATCAGATATGACTTAGGGGCCTTCAAGAAGAGAGCATATTCCCTCTTCAAAGGCCGGCAACGCATCCTCGAGACCTCTGGTGTTGCGGATGTTCGTGGGCGACAGTAATCACTTACCACCAGGTGGGCAGCCTGATCGTTTGCCCTACTGACCATTAAAAAAAAAATGCTAAAACTACTAACCAAAAACGTGACAAATCCTCATTCTGTAAACTCTTGCGTTAGTACTAACTGCTCATCTGGTCAGTGGTAAATGCAGTGAAGCACGTGTGTGTAAAATATGTCAGTGTGTTTGTGTGAGTGTCTGTGACGTATGGAGCAACCCCCGCTGTGCTCGCCGTAGCATGACCCCGGTCCCCGAACAGGGTAGGGTTGGCAATTTATACTTCTCAAAAATATTGTTTCATAAATGAAATAGGTAACTTACACTTGAATATTAATATTACGAATATTGATTAATATTGTTATTTTTATGTATATGTATTATGTTGTAGTTAACCGTGAATAAGTATGTTGCACCTACGTAATTTTTTTTTTATGTTGTGTCGGATCAAGCCCGAGGCCACCTGATTTTAAGCGGACTAACCTCTGCCTATAACAGATGCAATTCGTCCCAAGTCACGAATTGCACTGCGCCCGTCACCTTGAGACATAGTTGTTAAGTCTCATGTGCCTGTAATTTCACTGGCTCTCAAGGACTGCTGCCGGAACACACCGTTAGGTGCTTGGCGACAGATTTTCTACTTGAGGGTGGTCGCTAGTCAGGCGAGCATTCGCAAAATGCCCTTCCACCATGAGGTAAAGCTGAACCCCGCGGTGGGAATCGAACCATGGACCTGCGGCACGGCAGTCCATAGCCAATGAGCCATCACTGCTTCAAGCTGTAATTTACTGCTGTGATCGTTATGGACGAACAAAGCTATGGACCCGCACCGCACGGTGAATTCATGGAATGCTAAGAAATTCGTCTCACTGTAACATTATAAAGAGGAAAGATTTTTTTATGTAACGAATAAATATAAAAACTACTGGCCTGATATGAAAAATTCTTTCACCATTAGAATTCTTACCCTGATGAACATAGGCTATAGAATAATATCAAATTTTTTTTTTTTTGTTTTTTTATATTGTTATGATTGCAATAACGCCTGCTATGCGGATTACATACAAAATTACAAATATACGATAGGAAAAATTTAAGTCATGTGCGAGATTCGAACCCGCGTCCATCCGCCCCTTTAGCCGGGGCATGCTCTAACCAATTGAGCTAACATCGATACGATGGTTAATGAACTATAGGAAAAATTCAAGTTATGACGTCATGTCATGTTAGCTCAATTGGTTAGAGCATGCTCCGGCTAAAGGGGCGGATGGACGCGGGTTCGAATCTCGCACATGACTTAAATTTTTCCTATCGTATATTTGTAATTTTGTATCAAAATATATGTTGTTCTTTTTATTTTTTGTTAAATAGCCGTAGCCGGGGACAATAAAAACAAAGTCATGTCATGTCACCATTTCTGACCATCGAGTTATGACTTAGATGATCTTACCTGATCATCCTTGCTGATCTTCCTTCTGGTTTCCTATCGCATAACAGGTACTTGTGGTAGGTATATATGTACTGTACTGTATAAGCCGGATTGTCTACTGATGAACACAGTTTGCTGTAATCTTGGCAGGCGTCTTGGGGATCGCAGTTTAAGATTTCAGTTCCTCAGAAGCCGCTGCTGCCCCCCTTCCGGTATTTTACCTTCAGTCGCATCTTATGACACCCATAGGTAGCAATGGTGACATTCCAGCCCGGGACCTGACGGGGCCGGTATATAAGCACCTAATAATACACACGGTCGTAGACAAGTTTTGATGCAACTTGGTAGCTAAATACCTGATTGTTACTGAGTAAGGACAAAGTTTTGAATACCTAGTTGTATTAAGGTCATCAAAAAACTATTACAAAACAGTTTTTACGCGTTTATCGTTAAAATACTTTTTGTAACGAGAATTAAGGTTGCGGTTTTACCTTCCTAACCTTCGGAGCGGAGAGCTGTGAGGTAACTGTGACGTCACTTTTAATGGCCGTCCCAGGGTCACGTGGTCGCGTAAGTTATTACAGACCCACCAACTTATCTGTTCAGGTGGCAGAAAAAAGAACTAAAACTTTACCTCAAATTGTGACAGTCTATAGTTGATTTCCATGACCAGTAGCGCCCTCGAAAACTGCGCAGTTAAGTTGGTGGTACTATATATCGTTTCTTACCTTACCACTGGCGGATGCGTGAGTTAAAAAGACTATAGTAGGTAGATTTGAGTACAATTCGACTATTTTAATGCAAGTCTTTTCTAATGTTTCAAGCTATAATTCAAAACACGACGTTATAATAAAATTTATATAAATAATGAAGCTTATTCGTAAAGAATTAACATAATTAATATATATATTTTAATTGACCCCCGCTTATTATTTGTCTACATCTATTGGATTTGTTTTAATATAAGTTCTGGAAATCAAAAATTAAATAGATAAACAAATAAGTACTGTAATATTGCATTGTATAGTAAGTATGTAACACATTGTTAAAAGACTTGTTAAATGTAAAATATTGTTACAAGACTTTTTAATATTGTTAGGTTTGCAATAACGCCAGCTATGCGGATAACATTACAAAATCACAAATATACGATAGGATATGTCATGTTAGCTCAATTGGTTAGAGCATACTCCGGCTCAAGGAGTGGATGTACGCGGGTTCGAATCCCGCACATGACTTAAATTTTTCCTATCGTATATTTGTGATTTTGTAATTGTTACAAGACGTTTAAAAGAATGGCCCCGAGTTTCTTGCCCGTTCTTCTAGCAGTGGCTCTATACAATGTTGTACCTGGCAGTACAAATTAGCATATTTCAATACTAAAATTTTTAATTGACCTTCATAAGAGCTTCGTAGGCGCCTAATTAAATAAACTATTTTCACTTTGAATATTAAACAACCTAGCTACTGTAGTGACAACCCTAGTTAACGAGCGATCACACCCCTTGCATGTCGCGCACACGCCCCTGACTGAGACTGTACGTACAAGTGTACACACACACATATAAACACGTTATTTGACAAGCTATAAATTAAAGGAACCTGTTTCGTTAGAGGGTAGTTTTTTGTCATTTGAAAACTTCAATATATCACATTTTTATGTTTGAAATTTTGTACTTTATTATTTTGAAATAGGGGTGGGGAAAAGGTTTAAGAAATATGATATGTTTTTAAATATTGATTTATGAACTTAATTAAAATAGGTAGTCAAATTGTGATGGCAAATATTATATTCAATTTACATCATACCAATATATACAATTACTTACATACAAATTTACAACATTTACATCGTACCTACACAACATAATATACCTAGCTATAATATAATCTCATTTTATAACTATTATATATTATCTACCGAATTATTTTTTTAATTTTTGCAATTAAATATTTTCTGACATTCTAGCCCGTGGAGTGCCGGGCTAGCATACCAACCCCCAGTTTTGCCCGTGGGTATCTTAAGAGGTGACTAAGGGTAACACACCAGAAGGCTTCATGAGGAACAGATATCTCACAGTGCGATCCCCAAGACGCCTGCCAAGCGTGGGGATTATGGCAAACCCCCCGATAATGGGGAAGGCTGTGTTCTGCAGTGGACAATTCGGCTGATATATATTTTCTGGAAATTTTACTCTTTTGATTTTTTACATCTGATAGTAGCCTGACTGTTGGTTGCTAATTGATGATGCGGTCGAAGATCCTAAGCCAATTAATTACTGTGGGAACTGGCTCTAAGGTACTGTTTCCGGAACACATCTATTGGTGACCGTTTACTTTTTTCATTATAATTTATAACTGGTCTTTTTATAAGAGGAAAGCAATTTGTTTATATGTCATATTGTTTTTATAGTGTAGTTTGGTGTTTTATTTTTCTTTTTAAGTTTTCTTGTGTACTGTACTGTGCTGTATCAGCCTGATTGTCCACTGCTCAACACAGCCTCCTTCATCAAGGGGGGGTTTGCCATGATCCCCACGCTTGGCAGGCGTCTTTGGGATCGCAGTGTAATTTGGCAGCTCTTTTTATGGAAGTGTAGCTTAGTGCATTAGGTATATAATGTACTGTACTGTATCAGCCGGATTGCCCACTGCTGAACACAGCCTCCCCTATCAAGGGGGGGTTTGCCATGATCCCCACGCTTGGCAGGTATCTTTGGGATCGCAGTGTAATTTGGCAGTTCTTTTTATGGAAGTGTAGCTTTGTGCATTAGGTACATAATGTACTGTATTGTATCAGCCGGATTGTCCACTGCTGAACACAGCCTCCCCCATTATGGGGTCTTGCCATAATCCCCACGCTTGGCAGGCGTCTTGGGGATCACAGTTTAAGATATCATTTCCTCGGAAGGTGCTGCTGCCCACCTTCCGGTATTTTACCTTCAGTCGCCTCTTACGACACCCACAGGTAGCAATGGGGACATAATAGCCCGGCACGCCACGGGTTTAGGTATATGCTTATGTTAAATTATTTCCATATTAAAGGCTACCCCCCTATCGGGTCCGTGGCTTAGGTCCCCAGTGGTCGACTGTGGTCGAAGCCCCCGGTCAATTTATTTTAAATCGAAGCAACTTTTAATCCAATGTACTGGCAGGCATAAAAATGTTTTAAAAAATTAATAACTATAAACCTATCTAGAGTAGATTTATGCAATGTTTTATATCATATTGATACTTATAAAGTAGAGATGCTCTAATTTGAAAGTATCTTTAGAAAATAAAAGTCTAAGTTTTTCTTCCTCTTTTTATTTAAATCGATGGGCACTTATTAATATTTTCACCCATTCTATAGATCAATCAAATAAAAGTTAAAATGTTTCTGTTCCCAAGAATTGTCAGGAAAGGACGGAAATTCATTCGATATAAAAAAACCGGTTTCTTCGTACGATTTCTGTGAATGATGTGCTCAGTTGGGATTTATTTCTTTTTTTTAGTAGCTGTCTCATGCTGTGCAACGCATTCTTAAGGTTATGTCTTCATTTCACGGAATTTGATGTAGTTAGGTGACAGGGACATCGATGGAATGGAACCCATTCTAAACGGAGGTAAAGAAATTTAATTAAAGAAAGGAATTTCTATTAAAACCTTCGAATAATTGTAAGGCACTGGGAGCATATACATAGTTTGGTTATATTATAAAGAAGAAAGATTTGTTTTTAATACTGTTATGTTTGAAATAACGCCTGCTATGCGGATTACATTACAAAATTACAAATATACGATAGGAAAAATTTAAGTCTTGTGCGGGATTCGAACCCGCGTCCATCCACCCCATTTAGCCGGGGAATTTAAAATTATTATATAAGGTTGCGTCATTTACAAGTATAAAACCAATTGCAAAATTGGTCTTGTTTGTAGTACAACGTAAGTTGCACTATAGATGTCGCTCCATCCCAATACGATGGTTAAAGAACGATAGGAAAGATTTGAGTTATGACGTCATGTCATGTTAGCTCAATTGGTTAGAGCATACCCCGGCTAAAGGGGTTGATGGACGCGGGTTCGAATCCCGTACATGACTTAAATCCTATCGTATAAATATTTGTAATTTTGTAAATTAAGATATACTTTGCAATTTTATTCTATTGAGAAAAGTTTACTAAAACGGGTTTTGAAAACCACTGCGCCATAGTAAATATGATGTAGGTTAATATATAATTTACTAGCGGCCCGCCCTGGCTTTGCACGGATATTTAACAAAAATAATAAAATAAAGCATAAAAAGTAGTTATTGTGACAAAACTGTAATAGTTTTTCCAACACCCTTGCTCGTAAAGTGAGCTTTATTATATCGTTCGTAGGGCCATAAACCGAACTATAACACCCTCGTGCATGATAATATTATACACTAGTGCGTAATAGAATTATCCCTACAAAGTAATTTAGTACCTAACTGCAAATTATATGCGAGTATTTTCAATTTAATTTTCATTTTTAATTTAACCGTGTAATACATATTTGTAACATCAAAGAGGCTTATATGTAATCAACCATCATACAGCAAAAAAAATAATTTCGCGCGCTATTTTCCTTAATTTTCGTATGTTGATTGTATCGCATTTGTGCAATATATATTATTTTTCCTCGCAAGGGTTTTGAAAAAGTGCGTATGAAACTCATGAGCAACTTGCTCATTATTCACTAGGCTGATTAACGTCCCCGCCTACGGCTCGGGCTGCAACGCACAGCCTCGTGTATAATGAGTAACTTAGCTCACTTGTATCATAATCAACTATTGGATACATGTCACCCAGGGGCGTATATGATACCCAGTGCCCAGATTACATCTAATCTAGGCTGTCATAGACCTATGGAAGATTGCGGCCTCTTTAGTCGCTGTAAAGCACAAAACTATCAGATATCCTAGTATTCTAGGTAGTACTACGACCACGTGGGGTGCTGGGCTTGAATTGCACACCCATCTCTTTTCGCGAGTGTCGTAAGAGGCGACTAACGGAAAAATCTTAACGAAAAATCAAAAATCTTCTTGGGAACTTTGGCATGGTGGTAGGGCATTTTGCGAATGTCCGCCTGGCTAGCGACCACCCTCAAGTAGAAAATTTGTCGCCAAGCACCTAACAGTGTGTTCCGGCAGCAGTCCTTGAGAGCCAGTAAAATTACACGCACATGAGACCTAACAACTGTACGTCTCAGTGTGACGGGCACAGTGCAATTCGTGTTGACGAAATGCATCTGTTATAGGCAGAGGTTAGTCCACTTAACATCAGGTGGGCCTCTGGTTTATTCCGTCAAAATAACAAAAAAAAAACTTAATTACGATCCCCAAGACGCCTGCCAAGCGAGGGGAGACAAACTCCTTCAATGGAGGAGACCTTGTTCAACGGTGGACGTTCCTTTTGATGTGATAATAAAATGTTTTTAAAGTAAAAAGTACCAGGAAAGCATGACTCCAAAGGATGTTACCCAAATGCCTGGTACCTGAAAACCATTTGGTTGTAATAGCAACAATGACAGCAACAAAACTATTTATATCATTTGAATAGCTTATTTTTGTTATATTAATCTAATACAGTAATGTCACGGTCATATATATAATATACAGGGTTATTGGTAAATGGCTAACCTCTTAGGGTTGACTTCTGCTAGTCCTAAGAAACCTTATGAGATGATTCTTTTTGTCTCGTTTTTTTTTTATGTTTTGTGTTTTAATGCCTACTCCGAGCCAAGAAAACCCGCCACGGCAAGGCTGGACCGCGCCGTGCTCCTTTGAATAGATTTTTGAATATTTACATCGAGTTAAATAAAAATATGAAATAATACATTACCGGCACAATATACTTTTGACATCAGGTGGTTCTCCTGCTTATTATGTCAAAAAACATTACAAAACACAAAACATAATAAAAAAATTAAAATAAAATTTCTTTAAAAACCTCTTAAAATGATTGTTAGGACAGAAGTCAATGAATAGGTTGTTAGTCATTTACCAATAACCCAGTATATCCCCGAAGAGATAGGCAGTCAGCGATGTATAACACCCACATTTGTTGTTATGTTTTATGTATATAGGACATTCGGTCTGAACGTGCGTAGTTAAATGCGTCATTATGAGGCCTGTGGATTCATCACTGATTAAACAATGATTATGACATTATAGCAGGTGTTTCCATTACGTATTTTATTTGCCATGAAATTCACGCTCCCTGTACCCTGGGTACCAAAAAATATATAAGAATTCAAACATAAAATATTCTAGAACAAAATATGCACTAAAAAGTGAATAAACCAAACCATAGCATACATTTTTTTTGTTCAATTTACATCGACAAGTGAAAATGAGAACATCATCAATTTAATCGAAGCCAATGAAATACGCTATATTAGGGATAACTATTTTTCTTTGTCTTTATAATGTAAAAAAAAATTGGATCGGCACACCCTGTAAAAAGTTACGATGTAACACACAAAAAATACAGTCGAAATGCGAACCTCCTCTTTTTGTAATGGGTTAAGAAATAACTGCAGAAGTCCAAGGAAGGGCATTCGCAAAATGCCCTTCCACCATGCGGTGTAGCTCAAGCCCGCGGCGGGATTCGAACAATGGACCTGCTGCGCGGCAGTCTATAGCTAATGCCACTGAGCCAGTAATAACTATAGACTGTTCTGGAGTAGCGCACCTTCTTAAGTGAACGGTCGGTAGTAAAAAATTGTGTAACACCGAAGGCGAACAAAGAGAATTCATTTAAAAACTGTGGCACTGGCTTTCATCAAAGGCGGACAACAAATTGCTTTATAGGTGTCAGTGTTCACTATTTACTACACATTTTAATATGAGTGAGATCTGACGAGTAGTATTTGAGCATAGTACCACCAACTTAACTGTGCAGTTCTCGAGGGCGCTATTGGTCAAGGTAATCAACTACAAACTGTCACAATTTCAGGGAATTTTGTATTAATTTTTCTGCCGCCTGAACAGATAAGTTGGTCGAACTGTATGTATATAATTACAACCCAGGAGTTTTCAACCCCAAAGTAAAAACTCCTTTCTGAGCTATGCTTTACTAAGACTGATTTACCCCAGACCACAGCGTTGCTTAAGGTTAAACGTTAGATGTCGCTAAGCAAAAACATCTGCGAGATGGCGCTGTTTCTGCAAAATCATAATTTGTTCTTTTTTCACTTTAATTACTGAGAAAAATATATAATTCAGGTGATTTCGCCGGTTAGCCAACTTGTTCCTAGCACATATCAAACATAGTTAAACCTATTGACACACTGAGAAAAATCTAAAGTCAAAAGCGCCCTAATGACGGCCAATTTATATGGTATAAGGCAAAAAACCGACCAAACGTAAATACGTACAAAAACGCCTTCCATCTAGAAGGCGTTAAACGAGGTCAGTGAAGGCGAATGTTTCATTTCGTCTTCATTTAAGGTGTATTTTGTGGTCTTTCTTAAATATTGACTTTTTTATGAGGCTGATTAAGTCGTACGTTATAGTGATAATCACCGTATATAAACCGCCGTAAAAGTAAGGTATATTTTATGTTCAATACTGCAATTATTATCGTATAACAAGTTCAATTCTGAAAAATACTTTACGTAAGGCGTTTTTGACGGTTGTGTTTATTATAAAACATGGTACATTTTTATTGATTGGTGAAAATCATCATAAGAGTTGTGAATTCATCTTACGTAGTTACAATTCAACGGTAAAAGGTCAAATTTGATTTAAGCCTTTAAGTCGTTTTTCTCAGTGCACCTACACTTTTACGTAATGGTTAAACACGTATATAAGTCAATCACAGTTTGTATAGAAAACGTTTAACCTTAATATGAGATAGACAGTGCTCAAGTGTGAATAATTAGCCTGCAGGTACGGTACAGTCCCAACAACTTATCTGTTCAGGCGGCAGAAAAAAGAACTACAACATTCCTTCAAATTGTGACAGTTTGTAGTTGATTTCCTTGACCAGCAGCGCCCTCGCGAACTGCACAGATAAGTTGGTGGTACTATATTCGCGAACGAAGTCGCAGGTAGAGCTAGTCCCTAATAATGTGTATGTTATGTTTGAAATCGGTTGTCTTTTGCTAAAAATTATTATCGAGCAAACAAGTCGTAGCCGCTGATTTGAATCGCCATAAAGGAAAAATCTAAAAAGTCATGTGCCAATTCAATAATTTATTTAAGAGCATATCACTGTCGCGTGGAAGGCAGTGGAAGTGGAACCACATTACACAATATTTTTCCTTTGACCCCTAGGTTATTTGCGAGATGATGTCTAAAAACAAATGCCAAAAGCATCGCCGCCATTCCAGCGCGATAGATTCACACCAGAGGGGCCCGATTCTCTTAGCTATTGAACGGCGTTAACACAACTTAATTGCATGAAAATTGTAGTTTTTGACAGTATCTGTAATCTGCCCGCTATTTAGGTTCGATCGCAGTGGCTTGCTATCAATAGTTTTTGACATATTTGGTATGCAGTAAGCTATTTTGTTGCGATTGCGTTGCTACAGTAGCATAAAATATTTTGGAGGATTTAAGATAGAAAAATAGCTTAATGATTTAAATATATTTATTTAATGTATTGTTTGCTAGAAAACCACTGTTTCATGTTTTGACTGATGCTTGATTGATATAAGTTTTCATTATTATTTCAGTGCCAACATTTGCAACCTATAAGATACAGCCATAAGATAGCGACGCGATTGCTATACAACTGCGATTAGGAGCTAGAATTAGCAGACTACAGAATTTGACAGTTCTATCGCAGAAGCATCGCAGTAGTGTGGCGTTTGGTCAATAGCTAAGAGAATTGGGGCCCATTACTATATATGTAATGTAACATAAGCCATCAATAGCGTTCGTAATCGATCATAATATTCTTATATATCATTCACGCCTTAACCATAGGTTAAATAATACTTTAATCATTATTGGATCCACAGGCCTCTGATTAACATATAATTGTTATTGTCACAATTATTTAAACAATGGATTAGTTAAGTACTACGTAGCAAAGTGGAATTTTATTAACATTTCGTTAAAAAACATGACCGTTCTTTATTTTATTTTCAAAACATGCTCATAATTTCGTTTTCAAGATTGAAAAAGTATTCTAGACAAGAATGCTTCATCCTTTCATTTTATATCTAGCTGATGGCTCAGTGGCATTGGCTATGGACTGCCGAGCAGCAGGTGCATGGTTCGAATCCCGCCGCGGGCTTGAGCTTCAACGCATGGTGGATGGGCATTTTGCGAATGCCCGCCTGGCTAGGCACCATCCTTAAGTAGAAAATCTGCCGCCAAGCACCTGAAGGTGTGTTCCGGGAGTTGTCCTTTATAGCCAGTAGTTCTAGGTTAAGCCTGTTAACACCTTCGACCACATCATCACTTACCACCAGGTGAGATTGTGGTCATAGGCTTACGTATATAAGCAATAAAAAAACACCTATATGCTCCGCTGTTTCACCCGCGTAGATGATAATGAAAAGTGCTGATGACGATGAAAGTACCCTATGTGTTTTTCCAAGACCTAAGCTATCTGTATTCCAAGTTTTATCCAAATTCATTCAGCCATTTTACGGTTAAGGAGAAACAAACATCCCACCCCACTCATAAACTTTCAGACTTAAAAATTATAATCGTAATATTTTTACACTTAATATAGTTAAATAATTTACAGTTATCTATCACGTTTGCACTTGTCCTAAGAACAAAGATTCTACAAGCTGCATTGACATATATTCTTTTTGTGTAGAAGGGATTGTTTTCAAAAAAGTTCTTAAGTTTTAGAGTATTAGTGTGCATCGAAAGGGGGCTACTTTCTTGATGTTAGTGTGATATAGTAAGTAAACAACATTAACGGTTTAAATCGCGTATATTTATCATTTAATTTTAACCCGACCTTTAAAACACTGCAGTGATCGTGGTCACGGGGTGACTAATCGGTTTTATTTGTCACATTATTTTGTATCAGGATCAGTTATTTTTTAATAATAACGTTCCCTTTGCAAGCAGTCTTCGCTCAGTGTCTAGAGGTCTTGCAGATTTGTGTCAGCCATGGGATTTAATTAATTTGATAACAAGATTCTAAGCCCGTGGTACTTGCCAACCATTGCGAAGCAGTGATGGCTCAGTGGCATTGACTATGGACTGCCGCGCAGCAGGTTGCAATAGCCAATATGTCATATTTTATATTTTACGCTATTGAGTTTTTTTTAAATATAAGAGATGATAATTGTGGGAAATTGACAGAACTCATCAATTCATCATTTCCAACACTTTTTACACGACTGCCTAAGTGTGTTATGTTTTCAGGGTTCATGAGGGTATGTTTGTGAGTTTCTTTATTCACCATAAATTGTAGAGATTTCAAAATAAATTCTGTTATCTAAACCGATTTAAATGTAAGAGATATCATTAGACTCGTCTTGATAGCGCAAGTGACACTAGGTACTTAAAAAAATAACAAACTGGTGGATAGACACCATATTGTTGGAAAAATAAATATTTTCTAAACCCATCGTTCGAGGTAGCAAAATACAAAACAAAAAGTTTAAAATACGATTCCATAAATATATATAAATATTTACTAACTTGCAGTTTTAATTTCATTGGAACGATATTATAAATAATATCCAGTCGGTTTTTTTTTATTTTAGAATTAATTTATACTTGTTATTTACATAACGTCTGTTTTAACGTTATAAAGATAACAAGTATTTTCAAATTAAAAAACCGCGTTTTCTCCAATTTTGTTATTATTGATCCGCTAGGACTTCAATTATGACGTCGAGTAAATCAGTAGAATTATTTTCGCCAGAATATAGTATAAGTACATGTATTTCATCAGTTTCATTAAAAGCTCTACTCCCTCTCCATTTTTTATCACATAAACCTTAAACATCCAGAAACAAGTAAAAACTAAAAAGAGTTCGTATATCGTGCGATACAGATTTTACGAGGATAAAATGTACAGAAAAAGAAAAAGAAGGGAAAAAAATGTATAAAAAAAGGAAAAGTAAAAAATTGGACAGGCCCGCCAGCGGCGGTCCCTCTTGCCGTCATGTCAAACGGAGACGGGCACACATGAGATAAATTTCTCGAGATCTATTTATTTACGAGTACAAGACGTTTAGTTAGCTTATCTACACCTGTTATACTTTTCTTTAAACTTTCGTGAACTAAGCTCATGTTTCTAAATCCTAAACAGGTCTTTTCACGCACGAATAAACATAAAAATATTTATATTTTGACTAACCTCGACGTTTCGATCAAGTTGCATTGACCGTGGTCACGAGTAGACTGTCGACACACGAGATGACAGTCTACTCGTGACCACGGTCAATGCAACTTCTCTGTATCATTCCAATTTTAGTATATATGGCCGAAGCAAGAATATAACAAGAAAGAAGTTGCATTGACCGTGGTCACGAGTAGACTGTCATCTCGTGTGTCGACAGTCTACTCGTGACCACGGTCAATGCAACTTCTTTCTTGTTATATTCTTGCTTCGGCCATATATACTAAAATTGGAATGATACAGAGAAGATTAGCATGGCCTTTGCGGAAGGCTGACACGCATAATCGTGAAGCGTTCCACATTTTTCCACTCTAGGTAGGATCACTATGAAATTTACTTTCACGGCCATACTCACTTGTGAAACGAAGATTAGCCAGGCGTGGGATAAAATATGGCAACATTCGATAACCATTGAAGGTAAATTTTATGAAGAAATAAAAACCTTTATACGTACAAGACCATGGTTTTTCAAATTTAAGAAGATTGACAAGAGAAACACCTCTACCCTTTTTGGCCGGTATTTTTGACTAATATCCGAATACATTATGTGAGTGTGGCCTAGGCGATGGAAATACGGATCACATATTTTTGACTGCCCACACCTGAGTTACTCTTTGTATTACATGCTTTCCCCAAGATACCCCTATCTCTATTAACTTCAACACAAGTTACAATTAAGTCTATTGTAACTTGTGTTTACTCGTAGGTATATATAATTGGTAAATGTATTTCAATGAATAAAATTAAGCTTGGAATAACCTGATGGCGTGTATCCTATATGCATGTTTGAGTTTATAATATTATGTATGTAGTAAGATAATATATCATATTTGTTTTTAAATATTATAAATTAAACCGGCAAAAACACTCACGTTGAGGATCGAATACGTCGACCCGGGATTCGAGCATATCAACGTGAGTTTTTTTGCCGGTTTAATTTATAAATACATATGTGTGAAACTCACGAGAATTTCATTTAAAAAAGAATCTTTTGTCGCATGTCCTGTGGTGTGTTGTTCTATTTTCTGTTCAAGTAGTTCTCCTGATGGTAAAATCTAGATACCGACATTGACTTATATATACTAGACGCGACATCTGAAACGAAATTAGTCGACCAGTGCCGATATGCCGGCCGGCATACTTTCCCCCACACGCAGCTGGACACTCGTAGAGATTACACGCGCTTTACGTTCGAATATTGTTTATTCAAAATACACAATTGATAATACACAATTTTCGAACGTAAAGCGCGTGTAATCTCTACGAGTGCCCAGCTGCATATGTGGGAGAGTATGCCGGCCTGCATATCTGCACTGGTGGACGAATTTCGTTTGAGATGTCGCGTCTAGTATATATAGGTCAATGGATACCGATCACTTTTTATTACTACCGATCATTCTCTTTCGTTTGTTTCCCACTCTATCCGTGCGATTCGTCATTGGCGAAATTGTGGCAACACCACAGAAGCCACTCAAAAAAAAGTTGAAGTTCCACCTGTGATCTGTCTGCTTAGATTTAATATTGTTAGAAAATCTATCAATCATTATATACCACTCATACATTTACAAAGTTCCCTTGCACGATGATATAATACTATTTCCCTGTGAATGATAAAGAGCGTAAACAATCAAACAAGTTTATCATACTTCCACGTAGACACACAAATTCAAACAATTTAAACATATTTGACTATCACAATTTGGACCGCACTTTAGATTTCAATCAAACAATATCTCACGTCATAGTTCATACACGCGTTCAAACATTTTTAACAAACACGTAGGTTTCTGTCAAATAAGCCCATATGCCTCAAACACATATATTACTTGACAAACATGTCAAACAAGACCGATCAAACATGTTTGTAAAACACGTACATTTTAATAAACATATTAGATTGTTTCCGAGACACCTAAATAAATATATTTATTTTCTTAAGTCACATAGCCTTTATAATCATGAGTTTATTATCTTTATCCCAATATTTATTTGGAAGCTGTACAATATGTCTTGTCTAACAACATACTACACAAGTTAATATGTCCTTGCGTTGTCCTTATGCTACGACAAAACCCAGCGCCGTATACTCCGATGGCCACATAGAAATATGTAGAATGAGATGCGACTTCCTCTAATTATTGTTTTTAACCGGGGGTAGGGTGCAGCTATCATGCACACTACTGAACTTCGGACTGAAAGCCATGATAAACAATTAAGTATCTAATTATATTGCTGTCTCTCTGAATATCTATAGATTCAAGCATATCGCATGCTAATCGAATTTTTTGGGTAAAAACTTTTTATTTAAGACAGGAGTCCGCGTCTTCGGGATTACTTACCGGGTGCCTAAGCCCGTGAAATCGATACGGATGGAAAGAGAATATTTTGTGGTCTAATTCCAGTTTTCAACCGCCCGCGTTCTTGAGATAGTGCCGGTTATTTATGTAATATGTAAAGGTGCGGCCTAAATCCAAACCTAGTTAGCTTGCAATAGTAGATTAGAGCTCAACTTGCCGTTGCTCAGAGCTGTACAGTGAGAAACATCCTGACTATGCGTGCCATGTCAAGTATAACGTACAGTAAGTTCAAAGTACTTGCTAGTGTTGCTACCTTGTCCATCTCAACCAAGTTCTCGTTTTGTGGAACGGTAATGACGTCGATTCTTTTTAAGAACTTTATTGTCGTGTAACTAATATTCATGTTAAACAGTAAACAATTCAAATATGTCTTTCCAGACTTAACTGATATCAACTAGTTTTTTTTATGTTATTGTGACGGAACAAGCACGAGTCCCACCTGATGTTAAGCGGATTAGCCTCTGCTTATATAATAGATACATTTCGTCGCGTGACGAATTGCACTGCGCCCATCACACTGATACATTGAGTTGTTAAGTTTCATGTGCATGTAATTTTTCTGACTCTCAAGAACTGCTGCCGGAACACACTGTTAAGAGTGTTAAGTGTTTGGCGACAGATTTTCTGTTTGAGGGTGTTACCTAGCCAGGCGAGAATTGGCATAATGCCCTTCCACCATGTGGTGAAGCTCAAGCAGGAGGTGGGGATCGAACTAGGGACCTGCGGCACGGCAGTCCATGGCTATTACCGCTTGGCCATCATCACTTAGGTGACTTCATATATAGATCAAAAGTCATTATAATCTTGTTTTAACGGAAAGTTGAGCAGCGAACGAAAAACCTGCATATATTATCGTCAGACACATCTATTTCACTGCAAGCTCATGTGTATCGTACAATCCAGTATCGTTGCATGCCGTCGCACACGGGTACCCACTGTCGTGTCCTATACCAAACGTATGTGTATATATGTACGCTATTATAAGCCTTAACTGAAGAAAAACAAGAGCTATTCTAAGTGCTTAGTAAATTTGTACTCCACGAACGTCCCGCAAATTAAAACATATCAATTCTGCCAAGCAGAATTACACTTTATTTTCTTACATTTAAGCCTTACTATTGGCGCACTTTGTGTGTTGTCGACAAAACATCTGTGATTCCATCTGTAAGATTATTTTCAATTTAATTGCAATGGCTTAAGGTTACAATTCCAATGCTAATCAGGTTGTGGAGGAATTGTTGCCCAAGTTTTTTCTCGTACAACTGCAGAGTGCGATTTTGATTCTTCGTGCTATTGAAATAAGAGTCATAAAGTTGTAAAAGTATATTAGTTGTTTGCAGAGTAATTCTACCTGAATTTTTTACCGATAGACATGCATTGTCTACTTGAAACGGTCTCATGCATGTCTCGATTCTCGCTGCTTGTTTTTTTTAGAATTTATGAATTATGTAGAAGTTTGCTTGTGGGTTTATGAAATGGCAATCATTTATGTTGTGCTTACAGAACTCTCATGAAGCTGCCCTGATATTGTAGTGCGTCGAGCATGTTTGCGAAAGCGGGGGTCCCTGACTTCTTCGCAATCATCCGGTCAAGAAACGCCTCTTTTTGGCATCGTTTGAGAAGTTCCAATAATAGCATACTGAGGGCTGTCGCTGACAATCTTAGTAGTCCCATATTTCTTTACTGGATTTCTGTCCACCTGGACGGTAATAACAAATGAAGTGTAATTATATTACTATTAAACATCGGATGTAAGGTGACTGAAGTAGGCACCCTATACATACCTACTTCATGCATTTCTTATTTTAATCATCATTCATATATATATATTATTTAAATGTTAATTATAGTGTTTGTGTAATTTTAATGTATTAAGTATGGGAATTTTATCCTGACATAAAACATTATTATTATTATGTAGCGGATACTTAGTAGCAAATTCAACTAGCTCTAGCGCATTATTATAAAAAACTGGCTATGTGCAAGTAAAACTTTGTGTCTTAAAGTCCTGTCAGCGAGCATATTAGCGTAACGTAGAGTAGCTACTCTCGAAGGCTACTGCTCAGATACAAACTCTGCCAAAGCACCGCCAAGCACCTATGTAATAAATATTATAACTTCAAAATTGTAAAGGAGTAAAGACATATAAAAATAATGGCCACGAGTTTATTTCCCTTTTTTTATAATGTTGTCTTAGGTTTTCGCGATTATTGCACATAGTAATTAAACAACTTTAAACCATAGTAGAAGGAGTCTTTCTACTAAGAGTCTTCTACAGTGGTTGAAACGTCGGGACAAAAATAATGATAAATATACGCGATTTTAACCGTTTAAAGTTGTTTAATTCCCTTTTTTATGCCTGATAGGTTAGCCTTTGACCACTATCTCACCTGATGGTAAGTGATGATGTGGTCGAAGATGTTGTTCAGGCTAACCTGGAATTGCTGGCTCTCAAGCACAGCTGCCGGAACACACCGTTAGGTGTTTGGCGACAGATTTTCTACTTGAGGGATATAGGCAGGCGGGTATTCGCAAAATTCTCTACCAATATTCTATATCGACCGGCATTGTAAGACAACAACCGGGACCGACGGCTTATCAAGCACGTGCTCGTTCAGCAGTAATGCCTAGCGGTCACACATCCAAGTCATGACCGACGTGAAGTAGCTAGCTGATCGGTTAAGAACGGCTAAGCAAACTACGCTACGAACGACTTACGAACTTCAGACTGTATGTTTTTTTTTTATGTACACACCCATACTGGGACTTAGTGTTCCAAAGAGTTCCACCTAATTTATTGAGTTGAGGCGCCTTCGTGAGATAACAACTCTATACCTACTGCCTATTGGATAGAAAAACTTTTAGTATACCAATTTGTAAAACTAATATGTTAAAGCACTCGCCGATCGTATGTGTGAAAGTTATGAAACCGTTAAGGCGATCCTGGCCAGAAAACGCCTTACAAGAATTAACTTTTGTCAAAGATAAAACTCAATTATTGAATCGAAAAAATTATATGTTATTTTTAAGCATATGCTTGTATGTTATCATAAATCGGATACACATAATAAGTTACTAAAAGACTTCGATATTTTTCACCGTGGTTCGCTTTCCTCGGTGAAATGTATTTTGAATAGATCACTTTAAATTATTTGTTTCACTAATTATTCAAAATCATGATCTCTTTGCACCGGATTTTGAAATAGAAAGCTTCAAAAATACCCATGATATTGTTTACTGGATGCTTATTACTATATAATTATATTGAAGAATTTGATGTTATACACATGCTAGGTCCACTTCTTGAAGGAAGTACGTATTCCAATGTTTATTTTATATTATTTCAATTATGTAAGCTACGATGTATTTCCAGTTTTGTGGTCTTCCAATAAAAAAAAAACCATACCTACCTGTCGACGAAGCTTAAGACTAGAATGCTCGTGGCGCTCTCCATACAAACGTACTTTATTTATTTTTTCATTCCTTATAGGTAAACCTTGACCACAATCTCACCTGACGGTAAGTGATGATGTGGTCGAAGGTTTTAACAGGCTTGACCTAGTTTCGTCATATTTCAAATACTAATTGTTCAAACTCGGTGAAACTTTGCATGTAAGTATGTCCTTGAACCTAAAATCTATTCTTCTGGTGCCAGTTTTCAATATAATTAAACATTTTCAAAAAAATTGTTTTGTATGGGATTTGTTATTTTCACATTTATTTGATATTAATGTGGGATAAAATAAATAATAAATAAAAAATCAGGCAAACCAGAAGCAGTGATGGCTCAGGCATTGGCTATGGACTGCCGTGCAGCAGGTCCATGGTTCGAATCCCGCCGCGGGCTTGAGCTTCACCGTATGGTGGAAGGGCTTTTTGCTAATGCCCGCCTGGCTAGCGACCACCCTCAAGTAGAAAATCTGTCGCCAAGCACTTAACAGTGTGTTCGGCAGTCCTTGAGAGCCAGAAAAATTACAGGGACATGAGACCTAACAACTGTACGTCTCAGTGTGACGGGCACAGTGCAATTCGTCGTTGACGAAAAATGTGTCTGTTATAGGCAGAGGTTAGTCCACTTAACAACAGGTGGGCCTAGTGCTTGTTCCGTCACAATAACATAAAAAAAAACACAATTCGACTGTCCCTACGTATTATATTATCGAAACTAAATATCGCGAATTTTAAATTTCGTGAGTTTGCGAGGACCAGCGATGACACATTCCATACATAACGACTTGCTAAAACTGAATATTTTATTAATATTTGAAAAAAAAAATCTACATTGTAATATTATGTGATAGAAACAAGTTGCGACGGTAATAAAAAAAAACCTTTTTTGAGTTTCGATAGTCTACGTAGGGACAGTCGAATTATTAGGCTCAGCAATAATGCATACAAAATTTCACAGAGTTTTAACACTTGGTCTTGGTATTTAATATATGACGAAACTACGTTTGAAAGCGCTCCGTGTACTCTACTCTTAAAACTTCGCACTATTTAGATCATTTTAGCCGTGAGTGTGTTCATTGGGGATGAGATGTGATGACGTCAGGGTTAGGGTGACAAATCAACATCGAGCTATGCTGCGCTGTACTGCGCTGTGCTGTGCTGTGTTAAGCTTAAGCTACGTTTTTTTAACAATCAACATCAAGCTGTGCTGCGCTTTGCTTAGCTAATCAACATCGAGCTGAGAGCGAGAGATGGGAGTACGAGAGTGAGAGAGACGTCTGAGGGCGATGGAGAGGCACGCAGCGTGCTCCATGTTTGAAAATCCTAGCACAGCTCGACACAGCGCGGCTCAGCACGGCGGGTAGCGCGCCTCGCTCGAGACTGCTGCGTTTTTAAACAGAGCGTAGCCTCACACAGCGCAGCACAGCATGGTTTGTTTGTATCCTCATTAAAATATTAGACGAGCGAGTTCACCAAACATAGCACAGCGCAGTACAGCGCAGCATAGCTCGATGTTGATTTGTCACCCTTAGACACTTGATGCTTTCCACCTGCGCCCTACTCTACCGCAGAATACGAGACTCTACCAAATCTCTCGGTAACATGATAGTTCAAAAGTACCTATTATCACAATATTGTGCGCATGGTACCGACTTCGACAAGGTTTTTTTTTATGTGATTGTGACTGAACAAGCCCGAGGCCCACCTGCTGTTAAGTGGACTAACAGACGCATTTCGTCAACCATGAATTGCACTGTGCCCGTCACACTGAGACGTACAGTTTTTAGGTCTCATGTGCCTGTATTTTTTCTGGCTTTCAAGGACTGCTGCCAGAACACACCGTTAGGTGCTTGGCGACAAATTTTCTACTTGAGGGTGGTCGCTAGCCAGGCGGGCATTCGCAAAAAGCCCTTCCACCATGGGTTGAAGCTCTAGCCCGCGGCGGGATTGGAACCATGGACCTGCTGCACGGCAGTCCATAGCCAATGCCACTGAGCCATCACTGCTTCGAAGAGGTATTTCACACTTGAGTGTTGAAGTCGGTTCCATATTCAGGTTAAATATTTTTTTGCCCATTTTAGAGACTCTTGCTATTTACGGGATCGATTGTCATTCACTGCCAATGACTGTATCATCAAGATAGGAAAACACTTTTCAGTAATTAGAGTCTAACTCAAAAACGATTAGACCGACAGTGATGAAATTTAAATAGGACTTAGGGGAAGCATCAGCTTTCAAATTAAAAAGAATCATCACAATCGGTTCACCCAGTCAAAAGTTCTAGGTAACTCTAGGCTTATAGGCTAGGCTCTAGGTAATTCTAGGCTGGCCTGAACAATGATCCTCATCTTCGACCACATCATCATTTACCATCAGGTGAGATAGTGGTCAAAGGCTAGTGTATCAGCTATAATAAGATTTTGCTTTGAAGCAATGATGGCCGAGCGGTAATATGGACTGCCGGTCCCTGGTTCGATCCCCACCGCCGGCTTGAGCTTCACCGCATGGTGGAAGGACATTTTTGCGATTGCCCGCCTGGCTAGCTACCACCCTCAAGTAGAAAATCTGTCGAAGCACCTAACGGTGTGTTCCGGCAGCTGTCTTTGAGAGCCAGTGAAATTACAGGCACATGAGACTTACCAACTGCGTCTCAAAGTGACGGGCGCAGTGCAATTCATGACTTGTGATGAAATGAATCTGTTATAGGCAAAAGTTAGTCCACTTAACATCAGGTGGGCCTCGAGCATGTTCAGTCACAATAACATTTAAAAAAAAGGCATAAAAAGACATTCTAATTGAGGTTTAAAATAAATAAGCAAACCGATGCTGCTGACTCTACCTATTATCACACATTTAACGTGAAAATAAGATCATCGTTCAAAGGTTATCTTATCATATCGGTGGCGTTAGTAGGTACTTGCGATACATGATAGATACGTCGACCAAATCGCAAACATGTAAATTGTTAGATTGAAAAAAAATGTGATCAAAATGCTGGCATCTATTTGGCTCAAAGAATAAGCATTGCAATTCAACGGGGCAATGCTGCCAGCATGCTGGGCACGCTGCCAACTGATAGTGGGCTAGAGCATTTGGACTGCCTATTAGTCGAAATGCTTTTATTGTAGTAGCTGTAGTGTTGTACATAGTTTGTAGTATTTGGTTAATGAATTAAAAAATAAACTTCAAACGTCTTATCAAAGTTGTGAATGGAAATAGTATTTAAGTTGATTTTCAAAGAAATAAGGAAGGATCTCTTTATGAAACTTCTTTTTATGTCTATGACCACTATGTCTTTTATTTTATGGCTTAGGAGCGTAGCTAAGACATGCTAAGTCTATGCTATGACCACGTATAACTTAGTGAATAATCTTCTTATGGTTCCGTAGCCAGAGGGTAAAAACGGGACCCTATTACTGAGACTTTGCTGTCCGTCCGTCCGTCCGTATGTCACCAGGCTGTATCTCAAGAACGGTGATATCTAGACAGATGAAATTTCCACAGATTATGTATTTCTATTGCCGCAATAACAACAAATACTAATAATAAAATAAATATTTAAGGGGCTCCCCATACAACAAACTTGATTTTTATACCATTTCTTGCTCGATACTAATAACGGTGACAGGTAGACGTTTTAACTATTCACAGAATATTTAGTTACGGAACCCTTCGTGCGCGAGTCCCACTCGCACTTGGCCGGTTTTATTTTATTTTCAACAGATTTCCAAATAAATGAAGGAGGTTCTCACATGAAAGATTTTCCCCCCGTAATCGTTATCATTTTTTTTATTATTATATTATTTATATCATTTAATTTTATTCTATTTTATTGTCTTTTTTTTTTGTACAATGGATCATGAATCTGAAATAAGGTATTATTATTATTACATCAATAATGACCTAATGCAAAGGTTATATAGGATATAATTTTTGATAGGTTTGACTAAAATCTCATCTGATGGTAAGTAATGATGCGGTCGTAGTTGTTAACAAGTTTAATCTAGAATCACTGGCTCTCAAGAACATATGCTGGAACATTACGTTAGGTTTTCTAACTGAGGGTGGTAGCTAGACAGGCGGGCATTCGCAAAATGCCCTTAAAGCTCAAGCCCACTACGGGATCTGAACCATGGACCTACTCCATGCCAGTCCATAGCTGTTGCCACTGCGCCGTCACTGCTTCAAAGATTAACGTAAAGAATAGTTTACAGCTTCAACGTTAAAGGTAAAGAACGCCTGCCGGAGAGGTATGGGAAGGTCAAAGATTTCCACTTGCTACGATCTTAACAAATTCTGGCTTCCTTCACTTTCGTTATGTTCTTCATACATGCCTGTTTGGGATAGACCAGGCCATAAGGGTACTTTTGGCCTGGCCTATTTTCAGAACTGCTCCAATATGGCCAGAATACGCTCGCCGAGGTCTTTCCCTTCCAAGTGCCAACAGTTCTATTCAGACTTACCTTGTAGTCTACTAGTAGACTACTGTAGACTAGCTTTTTCAATCTCTTTACGTCCATCCTATCTATACTTGCCAAACTGTCTTAGCATTGTCAAATGGCATGTGAGATTCTACGAAATATCAACTTGGTGTAACTTTTCAATGTTGCCAGCATGCTGGGCACGCTGCCAACTGGTAGTGGGCTGGAGCATTTGAAGTGCTTGTGGGTCTGCGTTGTCCTTTAGGCTGCCTAAATGTTTTCGTTGTAGTAGCTGTAGTGTTGTATATACTTTGTATTATTTTGTAAATAAATGTATATTGCCGGTAAAATAAAATCTTGGTGCATTAGATTCACTTTATTAAATTCCAAAGTAGTTTTACATAATATTACTCGTTTTTCATACCAATACTTCTAGAACTCTTCAGTTATTCTATTCTTGTTTAGTTGTAGACGGTCTTCAGCAGTGCAAAGTATGACCACGATCTACTCAATATCTGAAATATAAATATTAATAAGAGATTTTTCATTCTAAAAATGCACGCCCCTCCATTGTCCTTACCTGCAAAATTATGAATAGACGGAAACACCCATTGGTTCTGCAGTCATCGTGGTGTGTGTGACATACAAGCTCACAGGACTCACACTCAAATCACTTTTTTTGTCGTTTCTATAGGGAGAACTTAGATGTTGGCTACCATCGCTATCTACTAGACTTTGGGTGAGGGAAGGCCCTCTTATAGCCCTGGAGTGCTAAAGGCACTTCTCCCAAGACGGGCGAAAAGTGCTTTTTACCTCCGTCTCCCGTGGGCGCCGAACACTCACCGCTACTAAGGAGGGGTTGACAGCGAGCTCAAGGGCACCACTGTGGACCAGGGCTTTTGTGCATCTGAACTGAGGGATCAGTTCCTCAGATTCATGAGACGTAAAAGATATAATTAGTTAAAAATAGTAAAAACTGAATAGTTTTGTCTAAAAAGTTTTGTCTGTCGCGTATTGGTAAAGTTACGGCCCAATAATATGATCCCTCAGTTCAGATGCCTGAGTCGTTGCCGAGAGACATTGGGGGGGTTGGAACTAATTGCCCCGGTACAACTGCAGTGTTGTACCGTCGAGAGTGGGCCCTACGGAAATTCACTCTGTGACTATTTGGAGAGACACTAATCGGGACTTTACTGTTGCCTCGAACTCGCCGGCGAGCTCAGTGGTTGATTGTGAACTCACCGGACTTTTTTTTTTTTAGGGAGGACATAGATGGTGACTGCTGGTGATGGTGAAGGCCCTCTTATAGCACCGGACTTTCAAGCAGACACATTTATATATAATCCAACTATTTATAATCCAATTTTTAATTTTGCATGGTGGAAGGGCATTTTGCGAATGCCCGCCTGGCTAGCGACCACCCTCAAGTAGAAAGTCTGTCGCCAAGCACCGAAAGGTGTGTTCCGGCAGTAGTCCTTGAGAGCCAGTGAAATTACAGGCACAATGAGACTTAACAACTATGTCTCAATGTGACGGGCGCAGTGCAATTCGTGAGTTGTCATGAATTGCAACTGTTATAGGCAGAGGTTAGTCCACTTAACATCAGGTGGGCCTCGAGCATGTACCGTCACAATAAAATAAAAAAAAAAAAAAAAAAAAACCGGTCTAGTGGAGGGGCGAGCATTTTTAGACTGAAAGTTCTCTATTACCGTATATGGTTGGATTTGGTCACCTTACTGATAGTATTTGATATAATGCGACTGCTACTTTTTGTTTCTATTCCATCACACTTTAGTCATTGGTATTGAAACGCACACGCCAGTTACGTCAATACTAAATATAGCTTACCGTAGTGAATGCCCTTAAGTTCAGATCAGCGAAGTTAGCCGCCGTCAACTTGCAAGGCTTCTGCGCTCTATACAGAACATATAATTCGAATTAAGAATAAGGTAACGGATATACAGATGTGCAAGGATAAATCCACCAATAAAAACGCTCCGCTCAGCGAGGCTAGGGAAATGAATTGATCTTATTGGTGGATTTTTGAAGTGAAAACTTCTTTAGCGGCGTTGAGCACTTTTTCTGTAATGGGTATAAAATCTTAAACTCGCGTCAGGACACGTGACCTGATCGAAAAAGCGTAAGACGGATGGAGAGTAGACAGCTATCCCCTCTCTACGGCGCGGACACACTTAAGTCATTGCGCACATAAACAGTACGCGGCCAGAAGCTTGATCCGTACGTATGTCTCTGTAAAAAATATTTTTTTTACGATCGTGGCCATTGAGTGCAATAAAAATGCCTACATGCGTCATTAAATGGTGCGGGAAAAATAGTAAAACATCCAATTATAAAACAGATGGAATTACCTTTAATATTGAGAATCGGGAGAGCAGTCGGATGACATTTGTCAAAAATCCAAAATGGCGGATTTCAAAATGGCCGCCATACAAAATCCTTCGATCCCTCAAAAAAGTAGCTGGTTCTACCAGAAAGAGTTGAGTACGGTTATAGTAATGTATTACGAAAATGACTAAGGGGCTTAGCTGAGTAGGGGAAAAATTAAAAACCCTAGAAATGACGCCTGCCAAGTAAAGCTGGACTACGTATCTCGAAAACGGTCAGAGATATGTTGGGGGTGTTTGAACAAATGTCATAGGGAATAAGGAGAGCAGTCGCATGACACCTGTCAAATGTGCTACTCTCATTCTTCATACATTATTTGGAGTATTTAACCTTACAATGTCAACTGTATTAGGAGTGTTTGTGGGAATTTCAACTCAATTTAGAGTAATTGTCCTACTGTCAGTGTAGCGAGCCCGAAGGGCGAGCTTTTGGTGAGGCCGAAGGCCGAACTTTCGGGCCGCGAGGCCGCAGGTCGAGCCGTCTTAGTAACTTGCGAGGCCGAAGGCCGAGTTCAGACTTGCACCGATTTGGCTGAAAATCGATATATAGGTTGTTCTCGTCATCTTTATTCCAAATACGAAATTTTTACTTCGATGACGTCTGCCAAGTAAAAAAAGTTATTCCGATTTGGCTGAAACTCGATATTTATATGGTTCTGGACGTCCTTATTCTAAATCAAATTTTTTTGTTTCGATGACGTCTGCCAAGTAAAAAAAAATACTCCGATTTGGCTGAAACTCGATATTTAGGTGGTTCTGGGTGTCCTTATCACAAATCTAATTTTTTTTTTCGATGACGTCTGCCAAGTAAAAAAAAGTACTCCGATTTGGCTTAAATTTTATATCTAGGTTGTTCTGGACGTCCTTATTCCAAATATGAAATTTTTTTTTCGATGACGTCTGCCAAGTGCAGATAAATCACGTATCTCGAAAACGGTAAGAGATAGGTAGGGAGTGCTTGACCAAATGTCATAGGGAATCGGGAGAGCAGTCGAATGACATCTGTCAAAAATCCAAAATGGCGGATTTCAAGATGGCCGCCATACAAAGTGCTCATTTTTCGACCGTATTAGGAGTTTTTGTGGGATTTTGGACTGAATTTGGAATTATTGTCCTATGATAGTGTTTAGCAAGCCCAAAGGGCGAGCTCCTGGTGAGGCCAAAGGCCGAATTTTCGGCTCGCGAGGCCGAAGGCCGAGCGCATGGTGCGTGAGCCCGAAGGGCGAGCGCTTGGCGAGGCCGCAGGCCGAGCCATGTTAGTAATTTGCGAGGCCGAAGGCCGAGCTCCGACTCAAGAGTATTTTCCACGTCACCGACTGGTCTCCATGGCAACTGCCCGCGGTAACCGAAGCACCTACGAGTGGGGTTCCTAAACAAAAGTGACTCAGAATCGTGGTCCCATTCTGCCCGTACCACCTTTTTATGGCAGTAGGTTGAATTTGCTTTTGTGGCTACAGTATGGTTCTTTATTGTATTGAGAGTTTATATGGGATTTCATACTTCTATTGGAGTTTTGAAATATTTTTATTTTAATGTAAAAGGTGTTTTGATATAGTTTAAAATAAAATTAATAATTAGTTCACGAATAATAAGGTTAATGAATACAACAGTACAATTTTGAACAGTTTTGAAAATAAAATTGTTTCATTGGCATCGGATGTTTTCGTTGGTTGTCATAATGCAGAACAAGAAAATTTTGTAAGGCAAAAGTTACATAAAATGAAACCTGACGAGACTGGTGGATTACCTTATGAACTAGTTCTAGTTCCTAACCGACCCTATATGATAAACATAGATGTCGCTGATGGTTTATCTAATGGCACTGTAGGAAAATTACTACTCATGGAATCTGATAAAAATGATGAAATCACAAGACTTTGGTTCAAATTCTCAAAATCCATTGGTCAAAAACGTGCTACAAAATTTAGAAGCGACATTGCACGCTTGAAAATCGACAAAGACGCTGTTCCAATTTCTTTACAATCATCGTCAATACCACTCAACAGAAATAAAACTATAGTGGCAAAAAGAAAACATTTTCCACTGATTTCGGCTTTGGCGATGACAATTCATAAATCCCAAGGAGGTACGTTTGATGCTATCGTTTATGAATACAATCGTTCTCATTCAAGAGAATTGGTGTACGTTGCGCTATCAAGAGTAACTAGTATAGAAGGTTTGTTCTTAGTCACTGAAGACGACACAAGGGCGAGCTGGAAATTTCATCATGGCAGAGTAGGAAACGCACAGGTGGAAGATTCAAACGCAACAAAAAATCAAAAGAGATCAACAACTCATCGAGAAGATTTATCAATTGAATTGAAACGTTTACGTGAATATCCTTTGCAAACCATCACCAAAACACTTGTAGATTTTATTTCTAAGAATAATAGATAGTCTATTTTTTCATTCAATTGTCAGAGTTTACGTGCGCATGTAGATGATCTAGCAATTGACGCTCTTGTTAAAAAGATGAATGTGTTAATTTTATCAGAAACTCATATGGGTAACAATGAAATAATTGACATTCCGAATTTCAACTTTGTTGCGAGTTTCAGAAGAAATAATCGTCCCGCGGGAGGAGTAGCTATTTATCAAAATATGAACACAGTTCATTATTGCACAAATTATATGGATGTGCATGTGAAATACAACAGCATGTTTAATGCCACTGTTTCTGATATCGGTGATATTTGTATAAGTCGTTGCCACTCTGGTGATAATCAGTTCATAATTATGGTTGCCGTTTACATCTCTCCAGATAAGTCATTGCGTGCTATACGAGACTTCTTGTATGAAAATTTATTCATTTATTGTCATGATGCATCTGCATTGCTTAAAAAAAAATTGGAAAAAGCTTTGATGAATTGCCAATGATTTTGAGTGGAGATTTCAACATAAACTTCGCAGACGATAAAAATCAACTATTAATTGAATTTTTAAATAATGAATTTGGTTTAACTATGTCGAATGATCGCAATCTTAGCACAACGAAATACAAAACTACACTCGAGAGCAATGAATCCGGGTCACTTAAAGAATGTTAAAAATCTCGGAAACTAAAAATGATAGGTTAATGCAATAAATTGTATTTAATAGACAATGTAATACTCCTTAAATGAAAGTAAAAAAAATATGAGTCACCATACATTTTATTAACACAAAATTACATAAAGAAAAAAACTGCTGATCTCTCCTTAAAACAAAAATAGGAAACATGAAATTTTTGAACTTTATTACGATTTTCTTGAATTTTAATACTTCGTATTGCCTCCTCGTGCTTCCATTACTGCGTTTACGCGGTTTGGCATGCTGTACACCAAGTTCCTTATACGATTTTGGGGAATATTCTCCCATTCCTCTGTGAGAGCAATTTTGAGCTCACGAAGCGTGATTGGGGGAGGGTTTCGTTGTTTTACGCATCTGCCTAGCTCGTCCCAAGCATGCTCGATCGGGTTGATATCCGGGCTGCGCGCTGGCCACTCCATACGAGTAATGTTCATCTCTTGAAGGTAGTCATTCACAATCCTACCTGTATGAGGTCGGGCATTGTCATGCATAAATATAGCATCCTCACCTAAATTGACCATAAATGGACCAACGTGATCATTGAGGATTTCTTCCACATATCTTACGCTAGTTAAAGAGCCGTTTTCTATGATCACCAGCTCTGTGCGACTTTCAGAAGAAATTCCGGCCCACACAAGTACAGACCCACCACCGTAGGCTACTTTTTCTTCGATGCATGCTTGCTTGAATCTTTCCCCTGGTCTTCGATACACTCTGTGTCTTCCATCGTGCTTGTAGAGCATAAATTTTGATTCGTCGGAGAACATAACTTTTGACCAATCTTCAATACTCCAATTTACGTGGCTCTGGGCATATCTTAGTCTCGAAATACGATGCCCACGCTCCAGTTTAGGGCCGTTTGCAGGTCTAAGGGGTTTTAAGTTAGATTCAGCAAGCCGACGTCTTACTGTCCATGCACTTGGGTTACTTCCTCCGAGGCGTCGAAACTGATTGGTGAGTTCAGTTCCTGTGAGAAAGCGATTTCGAAGCATGGTGTTCACCAAGTATCGGTCTTCTCGTGCTGTGGTACACCTGGTTCTGCCCGTTCCTGGTCTGCGTAGGTTAGAACCAGTTTCTTCGTAACGTCGGAGAACTCTTTGTACTGTTGACAGCGACACACCGACAGTCCTGGCTGTATCGCGCTGACTCCGGCCGGTTTCCAGCATTGTAAGTATTCTGGTGCATTCTTCAGGCGTAAGCGACATAATTTCAGCTTGAATAATGAATATAGAGCACTATCAACATGGTTTATGTACCCACATAAATGACAGATTACAAACAAAAGCAAAACCAAATGCTGTAATTTCGTAGTTCCATCTTCGAAAGTGGCCCTTTTTCAAATTTGATTTTTTTATGATATAACTTTACAATAACTAAGAAGTTTTAATACCTTCATTTAAGGAGTATTACATTGTCTATTAAATACAATTTATTGCATTAACCTAGCATTTTTAGTTTCCGAGATTTTTAGGATTCTTTAAGTGACCCGGATTCATTGCTCTCGAGTGTACTATTGATGCGGTCTTTATTAGACATTTAAATAGGTTCGAATCAAAACTGTTCGTTTCTTACTTCAGCTACCATAAACCTATCGTATCAGTTTTAGAGATTGGCGATGATAGTTCTGGTAATGATGATGGTGAAAAAGTCGTTGAAATTATGGATGAAAGTTGATTTTTCGGAGAGATAAACTTTTTAATGTAAAATAATTGTAATAGTTTTAAAGTGTTAAATTTTTAATGTAATATAAATTGTCATGTTTGTGTACGATAGCGCAATAAATGAATATTGTATTCTACCACATAAATGATAGTACTTTTATACTGATAAAGCAATTGGTGCAAAATTATTCCCTAACCATTCCAAAATATCAAACATGCTCAACGTTAATTAATAATCAAGTTTTCACTTCTGCCGGCACTCCCGGAGTGCAACCCGTCTTTTTTTTTCTTGCACACCGCTCATGTACCTCGCACATATCTAGTAGATACGCAGACTAATACGAACATAATATATTGAAAACATCGAATCGCAAATCAAACCGCTCAAAATTAATTATTCAATGGAGTGAATAGAGTTCTTTCTCTTAAAATAGGCAGCGCATAATGCTGCGGGTGTTACAGGTGTTCATATGCTGCGGTGACCACTTAACATCAGGTGGACCGTCCGTTTTTTTGTCACCTTTAGTGTAAAAATTATACTTACTAAATATTACTAATACCAAATATTTTAAGAAAACATTAAATTAACATTTTAGGAAAACAAAAAAAGTGTGTGTGAAGTGGAAAGGTGGGCAGAAGCGCCTTCTGATGTACTGATATCTTAAACTGCGATCCCCAAGACGCCTGCCAAGCGTGGCGATTATAGCAAATCTCCCCTTAACGGGGGAGGCTGTGTCCAGCAGTGGACAATCCGGCTGATACAGCAAGTATGGCCTCGTGGAGTGTTGGGGCAATTCGTAAGAGGGGGCGAAAAGAAAGAAAAATTGTGGGCATCAGTGACGTCTTCTGAAGAACTACTATCTTACACTACGATCCCCAAGTCACCTTCCAATCATGGGGATTATATTTTAGCAAAACCCCCTTAAAAGAGAGCTCTGATCAGCTGTGGACAATCCGGCTGATACAGTATAGGGCCAATGTCTAAACAAACCTCATTAAAATAATAAGTACAGCCTTCTTCGCGTTCACATCGAATTGGTACCAGGGGCATTTGTAGATGGCACCACTCACTTCTGCGCTCTGAAAATATTGAAAATATTAGTTGATGATAAAGATTGCAACAAGATAACTGTGAAAGTATTTATTACAATTTATGTGTGCCCGTGGGGTGCCGGGCTAGAATGTGACACCCCCATTGCTACCTGTGGGTGTCGTAAGAGGCGACTAAAGGTAAGGTGGACAGGTGGAAGGTGGGCAGCAGCGCCTTCTGAGGAACTGATATCTTAAACTGCGATCCTCAAGACGCCTGCCAAGTGATTATGGCAATTCCCCCTTAATGGGGGAGGCTGTGTTTAGCAGTGGACAATCCGACTGATACAGTACAGTATAATTCATAATAGATATACATAATTAGTGTTATGCCTTTTTTAACAAAATACTATGAACTATTTAAAACACTACAGCTCAATAAAAGCATTTATTGATGGTAAATGTTAGTTTAGATTTATTTGAGGTTTAATTTTGTTAATGCACTAGCTGGGCCTCGCGGTTTCACTTTTCTAAAATAACCAAAAAAACGAACTGCATACACAAAATATTCTAAAATAAAAAATGCACTAAAAAACCAAACCAGAAGAATATACAGTTTTTTGTTCATTTTACACCGACAACACCAGGTCCTTCTAAAGAACCCCTCCCCCCCTCATTAGAGGAGGCTTTAGTTCGAAGGAGGACGTCAGGGCTGTCGATGTGATGTGTAATTATACTGACCCTCACTTCGTAGGTGTGATAATGTTAGGATTATAATGACTTGCTTCATCACGTCTTTACTTACCGATCTCATCAACTTGTCTCCAAAGAAGCACAGGAAAGAAACTTGTGACATGATCAGCATCAGAAAAGTCACGAATGCCAGCATCGGGCCTAGTTCTTTAGCAACCTGTGGAATCAAATGGAAACAAGTGCTTATTTTTTTATTGGTCATAGTTTAGTCCTTGATAAAGTATGCTTTTAAGGCCTGGACAACAGCTTAGTGTCACTGAGTACTAAAATATCAATAGCATCTTGAAACAACTCGAAGCAGTGATTGACAAGCGGTAATAGTAATGGACTGCTGTGCCGCAGGTCCATCCCCACCACCAGCTTGAGTATGTTGCAGTATGTTCCGGCAGCAGTCCTTGAGTAAGTAATCATGAAATTACAGGCAGATGACTAAACGAGTGTAACTCAATTCTCAAGTTGATAGGCGCAGTAAAGTTCGTCATTTGTAACGAAATGCATCTGTTATAGGCAGAGGCGTAGTACTATTATATGTTCTATGGCAGAGGTTACCAATGTGCCTCGTGCAAATACCACTAGAACCCCATAATAAAATGTATTGCCGCTCTGAAGACTGTCATCTCAAGTGAAGTAGATTTGCGGTATTAGTCAGTAGAGAGGTATGAAATATCATCTTATATTTGGTTTATTAAATAATTTAGCATATTAAGATGTCCTTGAGAGCCTACCTCAAGCTGAGATTGATTTATAAGTATCTATAGAAACAATGATTCAAGACCTTATTGTATTAGTATTAGCCTTATCTGCTTTATCATATTAGCACGAACCTCATAACTAACTACCTTTTACAATAAATAAGCGTTTTTTTTCAATTTTTGTATTCATAATAAGTTTGAGTTTGACCACACCCTGCCTGATGTACCTAAGCATAGATATGGTCTAAGATGGAGCACGCTTACCTAGAAGAAACCTATTTACTCTCGATTTGAAGACTCCTATGTTGTATCCATCGGGAAAAACTGACGACGGTAAGGAGTTCCATTCTTTCTCAGTACGCACGAGAAAAGTGGAAGCGAAGCGCTTCGTAGGAGTCCTGGGAATATCAACCATGTACGGATGGTTACGTCTCCGTTTGTCTGGACGTCCGATGGAAAAAGGGAGAGGGTGGAACTAAGTCGTGCAGTTCTTGTGCACATTTACCGAAATGTATCCGGTAAAAGACCAGACAAGCGACTTTACGGCGGTGCTCGAGGCTTTGCAGCCGAGACTCCCCCAGAAAGGCGCTGCCTATTAACCTCCTGGCGCGTCTCTCAATCAAATCAAGTGCATCAAGCTGGCATTTGGCAGAACCTTCCCAGAGGTGAGAGCAGTACTCACTCAACACAAGACCTTACTTGCGCATTGTATATAGTTAACATCTGCTCCGGTGTGAAATACCGTCTCACCTTTAAGAGGATGCCAAGATTTTTTGAGCCTTTGACTATATACGAGCCAAAATTTAGAATCGACGCTAGAATGACACCAAGGAGGTCTAGGTGGTCTGTGACCGGCACGGATACATCTCGGAATTTTGGCGACTCTAGCTAAGAAGCAATTAAGCGCACTTCAGCTCGCAAAGCACGGAGTACCTAATATTTATATTCACCTTTTTGAAGCGCTCGTAGCGAAGTTTACTTAGCTGTTCTCAACCGATCAGCAAAGTTAAGCAACGTCGCCCCCGGCCATGAGTTGGATGGGTGACCGCTAGTGACATTACTACTGAGCGTTTCCGTGCTTCGGAGGGCACGGTCCCGGTTGTCGTCTTAGGATGGCAGTCGTTATAGCATGGTGGTAGGGCATTTTGCGAATGCCCGCCTGGCTAGCTACCACCCTCAAGCAGAAAATCTGTCGCCAAGCACCTAACGGTGTGTTCCGGCAGCTGTCCTTGAGAGCCAGTACTTCTAGGTTAGCCTGAACAACATCTTCGACCACATCATCACTTACCATCAGGTGAGATAGTGGTCAAAGGGTAACCTATCAGGCATAAAAAAAAAACGCGCGACCATCGTGGCGCAATTTCATCGTGCGATCAATCTTAATTAAAATAGGACTGTTTGATACCTATATCATGTTCAATTGGGTAGTGTTATCACTATTATCTAACCGTAAGTATTGGGTCGTTTCATCACAGTTTACACACAGGGTTAGTTTCCCGAGAACTTGCGATGGTCACGTGATCGCATTGTTTAAAGACAACAGGTTATGGTTACCGTAATGTTGAAGGCGCTCAAGCATATGAGAAGAGAGCTGCTCACAATGTGGAAGAGGATAGACAGAGAGAACAACGCCTCGGTCTGCTCAACTAGGCTGCAACAAACAGTTCTATTGTATTGTAGATATTGGACTGCGTGTAACAACATCACAGAAAATAAAAAGGTAGTAACACTTTTGCCTGGATTGATTACTTAACTACTTACTTCATCAGCCGGATTGTCCACTGCTGGACACAGCCTCCCCCATCAACGGGGTGTTTTTCCATAATCCTCATGCTTGGCAGGCGTCTTGGGGTTCGCAGTATAAGATAGCGATTCCTCAGAAGGCGCTGTTGCTCATCTTCAGGTATTTTACTACCCTTAGTCGCCTCTTACGGCACCCACAGGAAGAGATTGGGGGGTGACATTCTAGCCCGGTACCCCAAGGAGAATGTTGTTGGATGCATTGATTGCTGCCTAGCAATGAGGGTGCCGATTGTACTATTTCTATAGGATACATTATTTTGTAACTAGTACTAATAACGCAGAAAGTGCAATAAAGTGTTATCTACCTACTACGAATTACATTATATATAATATAATGTACATTATTTATTCGTAGGTATCATCTATCTAACACAAGCATCGTCACAATCTGTGAAGATGCTCTTCATGAGTCGGAACAAGCAGGTCTTATACATATATACAGGGTTATTGGTAAAATGCTAACAACCTCTTAGGGTTGACTTCTGCTAGTCCTAACAATCATTTTGGGATGTTTTATTCTTTTTTGTGTTTGTTTATGTGTATTTAACGGAATAAGCACGAGGACCACCTGATATTGGTGGTCGTTATATGTATCCGGTAAACAAATAAATCCGGTAAATAAATTACAGGCTCTTGTGCCTGTAATTTATTATTATGTATTTTTTTTTATGCCTGATAGCTTAGCCTTTGACCACTATCTCACCTGATGGTAAGTGATGATGTGGTCGAAGATGTTGTTCAGGCTAACCTAGAAGTACTAGCTCTCAAGGAGAGTATTTCATATTTTGTATGACTTCCGAGCATAGAGCGCCCGCCACGGTTACACTGGATCTGGCCGCGCTCCCTTTGAATAGAGTTTTGAATATTTACATTGAGCAACGTAAGTAAAATAAAAAGCAAAATAAAATTTAAAATAAATTAAAATATATACAAAAAAACTCAAAATGTTTGTTAGGACTAGCAGAAGTCAACCCTAAGAGGTTGTTAGCATTTTACCAATAACCCTGTATATAGCATAGCTTCTGGGAAGAAACGAATGGTCTACGATTAATAGTTTCCAAGATAAAGCCTTTTGAAGTTTAACAGCTATCGTGTAAAATATCACTTAGATCTATCACTTTTGTAAGGAAACTAGTGGTCTAGAATCAACAGTTTCTGAGATAAAGCCTTTTCCGTTTATATTTTAAGAAGATTACTAACATAGTATATGGGCTGACGTGCCATACAACTGCAGAGAATGTATCTTAGCCAATAATTCTAACAGAGTAGAAATACAGATTATAAGAATTAAATTTCCTGGTTCAACTGCCGCCGCGTGCTTGAGCCTGCCCACCTATCAATATATTAGATGTCTAAATAATAAATGCCTTTATTAAACAAATACTACAAACTATTAACAATTCAACGGGGCAATGCTGCCATCATGCTGGGCACGCTGCCAACTGATAGTGGGCTAGAGCATTTGGACTCCCTATGAGTCCAAATGCTTTTACTGTAGTAGCTGTAGTATTGTAGTAGCTGTAGTGTTGTATATAGTTTGTAGTATTTGTTTAATAAAGGTATAAAATAATAAATACATATCTCACGGCCACATCAACGTATGTGCTATTGTACCAATCTAGTCAACATAAAACTTACTGTATCAACAGCTGATGTTTCTTCACGCAAGCCACCAATTCCTGAGTGGTCTCTGAAGACGCACGTATGTTCTCAAGCCGCCCGCAAAGTATCCGGAAATGCATCTCTAGATAAGTACAAACCGTGTAGAATAGTGTTTCAGAGCCGAATAAACTCACGCATACAATGATAGCTGAAACATATTAAGGAATGAACTCTGAAGGTACCTATGGGACTGCTGAGAGACGAATTACTTAGCATTCCATGGATTCACCGTGCGGGTGCCGGGTCCATCGCGTTGCAGAGGAAGAGGCTAGAGGGGTGCCTGGGACTTGCAACCCAGGAGTAGGATTAAGGGGCCCCTTTATGATATATCAATGCTCTCCTTCACCACTCGAGCCTCCTCCCCTACCTAACCAAATTTGATAAGATCCTACTAATGCCGCCTTAGATACACGTTCTAGGATGGAAGTTACGGTTGTTCTTGGTAGGCCAAGGTCTTTAAGTAGGTTATATAGGGATTTCGCTGGTATACCCCTTGCTCCAACCTCTACAGCATATAAACTAACCACATAACCGTTTTTGATATTCCGCATTATACTTCGTAAAACAATACAAGTTGAGTTTTGAAGCGCTCGCAGCAAAGTTTGCTTAGCCGTTCGTAACCGATCAGCTAAAATAATCAACGTCCGTCGCGGTCAGGACTTGGATGGTGACTACTGGTGGCATTACTACTAAGTGCTTCCGTGCTGCGGAGGGCACGTTAAGCTGTCGGTCCCGGCTGTTGTCTTACAATGGCAGTCGATATAGCATGGTGGTAGGGCATTTTGTGAATGCCCGCCTGGTACCACCCTCAAATAGAAAATCTATCCCCAAGCATCTAACGGTGTGTTCCGGCAGCTGTCTTTCAAAGCCAGTAATTGTAGGTTACCTGTTAACACCTTTGACTACATCATGACTTCCCATCAGGTGAGATAGTGCTCAAAGGCTAGCCTATCAGGTATAAATAAAAAACCCTCTCCAAGTATGATCTGCCTCTAATCCCCCATCTCTGTTGAAACATCGTCACAACTAAAAAAATATGAAACTTAATCTGCTTTTTCCGCGGAAATAGACATAATTTAGCTTGAACATAAAAAGCGTCCAAAGAAGCCTTTAAAGGCGCTGACAAGTGCTAAATAGCTTTACTTGAACAGATTTTTAGCATAATGTACTTAATTTGTAGCAGTAACAAAATTAATGAATTAATATATGTTAATCTTGTACACCTTACCTAAGGCCAAGAAAAGTCCGAAACTCGTTTCCTAAAAATTTTCTCGATGGAATAAAATTGCAAAGTATAACCTAAATTACGCTTGTAACGTAAATATCTTAATTACTTACGAATAAATGTGTATGGAAATATATTAATAAAATAGAAAAACCTTATCAGGAGGGACAAGAAAAGTTAGATTTTCGATTTACGCTACTAAATTAGTGTAATTAAGCTTACTTTCGGATTTTACCAACACTGATCGCGATTTCACCATCGCTGCCTTCTACTACGCAGTCCGATAGTGACAAAAATTCAGCATTTGATAGCGTTCGAGAACTGTTCGAGAAGTGTCACTTAGCTAGTTAATTTCTTAAAGATATCTTAATACATTAAGCTATCTTTAAGCAATAATAATTGCAATAATTGCAGCGTCAGTACTCACTTGCCCAAACCTGAATAAAATACACCAACGGCCAAAAATCCACCTCGTAAATATTGAACCAGTATTTCACCGAAAATGGATAAATGATTCTCATCTCTCCAGTTTTAAAATATCCCACATATATCACAAACAATGGAGCGAGCAAAAAGGTAACAAGTACGGATGCACAAATACCGATAAAAACCAACATAACCGTTTTTAAATTTTTTGCTGATTTCCTTGCAATTTCAACGTCTGTCATTTGTTTTCTGTTTTCTTTACTGCCAGTATTACGTGTCGTTGTTGTATCATTTTCATTGTGGTCTATGTCTGTATGGTTAACTTTTTCGAAATTTTCTGCCTCTGGGTGTATGTCTTTTAGTGCCTCGATTAATTTCTGTACTACATAATTTTTAGAGAACAACGGCATGATTTTCAAAGTGCTCAGAATACTAATCGTTATACAAGGAGCTGTCAGGGACATTTCTACGAAATCCCTGCCTATTTGTATGCCGTCGATCAGCCAGTATATTTCTCCGAATATAACAGAATATAGAGTTACTATGTTGAAGTAATAGAGAAGGAAGTTTATGTATTTTTCGAACACAGGATGCCACTGAACGTGATAAACTTTTATGCCGGAGAATTGAAGAGAGAATTTAGTTAGTTTGATTGTATTATCGAATTCTTCATTGCATTCATGCATCCTCATTTTGGGAAATTTCGAATTTTAATTAAATGATTCGGTTTTTGAACGAACTCTAAGGCGTTACCAGTGAGAGTGTATAATGAGAATTGTTCGACTTTTAAAAATGTTGTTACTGATTCACAAATGAAAATATGAAATGCCTAATTACAAGTAAGATTACCTTAATTAAAAGGAACGTCAAAGGCGTTCGGAAATCCACTTAAAATTCAGTTTCAAAGAGACAAAAATAATATAAATGAAAACATGTTTGGTATATAGGTACTCATTAATCACCAATTTAATTACAGGGACATTGAGTGATATAAAAACACATAAGTACGTCCTTAATTAAATACATTTTAACTAACATTTATTCTATCTACTTTTGAAGCAGTGATGGCTCAGTGGTCATTGGCTATGGACTGCTATGCCGCAGGTCCATGGTTCGCTCCCCACTGCCGGCTTGAGCTTCACCGCATGGTCGAAAGGCATTTTGCGAATGCTGGCCTGGCTAGCTACGCCCTCAAGTAGAATATCGTCGCTAAGCAGCTAACAGTGTGTTCCGGCAGCAGTCCTTGAGAGCCAGAAAATTACAGGCACATGAGACTTAACAACTGTATGTCTCAGCGTGTCGGACGCAGTGTAGTTAGTTCTGATATAGGCTGTTATAGGCAGAGGATAGTCCGCTTAACATCAGGTGGGCCTCGTGCTTGATCAGTCACAATCATAGTTATATAAAAAATATATACATTGGTGTATTCTATCTACTTATATCGTAACTAGTTTTTTACCTGCGGTTTCACTCTCATATAGGCAATGATGAAAAGTGATGATGATTATGATGAAAAGTATGCTTTATGGTAATCCAGGGCCTATATTGAAAAATTCATCGGAATATGTTTAGCTATTTCAGCGTGAAGGAGTAGCAAAAATAAACTCTCATATCTTCAAAAAACTTTAGCATTTGTATTCCAGAATGATTTCAAAAATGAAGGTAACTATGTCTTAGCTGATTAAGGTGAAGTGAGTATCAGGAGGGACAAAAAAAGTTACATTTTCGATTTATGTTAGGTACTTGTTTAGTGTTATTAAGCTTACTTTCGGATTTTACCAACACTGATCGCGATTTCACCATCGCTGCCTCTCTTTCACTCCTACGCAGTCCGATAGTGACAAAATATCAGCATTTGACAGCGTCTTAAGCTCTTCGAGAAGTGTCAATTAATAGCTAGTTAGTTTTTTAAAGATATCTTAATACCTAATTTACTGTAATAATTGCAGCGTCAGTACTCACTTGCCCAAACCTGAATAAAATACACCAACGGCCAAAAATCCACTTCGTAAATTTTGAACCAGTACTTCACCGAAAATGGATAAATGATTCGCATGTTTCCATTTTCAAAATATCCCACGTATATGATAAACAATGGAGCGAGCAAAAAGGTAACAAGTACGGATGCATAAATAACTATAAAAACCAACATAACCGTTTTTAAATTTTTTGCTGATTTCCTTGCAATTTCAACGTCTGTCATTTGTTTTCTGTTTTCTTTACGGCCAGTATTATGTGTCGTTGTATCATTTTCATTGTGGTCTATGTCTGTATCGTTAACTTCTTCTAAATTTTCTGCCTCTGGGTGTATGTCTTTTAGTGCCTCGATTAATTTCTGTACTAAATCATTTTTAGAGAACAACGGCATGGTTTTCAAAGTGCTCAGAATACTAATCGTTATACAAGGCGCTGTTAGGGACATTTCTACGAAATCCCTGCCTATTTGTATGCCGTCGATCAGCCAGTATATTTCTCCGAATATAACAGAGTATAGAGTTACTATGTTGAAGTAATAGAGAAAGACGTTTATGTATTGTTCGAACACAGGATGCCACTGAATGTGATAAACTTTTATGCCGGAGAAATTGAAGAGAGAATTTCGTAAGTTTGATTGTATTATCGAATTCTTCATTGCTATGCATCCTTATTTTGGGAAATTTCGAAATTTAAATTATAGATTCGGTTTTTGAACGAACTCTAAGGCGTTACCAGTGAGAGTGTATAATGAGAGAATTGTTCGACTTTCAAAAATGTTGTTACTGATTCACAAACGGAAATATGAAATGCCTAATTACAAGAAGATTTCCTTTAGAAGGAACTTCAAAGGCGTTCGGAAATCCACTTAAAATTCAGTTTCAAAGAGACACAAAATAATATTAATGAAAACATGTGTAGGAACTATGAAAGGTACTCATTAATCACCAATTTAATTGCAGCGAACCAATTGAGAGATATAAAAACACGTACATCCTTAATTAATAGGTACATTACCATATACTTTTTTGAAGCAATGATGGCCGAGCGGTAATAGCTATGGACTGCCGTGCCGCAGGTCCATGGTTCGAGCCCCACCGCCGGCTTGAGCTTCACCGCATGGTCGAAAATGTGAAGCGCTCGTAGCGAAGTTTACTAAGCTGTTCTCAACCGATCAGCAAAGTTAAGCAACGTCACGCGCGGTCATGAGTTCGATTGGTGACCGCTAGTGACATTACTACTGAGCGCTTCCGTGCTTCGGAGGGCACTTTAAGCCGTCGGTCCCGGTTGTTGTCTTAGGATAGCAGTCGTTATAGCATGGTGGTAGGGCATTTTGCGAATGTCCGCCTGGCTAGCTACCACCCTCAAGTAGAAAATCTGTCGCCAAGCACCTAATAGTGTGATCCGGCAGCTGTCATTGAGAGCCAGTACTTCTAGGTTAGCCTGAACAACATCTTCGACCACATCATCACTTACCATCAGGTGAGAGAGTGGTCAAAGGCTAGCCTATCAGATATAAATATATATATATATATATATATTCTAAAGGATAGGATATAACAAATGCTATGCCTGATCGAAAAAAACACGATTCTGTATATTTTTCTCGATAGAAACTTAGATTATTGATGGGTCTCCGTGCGCGCGTCGGAGCGCGAGCGGAGACCCATCAATAATCTAAGGATAGAAATCATAACTTGATCAAGTTTTGTGTCTATATAGTAGGTAAACCATATTAATATTTTTTTCACTTACTTCTAAAAAAGGAGTAGGTACTCAATTCGAGTGTATTTTTTTAAATATTTGTTACGTGTGAACTTGGTGACTGGGATGTTACGATTTTGATGATTCTTTTTTCTTTGAAAAGATGCTTGCCGCTTGGTCCCATTTAAATTCCATCAAAATCAGTCAAGCCGTTCTTGAGTTACACTCCAATAACTGAAAAGTATTTTCCTATCTTGATGATATAGTAAGGGACAGTGAATGACAATCGATCCCATAAGTAGCAAGGGTCACTAAAAAGAATGAAGAAATTTAATTTACCAAAAAATGGAACCAACTTTAACACTCAAATGTTTGAAATAACTTGTTTAACTGTTAAAGTCGGTAGGTACCATGCGCACAATATTGTGATAATAGGTACTTTTGAACCATCATGGTACCGACTTCAACAAGTTATTTCAAACATTTGAGTGTTGAAGTCCGTTCCATTTCTTGGTATTTGTTTTTATATCTAATTATTATATAGATATCACTTGAATCATGTAATACAGTACCTCAAAGAGTTTTCCGTTTCAAAAAGCTCAATCTGTATCAATTTATTTAAAAAAAAAATTCTCACGGTGTTTAGATATCGCGTAGTTCTGTTCTGCTCGCAAGCGAGTGTCTCTCGTGGTAGTGTAAAATATTTTTTTTACTCTAATGTTAAAATAAGACTGAATTAAAAGACAGAGTTGGCTCGCAGGAGGGCGCGGCAGCGGAGGTAGTGTTGCTCTAAGATATACACATACATACACTGTCTCACACTCTACATATTATACAAAAAAACATAAATATACATAACCTAATATAAAAATATAACATACATATATATATATATATATACCTTAATTTTTAGTATTCTTTGATTGTAACTAGCATTTTTTCAGATACAAATTTTAATAGCAATAATCACAATTACCTTAATCACATTACTTAATCACAATTACCTTAATACGGAAGAGCGAGACCCTCTAACACAGGTATGTCAATACTTAAAAGAGTTTCAAATATATAAAATGTAAATTAGATTAAGTTTACCGAAATAAATATTTTGTATTTGTATTCTAAGAAAATAAGCAAATAACCTATCTACAGTCCGGCCCCCTAAGAATGCGTTTGACAGTTAGTGCTCGTTGTGTCGTATCTTTTAAATAGCGCTAAAATAGCAACATCTAAATTTATTTTCTACTGAACCTTCGCGACATTAGCGAAATGATGCAGAGGCCATAAAATTAAAAAGTATATAGAAGTTGACAATAAAAAATATTTTAGACGTTTAAGGTTGAACTGGCCGTACAGTTCTCCATACAAACGCCGTAGGGTGATCACTCCCTAATTTGAGATTTTAGGTATAGAAATAAGCATAATATCGATTGAACTCGTCATTATCTAGGTTTATATCGTGCCGAACTTTTAAAAAGATAATTAAGTTGAAAGTTATGAGCCTTGAAAACTTTATATGAAAATGTTTCGAGGCTCATAACTCTCAACTTAATTATCTTTTTAAAAGTTCGGCACGATACAAACCTAGATAATGACGAGTTCAATTGATATCATGCTTTGTTTTGGACCTAAATTTGGATCAAATAAGGGAGTAATCACCCTACTACGTTTGTATGGAGAACTGACCGGCCAGTTCACCCTTAAATGCTAGAGTTACTTATTCTGTTACTGTTCTCAGTAGACTGAGACAACATTATGGAATCACTAATCACTAATCAAACAACATTACTTACGTAAAGGAAATGGATCAAAACTGTTTTCAAAACCCTTTACCAGACCTAGAATCAGATTATGTGTGTATATTTATATATATACCTGAAATTGGGGGGAAAATATTGATAAAAGGAACTGTCAAATGCATTCTCTTAGCGGCCGCCCTTTATTTATTTATCATTTTTATTCTGATTCCATTTTTATAAATAGAACGTTATTTAAAATAGCTGTTTTGAAATTAATCTGAACTACAAGAAACTAATAATTATCAATAAAATAAATCAAAAACTTGACGCTTCACAAACCGCGCCAAACCGGCAATCACAAAGAACCGAACCTATAATTTCGCATTTTCAAAACTGCATCGCTAACTTTTGATTCGTTCCTAAAATGTTGTAAAAAAAGGCGTTATACTGGTCCTTCGAGGTTTGAGCAAAAAAAGGCGGCTTGACAAAGGTCCTGTCGCTTTGAGGCAAAGGGCCAAGGGCTTATAAAATACCCGGGAATAGGGACTCGGGTACCGTTAGGCGAGGCTTACACTACCTGTACTTTGACTTGGTTGTCGTTTGAATAGTGTTCTGGGTATTTGTGGGTGAGAGTAGCTTCTTATTTATTAAGTTATGAATTATTTTAGCTGCGACTTGCATGCAAAGAGTAGACTCAACATGCATAGAGTAGACTCTATGCATGTTACTTTACTTATGGCATATCTAAGTTTATATTTTTTTTAAAAACGCTCTCGTAGCGTTCTTTGCTTATCTGTTCTTAACCGATCAGCAAAGTTAACCAACGTCCGCTGCGGTCATAACTTGGATGGGTGACCGTTAGTGATTTTATTATTGAGCGCTTCTGTGCTTCGGAGGGCACGGTCCCGGTTGTTGTCTTACAATGGCAGTCGTTATAGTATACTGGTAGGGCATTTGCCCGCCTGGGTAGCTACCACTCTCAAGTAGAAAATCTGTCACCAAGCACCTAACGATATGTTCCAGCAGCTGTCTTTGAGAGCCAGTAATTCTAGGTTAGCCTGAACAACATCTTCGACCACATCACCACTTAGCCACCACTTACCACGAAGCAGTGATGGCTCAGTGGCATTGGCTATGGACTGCTGCGCAGCAGGTCCATGGTTCGAATCCCGCCCAGAGCTTGAGCTTCACCGCATGGTGGAAGGGCATTTTGCGAATGCCCGTCTGGCTAGCGACCACCCTCAAGTAGAAAATCTGTCGCCAAGCACCTAACGGTGTGTTCCGGCAGCAGTCCTTGAGAGCCAGTGAAATAACAGGCAAAATGAGACTTAACAGGTATGTCTTAAGGTGATGGGCGCAGTGCAGTTCGTCACTTGATGAAATGCATCTGTTATAGGCAGAGGATACCGCTTACCATCAGGTGGGCCTCGCGCTTGTTCCATCAAAATAACATAAAAAAAAATATATATATATATATATATATATATTGAGGATCGCATTAAGATATCAGTTCTGCAGAAGGCGTTGCTTCCCACCTTCTATGGTATTTTTCTCATCGGTGCATCTTATGATTCGCTCATCAGGAAAGTATCGAGGATGCATGTAGGTCACCACCCTAAGCAAGACAAAGCAGAGAAAGAATAGAAGAATATCAGCTATAAATAAAAAAAATAAAAAAATATGGAACTACGTTATATTATAAACGATATTTTATACATATATTTTTTTAGCTATATTAATAAAGTTTGTTCCGGCTGCTGTCTTTGAGTGGAGATCTCTGGGTCTGAAAGTTTTCACACAGGATACGCCTGCTGTAAAATCTTTTCAGTGCATCAATTTCCCACCAACCCACCGACACGCTTACCATCAGACGGGCGACTTTTTCCGTCTCGTCACTTTTTAAATCCTTACTAATATCACGGAATAAAAAGGATCTAATATTATAAATGCGAAAATTTTTAGGTATGGATGTTTGTTACTCTTTGACGCAAATACTGCTGAATGGATTTTTATGAAACTTTACAATAATATAGCTTACACATCTGAATTAGATATAGGATATAATTTTTAAAGATATTGTGTGAATTGTCCAATATATAACAATAATTATCAAGTAAGTATAAAAATATATGCGACCTATGACGTGCGCTGCAATAGTTTAATTACTGAAATACAATCATTATTATAATAATAATATAATAATAATTTTATTTCAGTAATTAAACCATAATATTATACATATTCAGAAAACCATAAAATTAAATAAAAATCAAAATACATTAAAATCAAAAATATCAATTCAACAGTCATTAAAATATTAGTAAAATCGTTATCAAAGGGTAGTAAAATGCTATAATAATATATTAATTGGTTATATTACAATCACATAATAATAGTATAATATGTTAATGCATTATTATAAAAATAAATATAAGTCAATAAATATGTGTGATCATGTCAAATAAATACTATGATTCAACATATATTGATTTGCCCAGTAACAATTTTTACCCATTTATGTTGGATAGGATCGGGATTCAATCATCTGCAGGTCATCTTGTTGCATTATGCAACAAGTGCGCGAAGTTGTTGTTTACAATCCTAATGGGTTTTAGCCTAAATGGAGTAGACTCTACTCCTGGAGTAGAGTCTACTCCTGGAGTAGAGATTGTAATAAACAACGCGCAAGAGTTTCATACAACGTTTTTCAACACACTTGCGAAGAACGAATACGAAAATTTCGATACGAAAATATTTTCTTGATGTTTTTGATAGCAATAATAATCTGATTAAGAAGGTTTATAATTAAATCTTTTAAAGTTCTACTTCAGTAAATTTGCATGGTAATAAAGCACTTTGTTAATGCGCGCCTGGCTAGGTACCATCTAGAAAATCTGTCGCCAAGCACCTAACGGTGAGTTCCGGCAGCTGTCCTTGAGAGCCAGTGAAATCACAGGCACATGAGACTTAGAAGATAGAACTATGTCTCAAAGTAACGGCGCAGTGCAATTCGTGATTTGTGATGAAATGCATCTATTATAGGCAGAGGTTAGCCCGCTTAACATCAGGCGGGCCTCGAGCTTGTTCCGTCACAATAACATAATATATACATATACAAATATATATATATACCTAATTAGTAATCATATAAGTATATATACACAAAATACAAAAAACCTTTGTTAACACCAAAATACAAATGAATAAAACATGGATAAAATGCCATAAATAGACACAATGCTTTCAGATAACAATGGGATAGGATGTACATGGTGGTAGGGCATAGGCGAATTCCCGCCTGGCTAGCTACCACCCTCTACTAGAAAATCTGGCGCCAAGCATCTAACGGTGAGTTCCGGCAGCTATCCTTAAGACATAGAACATAATATAATAATTGCTTAAGAGTCAGTAATTCTAGGTAAGCTGAACAAAATCTTCGACCGCATCAGCACTTACCATCAGATGAGATAGTGGTCAAAGGCTACCAGGAATACAAAAAACAAAAATGGTATGTCTCTGTAGTTCAATATTTAACAATTATTATATTGCATAACAGCATGCGGGCTTAAGCTAATTACCACATGGTGGTAGGGTATTTTGCAAATGTCTGCCTGGCTGGCTTCCACCCCAAGTAGAAAATTTGTCGCCCGGCACCCAACGGTGTGTTCTGGCAGTTGTCCTTGAGAAGTCCTTCAGGATAAGATTGTTAACACCCTCGACATCATCATCACTTACCATCAGGTTAAATTGTGGTCAGAAGCTATCAAACATCAAAAAAACGGCCAATTGCGATTTGAGCCAGCTTTTTTATGTTCAGCTCAGCAATAGCCAAAATGTATGTTTGTTTTGTCACAGCTTTGAAACTCCAGTTTAAATCAGCGAGAAAAAACCGAAGATCGAGGTATTTCATCATCAGCCGGAAGACGTCCACCGTTGAACAAATGCCTCCCCCATAGAACGCCACAATGAACGGCCGCTTGTAACCAATTGGCTACCCGCGACTTTCACGATGTCGTCAGTCCACCTAATGGGGGGCCTCAACTCTACGTCTTCCGGTGTTGTGTGGTAACCACTCGAGAGAGAGAGATATTCAATACTGTACCTACTGTATTAGCTGCATTGTCCACTGCTGAACACAGCCTCCCACATTTAGGGAGAAATTGCCATAATCCCCACGCTTGGCAGGCGTCTTGGGGATCGCAGTTGAAGATATCAGTTCCTCAGAAGGCTGCCCACAGATAAAATGGGTGGGTGACATTCTAACCCGGCACCCCACGGAGTAGGTCAATGATTATTTATTAGTTAAATAGGTATGGTATAGGTACATAATAGATTTATTAATAGATTTTTTTTTAGAGAATTTCAGATCCCTAATTAGATAGGTCTTTAAGATTAATCCCACAAAAATGCTCTAAAATTGACAACTTTTCAACACCCCGTACATTTGTTTTAGGCAATGGACGGAGTGTCTTCAATTAAGGGTTTAACAAAAACTATACGATACTCCTGGTACCTACTTAACGAGCTCTAAGCAATGTCACTTCACATGCTAGGTTTTTTTTTTAATTCCTGATAGGGTGGCCTTTGACCACTATCTCACCTGATGGTAAGTGATGATTTGGTCGAAGATGTTCTTCAGGCTAACCTAGAAGTACTGGCTCTCAAGTACAGCTGCCGGAACACACCATTAGGTGCTTGGCGACAGATTTTCTACTTGAGGGTGGTAGATAGCCAGGCGGGCATTCGCAAAATGCCCTACCACCATCGACGTTGCTTAACTTTGCATATCGGTTAAGAACAACTTCGCTACGAGCGCTTCAAAAAGGATGGAAAAATGTTTAGTTTTCGGCTTCTTTCTTAATTATTGTAACCCTATGCACCTAGTGCTTGTAAACCAAAAGTTAAGTCATCCGTCTACTTCTTATTTTATTTAGTGGCTACTGCGGTATTTCCACAATTTCGCCAAGTCATCCGTCAATTAGGTAATCTACCGTCTACTGTTGCTTACAATGCTGACGAGTCTATGGTCGAGTAGTGTGAGCACTGTCAAACAGCTGTCAACGCATCATACAGTCCCACCAACTTATCTGTTCAGGCGGCAGAAAAAATAACTACAACATTCCTTCAAATTGTGACAGTTTGTAGTTGATTTCCTTGACCAGCAGCGCCCTCGCGAACTGCACAGTTAAGTTGGTGGTACTATACTCGTATTTTATCATAATAAAAACAAAAGAAGGTAAGTACGTACCTACCTACACGTAGGTGGAACTAAAACCTACTTAAATGTTTGTGAATTATTATTCCATATATCGTAGAGCATTTTATTGTTATGAGCGGTAAACATGAATACGGCCCGCCTGATGTATATCTACTTCTGTACCTACATATAAGCTTAACCTTAAGACATAGAACATAATATAATAATTGCTTAAGAGTCAGTAATTCTAGGTAAGCTGAACAAAATCTTCGACCGCATCAGCACTTACCATCAGATGAGATAGTGGTCAAAGGCTACCAGGAATACAAAAAACAAAAATGGTATGTCTCTGTAGTTCAATATTTAACAATTATTATATTGCATAACAGCATGCGGGCTTAAGCTAATTACCACATGGTGGTAGGGTATTTTGCAAATGTCTGCCTGGCTGGCTTCCACCCCAAGTAGAAAATTTGTCGCCCGGCACCCAACGGTGTGTTCTGGCAGTTGTCCTTGAGAAGTCCTTCAGGATAAGATTGTTAACACCCTCGACATCATCATCACTTACCATCAGGTTAAATTGTGGTCAGAAGCTATCAAACATCAAAAAAACGGCCAATTGCGATTTGAGCCAGCTTTTTTATGTTCAGCTCAGCAATAGCCAAAATGTATGTTTGTTTTGTCACAGCTTTGAAACTCCAGTTTAAATCAGCGAGAAAAAACCGAAGATCGAGGTATTTCATCATCAGCCGGAAGACGTCCACCGTTGAACAAATGCCTCCCCCATAGAACGCCACAATGAACGGCCGCTTGTAACCAATTGGCTACCCGCGACTTTCACGATGTCGTCAGTCCACCTAATGGGGGGCCTCAACTCTACGTCTTCCGGTGTTGTGTGGTAACCACTCGAGAGAGAGAGATATTCAATACTGTACCTACTGTATTAGCTGCATTGTCCACTGCTGAACACAGCCTCCCACATTTAGGGAGAAATTGCCATAATCCCCACGCTTGGCAGGCGTCTTGGGGATCGCAGTTGAAGATATCAGTTCCTCAGAAGGCTGCCCACAGATAAAATGGGTGGGTGACATTCTAACCCGGCACCCCACGGAGTAGGTCAATGATTATTTATTAGTTAAATAGGTATGGTATAGGTACATAATAGATTTATTAATAGATTTTTTTTTAGAGAATTTCAGATCCCTAATTAGATAGGTCTTTAAGATTAATCCCACAAAAATGCTCTAAAATTGACAACTTTTCAACACCCCGTACATTTGTTTTAGGCAATGGACGGAGTGTCTTCAATTAAGGGTTTAACAAAAACTATACGATACTCCTGGTACCTACTTAACGAGCTCTAAGCAATGTCACTTCACATGCTAGGTTTTTTTTTTAATTCCTGATAGGGTGGCCTTTGACCACTATTCACCTGATGGTAAGTGATGATTTGGTCGAAGATGTTCTTCAGGCTAACCTAGAAGTACTGGCTCTCAAGTACAGCTGCCGGAACACACCATTAGGTGCTTGGCGACAGATTTTCTACTTGAGGGTGGTAGATAGCCAGGCGGGCATTCGCAAAATGCCCTACCACCATCGACGTTGCTTAACTTTGCATATCGGTTAAGAACAACTTCGCTACGAGCGCTTCAAAAAGGATGGAAAAATGTTTAGTTTTCGGCTTCTTTCTTAATTATTGTAACCCTATGCACCTAGTGCTTGTAAACCAAAAGTTAAGTCATCCGTCTACTTCTTATTTTATTTAGTGGCTACTGCGGTATTTCCACAATTTCGCCAAGTCATCCGTCAATTAGGTAATCTACCGTCTACTGTTGCTTACAATGCTGACGAGTCTATGGTCGAGTAGTGTGAGCACTGTCAAACAGCTGTCAACGCATCATACAGTCCCACCAACTTATCTGTTCAGGCGGCAGAAAAAATAACTACAACATTCCTTCAAATTGTGACAGTTTGTAGTTGATTTCCTTGACCAGCAGCGCCCTCGCGAACTGCACAGTTAAGTTGGTGGTACTATACTCGTATTTTATCATAATAAAAACAAAAGAAGGTAAGTACGTACCTACCTACACGTAGGTGGAACTAAAACCTACTTAAATGTTTGTGAATTATTATTCCATATATCGTAGAGCATTTTATTGTTATGAGCGGTAAACATGAATACGGCCCGCCTGATGTATATCTACTTCTGTACCTACATATAAGCTTAATTGGCGAAGGTAGAACCATACTGATCCAAGTGTCATTTTTTCTATATTGGAGTTATATGCAACAAATGCAAGTAAAAAAAGATTCAATTGATGCCACATTGATCCAAGTACAAAAAGCACTTTATATTGCTAGCGGACCTCAATTTTTCACTTTAGCATTATACTTATACTTTCAAAAATGTATCCTACTATTTTGTCTGAGATATTAGCCATCATTTCGATAAAGATTAAAGCATAATAAATCACGTAATTTTTTAAAACAAGTTCAATGCGTTTCCTTTTTTTTCTCAATATAATGAAAACAATAAGTACTTGGTCGCCAATTAGAAATTTAGGTAAAAAAAATTATGAAAACACATGAATTAAACTTTTCTTTTATAACCAACTCCCAAAAAAGAAGGAGGTATATTCGAGACGTATATTTATTTTCTATGTACGAGCACGCTAACTTTTTACAGAGTAGTCCGATTTTGATAATTCTTTTTTATTGAAAAGGGTCCTCTACTAAGAAAATACCTCTGAGGTGGTCCTATATAAATTTCATCAAAATCGTTCAAGTAGTTTTTAAGTTACATTCAACTAACTAAAAAAATCTTGACAGACCTAAATGACTCGGTGGTTGCAAGTTTTGTCGATGATGACTCAAATTAATAAAATAAAAAGTAATGCAGGTGAGTGTTTTTTTTTTCATCGACTTCCCGATTTTGCCGACTTCAACAAGTTTTTTTTTTTTAATATTTTTAGATTTGCAGTAACGCCTGCTATGCCGATTACATTAAGTACAAAATCACAAATATAGGAAAGGATTTTTTTTTCCGCACATGACTTAAATTTTTCATATCGTATATTTGTGATTTTGTAAAGTTATTTTATACTTTCAGTGTTAGAAGGCAGTTCCATTTTATGATAAACCAAAAAAAAACTCGATGCCATAATCGTTCCGATTTGCTTATGACTTATGAGTAAGTATATTAGCATAGTAGAAAGCCTCTCTTTCTACTATGATATTAGTATTGTCCGTAATATTTTCCTTTCGTAACAGCTTACGTAGGTAAACCTAAATACCTACCTACCTAATCTATTTTGTGTAATGAGTTTCGAGCTCTAAACGGAATACGATCTGAATGTCAATGCTAGGTACCTACAACTTTCGTCTGCGCAAACAAAGATTAGTCATTATTACACCTCAAGGAGAGATGAGTCACTTCTTTGAAGCATTAACGTAATTTACCTAACGATTAGATTACGTAAAAAAACTATGTAACCCACGGTTAAAAACTACCACACTTTATTGTAGGTAACCCACTTAATTGTCTATGATATTAAAATTTTACACATGTAATAAATAATGAATTTGTAGTACCTAGTGTATTTAATTTTGAAGCAGTGATGGCTCAGTGGCATTGGCTATGGACTGCCGCGAAGCAGGTCCATGGTTCGAATCCCGCCCAGAGCTTGAGCTTCACCGCATGGTGGAAGGGCATTTTGCGAATGCCCACCTGGCTAGCGACCACCCTCAAGTAGAAAATCTGTCGCCAAGCACCTAACGGTGTGTTCCGGCAGCAGTCCTTGAGAGCCAGTGAAATAACAGGCAAAATGAGACTTAACAGGTATATCTCAAGGTGATGGGCGCAGTGCAGTTCGTCACTTATGGTGAAATGCATCTGTTATAGGCAGAGGATACCACTTAACATCAGGTGGGCCTCGCGATTGTTCCTTCACAATAACATAAAAAAAAATAAGAAAAAGTTTACAGGCTAGACGAGAATAACGTGGACACTCGCCTCTGCTGGAATACACTGTTATGTAAGTACATATCTAATTATTGTACTTTATTTTCCGTGCATGAATCCGAGTAGCTTTTTCTCGTTACCATGTTATGTATCTACTTATAGTAGGTATACATAACTACTCTGATTCATGCACACAAAATAAAATACCGTATCTGGGAATCTACCTGCCTCGGTACAATTGCTTGCACCTTATCGGAGTGATGTAAATTTTGGAGGTTAGTTTTCTATAAGTGATATAGGTATATTGGTATATATTTTTTTTTTACCGGCGGTATGACTTTATTAATAAAATACTACGAACTATATACAACACTACAGCTACTACAATAAAAGCATTTGGACTCATAGGCAGTCCAAATGCTCTAGCCCACTACCAGTTGGCAGCGTGCCCAGCATGCTGGCAGCATTGTATATAATTGCGTTGCGTACTTGTATACTTAGTCATATATACGAATATATGGTCATACGGTACAGGTAACATGACCGTCAAAATTCTTAAAATTCTCATTGAATAATAAAATATCTAAACGTCTTTCATAATTAATAACGATAAGGATTAACATATTAAAACACCAAAAAAATTCAAAGAATACTTACCAATGGTGAACTGGCAGGTAAAACTTACAAATCCACAGTGTCGGCAAAATGCTACAAACAAATAAAATTTCTAAGCATCCTTTATGTTTAATGACGAAAGTAGTTAACAAATCACTAATAAACTGTAATAACAAGAATGGTAATTTAGAGACAACTATTTGTATTGTCACACTTAATAACAGCTTAAATATCATTAAAAGTCGGCGGAACAAAGTGTATTTCTGTTTGTTAACTACATTATCATTGAAAGAAAGAAGGTTATATAACAATAGTTAGTTTTTGTAACGGTTAAGGATTTTATGATGGTTATCCCGTTCAAAGTATAACTACTATAGAAGATATTTAGCGCTATTAATGCTTCGTATTAGCCTTGCTTCGTACTGCCCTTCGTATTATTTTAAAACTAAGTCGTAAAACTTTTAAGGTTTTCCGTTGTACCGTTAAGAAAGAATCAGGTTCCCTTGTAAAATCGTATGAACTTATTTTAATATTTATTTTTATGTTTTGTTTATGTAAGTATGTCGTGGTATAATTATGCTAAAACAATAAGTACAAATCACCTCTGTACTGTACTGAATCAGCCGGATTGTCCACTGCTGATCACAGCCTCCTCCATTGAGAGGGGACTTGCCATAATCCATAACAGTTCCTCAGAAGACGCTGCGCTGCTATCCACCTTCTGGTATTTTAAAATTAGTCGCTTTTTACGACACCCAAGGCATGAGGTGGGGGCGTGATATTCTAGCCCGGCACCCCAAGGGCAACAGAATCATTACTAACACTATAAAAAAAAACATAATAGCAATAAAAAGAAAGAACTTTCTATTCCTTTTTGGAAATATTGAAACATCTGATATTGTAATACTTACTTATTATAGCCAATAAGTGTGTTTAAAACCTTAACTGAAATTGAAAAATTAAGAACTTCTGCGAAGTTCTATCAGGTAAAGCTAAGATCGCAATTTCAAGTAAAGAATCTTGCCTTACTTATATTTTTTTATCAAACTCCTTTTTCACATCTGGCAGCAATAAATACAAGGCGTTATGTATACTCGCTAGGTTAGATCATGCAAGTGATATTAAATATGTGACCAAGCATCTAATGGTGCGGTTCGACATTGTCTCGGTGTCAAACGTTAAAGAAACGAAGCCAACAAAAAATGTTGACGATCATCGTGCGCCCGGGGAGTCCTCGAGAGGACATTAAATATTTCGTGTAGAAGCCAAACGCATCGAAAATAATTCTGGCTAGCTATATGGTTATTCTATGTAGGCCTGGTTTCTGACGTCACGTCAGTGTAGGTACTATACATTTTATCAGAATAAACACACAACGAAATAATTTTAACTGAACTTGTATGTGTGTTGATATTCATCCTAAATTTTTATCTAACTTAAACAACACTCAATATAAAATAAAAAAGATATAGAGACAAGAAATAACAACCAATACTAAAGTTGCCTTGTCTGACTAAGTAGATATAATCAGAACGAGTAGGTAGGTATACATAATTATATATTAACGTGCAACGCCTGTTAAGTAAGTTAGATTACTTCAATTGAGGCCTATTATACGACGAGGCTAGAGGCAAACGGTCTATGCCTGTACAACATCGATAAATATATATTATATAGGTACGCTAATTTGGATGTTGTAGCAAAGGCCAAGGAACAAAATATTATTTTAAAGTGAAGATATTGTCAGCTAAAATGTAAATCTAAACAAAACTATAAGTGAAGACAAAGTTCATATATTATAATTTATACTCTATCTGGGATCGTGGCAGGATTTTACTGGGCTAATTCATATTCTATTATATACAGTTCATTTAAAATCTTGCGTTGATGTAATCTCTCATGACAGGTAGAAAAAAGTTCGATTACTAGAATTCACTTAATTGGACTACTTAACCAATTTATCTACTAATACTACTGCCATGTCCTACCATAAGTGTGTATGTATGTCGTAAGGAAACTGCGAGAAAAACTAAAACGTATTTCTCCTCACATTATTGCAATGAAATCATCCAAAAAAATGAGGAAGATTAAGATATTATGTCCACGCATAACTTTTTATTGGATTATACGATTTTGATAATTATTTTTTTGTTTAGTGGAGTATATCTCCAAGTTGACCCCATTAATAATTCATTAACATCGATCGAATACTTTCAAAGTCTTACTAAATTTCAACTGAAAATAATATTTGTGAATACGTCTGTACCAAGATAACTTTGTAATATTTTATCGAAACTCATGCCGATGATGACCAGTACCTATATTGTGGACTAGTGACACAATCAATCTTGTAAGCAGTATAATATTAAAAGAAAACAATGAAAATAAAAAAAAATGGAACCGGGCTCTCAACATTTAAAAGTATGCAGTATTGAGGTCGGACTCTGAAAATATAGCTTAGAGTGTTTTGAATCAGCGTGGTATAGGCTTTCACAAGTTATTTCATAATTTTCAGTGTTGAAGGTGTTATTTAGTATCTTTTTCTTATTTAGCCTAGAGGTATACCAAAATTCGACGTTCTTTTCAACCAACTTCAAAAAAAGGGGAGGTACCCAATTCATCTGCATGTTTTTTTTATGTTTGTTACCTCAGAACTTTTGAGTGAGTGAACGGATTTTGATGATTCTTTTTTTTATTTGAAAGCTGATTCTTGTTCTGTAGTCTCATTTAAATTTAATTAAAATCGGTCAAGCCGTTTTTTAGTTTTACTCCAGTAACTGTAATTCCCTGTCTTGATTGTACATTGACAGTGGGTGACAATCGATCCCATAAGTAGCAAGGGTCAATAAAAATGGCGAAAATTTTTTTAGCAAAAAATTCAATGTATAGCAACACTCAAAGGTGTCAAATAACTTGTCGAAGTCAGTACCATGTGCACAATATTGTAATAATAGGTACTTTTGAACCATCATGGTACCGACTTCAACAAGTTATTTGACACATTGAGTGTTGAAGTCGGTTCAATCGTTTGGTATTTTTTTTATATCACATCAATACAATATGTGTCTACAAGAATCATCATTTAGCTATATTTATCTTTAATTTATATATTATAATGATTTTTGTCTTCTGTTCCGTAAGCCGTATTAACTTCATTATACATCATTTATCTGTATTTTATATATTTGACATTAATTTGATGGTATTTACTTGTAGCACTCAGGATTTCTAAATCAATATGGATTGACAAATGTGCTGGCGCAATGGTGCAGCAAGTTGCAAAAGTATTATTTTCCACAAAATATATTTCTATTTGTATAACTATAATAACAGTTAAACTTAGATGGTATACAAAAGACTGAAATAGACTACAATAAAACAATTCTCTTGCTTATCTTATAACTTTACAGCGTTGTAAACGAAAGTAAAGTTTGTGAAAGTCGCCGCTTGAGAATGTTCTGTGATGTCAACAAAAGAATTTTATTGGAATGAAAAACTTTTATTGGCGGCTAAGCTTTATTTCGTCGTTTTGAAACTATACTGTTGAATCGTTTGGAAGTGCATTGTACGGCAAAAGTACAAGGTTCTTGAACGTTCCATACTTCCAAATGTGATATAAAGGACATCTAACAAAATCAACTGGTTTTATGACCTATATTGGAATAGCAGGATATGATTTCAAATAAACGTATCATGAATCTTTTCGATGTTGATAAGCTCAATCAAGTGCCATAATAACAAAACAAAATGTTTAGGATTTAGAAATTTGTTGAAACAAATAATTATTCCTATTATGGCTTAAAATTTTCCTAAATACAGACTTTTTAACTTGCCCTTTTCTCCTAATTTGGGTACCTTGAACACAGTACATGTTATTCACATTTTTATTAAAGATGATACAAATACTACAGTTTACTTGAATATAATTCATTAATTACAGAGACTGTAACTAAACTTTGTCACGGGGACAAGAGAAACCAGCATGGACACGGCGGTATTACTCTCGTGGTCTATTTTTTTTTAATATATATTTTTTTATATATATATATTTTTTTTTATTAATAAATTGTAATAAATATTAATATAAATTATTTCCACAAAGGCAATGTCTAAGTTTTAAACAATATAGGATTTCAAATCATTTTCACTTTTCAGCCATTTTTAATATTGTTTTTATTTGGAGGTTATGTACTCACTTATTTCACGTTTTACCTAAAAATAACTGTTCGGGGGGCATATAATAAATAAACATATTAGGTAATATATTTATTTATTTTGATATTGGATGAACTAAATAAGTCAAAACCTTTTTACAGTAAGTCAGTTTATTGTTACGTTAAGTTGTTAAAAGCGATAATTTTAACGGTTTCTTTAAGTCTTGTTGTTCTTGATTACATAAACCAAGGAAATTAGGACACGATTGCTACGTTTTTGGATTTGCTTGTGAATGTTATATTAGTGTGACAAGTAGGTGATACGAGTATAACGGGAGAGCGTACTTATAACATTATGTTTCGTAGATTGCCAAGAAAGGATAAATTTCTTTTACTTATTTTGTTAATTAGTAGCATTATATCCAATCATAAGCCAAGATAATTTACAAAATATTAAGTGTTTAGTAATCATTTATATATATTTATTACATAAGCATTGCAATTTAACGGGGCAATGCTACCAGCATGCTGGGCACGCTGCCAACTGGTAGTGGGCTAGAGCATTTGGACTGCCTATGAGTTTGCAATGGCTTATAGGGATCTAAATGCTTTTATTGAGTAGCTGTAGTGTTGTATATAGTTCGTAGTATTTTGTTAATATCATTTATAGAATATGAAATGACATGATTTTGTTTAATTCTTTTTAATATGTTGTTATAAATCGTTTTTTGCGATATTAATTAGAAATCATGAAAACAGTTGTTAAGTTGAGATCTTGCAAAATTCTATATAGATATTGCACATCTAAAACAGGTATCGTAATTTTACATATCATTATGACCAATTTATCTCCTTGTATATTGAGTTAATGTAAGTCAAAAATAACAATAGCAAAATAATTTAAACCTTAGTATTTCTTCACGTTATGATCATGGGGTTACTTTGTGAATTTCAAATTTTAACTCTGTAAAATCTGCTTGTACAAATCACTAAAATGTTAAAATCCTAGTTAGGATTTTAACATTTTAGTGTTTTGTCAGTAATACCTATGCCATCAATGATATGAATACCTAATACGACTGCTGTGTAACATGACTACATTAATAAAAAGTTATGTTTTTATACATACATATAGTAATATAGAGATATTAATATGTAATAAGGCATTCATATTGCAGGATTGTAGCAATGAATGTGTCGTGGTACACCTCAGAAAAACAGGCATAACTGTATTCTGGTAGCTTCGAGTATGTATAATGAATCATATCTTTGGAATGCAATACTATAATAGGCATTACGTAATATTTGGACAGGGTTTAAATAATTGTTATTTTCCTCATACAAAGCAGTTTTAATATACTATTATCCATCTAATAGAATATGAATCATATCTTGCATAGCATGCTAGACTACCCCTTGAAAATTCAATAGGTATGCGAATAGAGTAATTTTTGACTAAATATCAGCCTGAACACATATCAAAACCTCATACGTACTAGGTATGAGAATTAAATAGAAATCTCTAAGAGCGTATCCAAAATTCCCCGTGGGGTGCCGGGTTAGTATTGCACCTCCCCATATCATCCCGTGGGTGTCGTAAAAGGCGACTAGGGGAATAATTATACTGGAAGGTGGGCAGCAGCGCCTTCTAAAAAACTATTATCTTACACTGCGATCCCCAAGACGCCTGCCAAGCGTGGGGATTATGGCAAATACCCCCTTAATAGGGGAGGCTGTGTTCAGCAGTGGACGATCCGGCTGATACAGTACAGTACAGTATCCAAAACGATGGCAGCATTGCACCGATGAATTATTGCACATTTTGCTATATCCAGATAATAGTATTTATTCATAGACGTTTAGTAAAAATTATACGCGTCCTCGTATCTACTTGCTACAAACTTAATTATGTTACTGAGTTTTATTACGTTAAGCCAAATTTAAATGACCATACTTGTATAATATTATTGTAGAGGTGGACAATGGCTGTCCACTAGAACGGGTGATGACGTTTCAATGATGTACCTAATGGCCAGTTTTGTAACACCACTGTTAATAAATTGTTTGATTTTTAGAGCAGCTTATTAATGATGTTATGATGAAATATTAAATAACTCACAAACTTACTATTTTACAAATATCATAATTACCATACCATTATATCATAGGTATCATAGTTTTATAATCATGCTTAAAACGAGTAGAATACTTCTGTTTTTCTCTCGATTAACTATAGTATAGTTATTTTAGGTTTTCGCGATTATTACACATAGTAATTAAACAACTTCAAACGGTGTAAATCGCGTATATTTATCATTAAACCGTTTAAAGTTGTTTAATTACTATAGTATAGATAGTTTAATGTCTTTTACTGCACCTACTAAAAAATAAAAAGATATTTGTTTTCATTGGTTATAAAACTTCCTAATTATATATCCTTAATTTTGTAAATATATGTATGCACCTGCTTACTCTTGTATCGTGAGTTTCTCGAATTTTAATTTATAAATATTGTTGTTTAATAAGTCAAATAATACTGTGGTAGGTTTTGTTATTTGTAGAGCTGAACAAACCTGGTTACTAACTATTTTGAAAATGCTATTTTTTTTTTTTTTAAAAGGAACTGTATTTACGGTTATCGACTCGCTATACAGACTTACCACTTTTATCAGTTATGATAATCACACCTTGGGTTATCTGTTAAAGATAATGTTTTTTGTAAATGTTAATCGTTTGCTTGGAATTCAAAAAATATTGTATATTAAATAAAAATATAATTTCCGATCGTATATCCTGTATAAATAAATGTATTTTGAAAAATTAGTAACACGTTATTTTTTTTATCTACGTAGTAAAACTCTTGTGATAAAACTATTATTTATGTTAAATCTGAGACATTTCATTAATTAAAGTGAAATTTAGTTATTATATCGAGTCATAAAGAATACACGTAGGACGAAGTAATAAATATGTTTTCTTCTTCTTTTATTACAATTTAACTATTAAAGAAGGTTTTATTTTATAAATCACTTTTTTATCAATGATTCATTTTGAAAAGGTTTAAGTACCTATCAAGAGGTAAACACGTAGATCATTCTTCTTTAACAAACTTCTATATAATAAAGATTTGGTAGTTCACCTTCTTTCATCTTTGTAAGGAGGTAGTGAGTAGGTAATAATATACCTACATTGTTATGAACAGGTGAATAAAAATTCAAAAGTAATTTGTAACATATACGATGACTTTTAATACCTTTTAACTAATGTTATTTTACATTCGTTTGTACAAAACAACGTATCGATGAAGTATACCTCGTAATTTTTTTTTCATTCGACCTTAAGCAAAATAATCACATTAACACAATTAAAATCTAAAAAATAATATCAAAAATTACGTATAATAATCGAGATCGTGTATACATTTGGGATTACAAAAACTTACAAAAAATCTTTTATTTTATCATTTCTCTATGACTGTTATTATATTTAACTTCTTATCGTGAAACAAAGGCTTACAATCAATTATGTGTATGGAAGACATGAAACCAGTGGAATGTCATTGGCAAGTAGGTTTGTTACCCCTGATCTTTTATTTTATACAATTTAAAGGAAGAATCAATAATGTTATTTCAATCAACGTGCCTTCATTTAAGTAAATATTGCTATTTGACCATAATAAAAATGAATTAGGGAGACATTTTTAGACTATTTATTCCATATAATATATAGTGATATGTACTAAGTATGTATGATCAAAAGATTTGATCAAATTTTAAAATTGTTCCTGATGATACTTCCTGCAGATCTACTTCTGAACACATAAATTTGTTCCATAAGATACCTACTTAAACGTTTTCCTGCAAATCTACATAATAGCAAAACATGTTAGGTACTTAGCTCTTAAATATTTAAAGCTAAGACAGGTGAAATTATGTCTGTATACCTGCGAAAATATTGCTACTTTTACAAAAGATAACTTAACACTTAACAATTTCAAGTTCACTAACAATTCACTTAAGGTCGAATTAAAAACTAGCATAATTTGAAGAATGGCTAAACATCTACCTAAGTAATGGAGCAATAACATTGAATAATCAGACTTTTTCGACATTTCAAAACTTGTTCTCGAGAATTTTAATATGTATAACAAATAAATGTTAACGATGTTACAAAATCAAAGGAAATCATTCATTTGTCTAAAAAAGTCTGATTCAACATTGCGACTAGGCATTGGGGTAACTTTCTTGGGAAAAAACAGCGCAATTAACAGGCAATACCTAATAAGGTAGGTAATAAATACAAAACAAATGAAACATGAATCCAACACAATCTGGAAACAACAGCAACTTAACAACGTAACTTATTGAAACAAAAGTCAAAAGAAAGTCACCCCATTTCCTAAAATATAATTTGATAGTTTTAATATCTTATAATTGGTTAATTCCTTTATTCACAGTCCCGAGTATACAACCTTGGCGCTCCTTCACTTCAACATGGCCGTCGCACTCACACAAACGTTCAGACACAGACTAGCGTGTGTATGGTCACCGCACATGCCAGAGTCCGAGGTTAAGTACACTAAGCTGTGGCAACTTCACGATATGGTCCAAGCCTTGAGGTGTGATACAATTACAACCGTATAAGTCAATAGCTTTGAGGCTGAGTAAGCCTTCGCCTAAAGCTCTCAGACCCCTATCTGTGATCCGCGTGCACTGTCCTATATTGAGCGTCTCGAGTTGCGATAGCCTCGCGACCCTCTCGAGACCTTCGTCGGTAAGACGACAGGCGCTTAGAGACAACGAACGCAACCCAGATAAACCCAAACTGGCATGGGATAGTGCCTCGTCTCCAACTTTATCACAGAAAGACACATCTAAAGCCGTGAGTCTACCACTTTCTGCTAGATAACCCACGCCTGTGTCCGATACTCCATCGCAAGCTCTCAAATTGACGTCTTCCAAGAATTGCAGTCGTGATAGGTGCCGCAACCCTGCGTCGGTGACGGCAACACAAAACGACAGATTTATGGATTTCAGTTTTGGAAGCCCTGACGCTACGTGTTTCAGTGCTTCATCTGTTAACCTTTGGCAGTCCTGTAATCCCAAATGTTCGAGCTCTGGAGTTCCCCTGGCCTCTCCGCCGCCACATAAATGCGCTATTCCCGTGTCGTTTACGTACCAGCAAGACCGCAGGTTCAAACGACGTAGCTTTCTCAGTCCCCAAGCGATGAGAAGTAGTCCTGTGTCGGTTATACTGTAGCATCCTCCAAGTTCCAACTCTTCTAAGTTCTTCAATGATTGTGCTATTCTGCCGAGGGATGAATCTGTCAGTTGTTTACACAGTGAGAGGTCTAGTCTTCTTAAAGACGGCATATCTGATGCAAAAGCGCTAGCTAAAGCGGCATCGGTGACACTGTAACATCCGCTGAGAGACAACGATTCTAATCCTGGTAGAGCGGTGACAGCGTCTCTTAGGCCTCTTCTCAGTGATAATATTTGCAGTTTTCTCACTCCTCGCCGTGCTAAAGAAGAAAATAGCACAGGCGCTGGTCTTTTAAGATGAAGCGATGCTTCTACTCCACGCCAAACTGACCGACGATCCGCTGCATCTCTCCAAGTTCGGCAAACTTGTGCGGCGCGTCCTCGGTCTCTCACGGGCAGCCTCTCAAAGATCAAAGCTAAAATCTCCGGGTAAAGCCTCGATATGTGCGTTCCGGAGAGTTCCGTTGGTGCTGGCTCTGTCAAGTGTGCCGGCGCCAGATGCGGCCGGTGAAGTTTGTATGGGGCACTACGTAGTTTCCTCCTATTCGTGCTCGCCGCGGGCAACTCTGTGAGGCCGAGCCTCTCGTCATGCCAAGAGAGCGCTTCCTCGGTCCACGCACTCATCTCTATAACACTGCACACTATAACATGTCACGATGCATCGAACCGGTTCTCGGAAAAACTCGTGTGGTGAGGGGACGCGCGAGGCGTACGTCCGTCCTGCGCGACGTTGTCTCGTGCACTGGTGAGGCGGGGAGTGTGGCGAGCCCTCCCCGCCCCGTGGCCGGTCGCCTGCCGGCCCGAGCGTGCCGATTGGTCAGGGCAACCAGCACGTGACGCGCGCCGTATCGATTCGGAGGCTCTGCGGCGGCATTTTTAAGTTGGCGAGCCGAGAGCCCGCCTTCGCCCCGCACTGCTTCCTACACCCGCGTTCCAGATTAAATGCGGAGAGACAAGACAAATATTTCGTAAGAGTATTTAATATGAGTAGGTAGATACTTTAATAAGTAATACAAAATTTTATTTAAGTACTTATATTATTATAGATTTATGCGAAGAACATCCCAACAAACAGAAAATATATACACAGCAGTGGAACTTCGTTTCTACTAGGTAAGTAACAAATTAGTTTCGAAATTTAACCTACCCTTATATACATAAAACATTATTTTTACTAGCTAGAATGTATAAAACATGGTATTTAATAGAAGAATACAGTAAACATGTACTGTAACAGCCAACTCGTCCACTGTTGAACACAGCCTCCCCCATTAAGGGGGTATTTGCCATAATCCCCATGCTTGGCAGGCGGCTTGGGGATCGCAGTGTAAGATTGCGTTTCTTTAGAAGGTGCTGCTGCCCACCTTCCAGTATTTTTTCCCTTAGTCGCCTCTTACGACACCCACGGGATGATATGGGGAGGTGCAATTCTAACCCGGCACCCCACGGGGGTGAGTACAGTAAACATAGTCTAATAAAAATCATTATGATTCAAATTAGCGTGATAGATAACCCAATGAATATCAACATAATATTTTTTTACGTAACTTTTAGATTTAAGCTAGTAATACTATTTATTATTTATACTAAGTAACCTGCATCAAAAGTGCACTAAGGTACACCTCTATTAAACATGAATTCATATAGAATTAGTACGTATATGTAACAAATCCAACAAATAATCACTATTATTAAACCTTAACGTAGATATTTTGTACGTTCCTGTATTGGAAGATAATATCAGTACAAGCAGGTAGATGACCAATTTCATTCTGAAATAAAATGTCACAATAGGAATACAAGCGCAATTCAATATATTATTATTCTAACTGAGCATTGTGCACTGACAAAAATACATATACGTTCCTATATTATTTTTCTAACTAATTTCAGCGTAATAAGCTAGAAAAGGTAAATAAATATGAAGGATAGCTTCACTAAACAAAGTAGGTACTATAGTAGATAGGTATCAATTTAAGCTACAGTGCGAATAAAATAACTTTTAAAGAAGTTGTTTTTATGTATGAAAGCATTCGTATTTCATACTAAAGATTAAGTATAAGTTGTGTTATATTGTATATAAAATGCAGAATTAGTCTCCACTAATAATTTTACCTGAATTAAGAGATAATTAGGCAAACTTTCATGTCTCTTCTTCTCTACATAATCTTTGACCGGAGTGATAAGGCGGCAAAACAACTCGGCGCGACGTATATTTTCGTTCGCGCTGCACTTGCCGCCGACTAACGACCACTTCTCGAAGATCTTTGTCAACTCCATCTTTGGTCTCTATATCTACGCAATAAGGAAATAAAGAGGCTAAGACAGGGGCAAAGCATCGATGGTTCTTTGATATCACAAGCCAACTATTACAAGGGCGACCGGTCGCGAGCGTTCCAAATACGAAATTCGAATTGTTTGAAACGTGTTCCAGAATGGAACGCAGATCGAGTTGGCTTGGCTTTACAGCCACTGGCAGCTTAGAAAATTAAAATTTAGTTTTTTAAGTTTAAAACTACATAGAACTTTCTGGATTGTTCCTGGCTGGAATGGTGGAGCTGAATTCTTTCTTTCTAAAATAATCAGCGGCCTTATCTAGTTCGTAAGGTAAATAAATTATCTTAATTTTGAAATTTTAACTAGCTAGGTACATAATGGGAATCGTTTTCAAAGGGAAATGCTAAAATGAAGTTCATAGTCATTAACATTTTATTAGACAATAATGGACTAGAATGGAATGTGAATATAAGTACGTAGGTAGGTATTTGTGTGGTAAGTACTTAATACTTATGGTAAGTCTTCCTTATCACATTCGGTACTTACAAGGAAACTACAGTTCCTACGGCTACAGATACCTAGCTACAGATAGGTACCTAGCCTAGTTTATTTTATTTGATCATTGTGTATTGACCTACTTACATACCTAATATGCATTGTAAAGTAGTTACTACGTCAACGAAAGTACGAATGGCATATTTTTTGTACAGTATGTATACGATATTCCTAGGTAGGTATAGGGTTCCTACATACCTAAACTTTGAAGGTGTCCATTTCAAAGAGTCAAAACAAAAGCAGAGCAGTATTTTTTTGTCTAAAGTTATTTTGTAGACTCTTCTCAAGCAGGTTTTGTTTTTAGACTGAGCAACTTCAAACATTATGTAAGGTAATGAATAGATGCAGGCGTTACTTTGCGGAAATCTATATTTAACAATAACAAGAGAAGAATTTTGGACGCGTTCCGATTCTACACGAAGCATCCTCAGGAGTTCTTGCTTTACTCTACGAGCGCACGATCGAGATCATTCTCGATCGTGCGCTCGTAGACATTTGTGACGTCACGTCGGCTTAACAGGTAAATTGGGCGGAATTATCACTAGATATATTTTTAAGTGTTTTATTAAAATATTAATTTGGTGTTTTCTTAAAATATTTTAAAAATATTTGTTATTATTAATTGTGTTAGGTACTTATGTCAAACCTCAGTTCTAGAGGTTATTCCCATGCAGACTTCCAAAGGCCATTGGTGTCGAAAATAAAAAAAGTCCGGCAAAGTGCGAGTTGGACTCGCGATCGGAGGGTTCCGTACAAACCTGTAGGAATTGGTATTTTTATTGCTAAATGAAATGCATAACATTTTAAAATTATTAAAAATATTTATATTAGGTAATTTTTTTTTTAAATTTGTGCTTTTCGCATTTTTTCCTTTATCTGTGCTATAATGGGTTGTCTTTCGATGGCATTCCTTGCACCATGGTGGTAGGGTATTTGCAAATACCCGCCTGGCTAGCTACCACCTTCAAATATACAATCTGTCGCCAAGCACTTAACAGTCTGTTCCGGCAGCTATCCTTGAGTGCCAAATTAGCTTGAACAAGATTTTCGATCACATCATAACTTACCATCAGGTGAGATAGTGGTCAGAGGCTAACCTATCAGCTATACATATAAAAAAAACAAACAACTCTATCCCGCTTTTGATATGAGGTGAATTCATGAGGAATTCACAATAACAAAGTTTTGTGACTTTTAAATCTATAGTTCGTAATAGTACATCGGCAAAGAGACGCTGTTTTAAAATCGAAATTCCAAAGAAACGCACAAAGCACTTCAACATTTATTGTGCTAAACACGAAGGAACTCTCTCTTAACTACTGTTTTCTAGAAAATACAACCCGGGAGTTTTCAAACCCAAAGTAAAAAGCTATCAGAGCTATGCTTTACTAAGAGTGCTTCACAGCAGACCACAGCGTTGCTTAATATGAGATAAACAGTGCTCAAATATGATTAATTCTGCAGGTACGGCAATCGCGAACAAAGTCGCTTAGTGTTGATATAAGATTTTTTGAATTTGGGCCATACCTGATACCAATCCCAAATTGTCCTCGAATCTCTTCAAAGGTGACACGCCGGTTTTCTTCAGTTAGTTGCCTGAAAGAAGCATTTTATTTATTGTTCGCAATTGAGGTACGACCTTCACAAATTTCATCATAGAGAGAACGGCCACGGCCTCGGTCTTGGTCAAATTCCTGCATACCTACTACCTTTTTTTTATGATGTAGCATGCTCTAGGGCCACCTGATGTTAGGCGGACTAACCCTATCTATAACAGATAGAGCCTATAACAGATGCATTTCATCACAAGTCACGAATTGCACTGCGCCCGTCACTTTGAGACATAGTTGTTAAGTCTCATGTGCCTACAGGCACATGAGACTTAACAACTATGTCTCAATTCAATTTCACTGGCTCTCAAGGACTGCTGCTGGAACACACCGTTAGGTGCTTGGCGACAGATTTTCTACTTGAGGGTGGTAGCTAGCACCGTGCGGTGAAGCTCAAGCCGGTGGCGGTTTTTTTTATTTTTATGGTCTCGACTTCTGTGTCTGAAGTCGAGACCATGTTGTCAAGGAAAAGTTTTTTCCGACTCTCGACAACGTTTTCCCGAGAAATTTTAGCACAGCCGGTGTAAGAGGCATCTCCTGTACTGTCATCCGCATAGCAATGAATATCGCCGAGCTGCAGCATGTCATTGATGTGCAAGAGAAATAGAGTCGGAGATAGCACACAGCCTTGAGGAACGCCGGCATTAATTGGCTTCAAGTCGGAGCATGCACCGTCGACAACGACCTTGTTACTCCGATCTGCCAAAAAACTGGAGGTCCACGCGCACAACTTCTCGGAAAGCCCATAGGAAGGAAGCTTCGAAAGAAGCGCTTTGTGCCACACCCGATCAAAGGCCTTCGCTATGTCCAAAACAAGCCGCCAACGCCTCACCCTTGGAATCCACCACCTCCGCCTATCGATGCGTAAGGTATACTAAAAGATCACCAGATGAGCGACCGCGACGAAAACCGTACTGTCGATCGCTAATCAGCTGGTGCTCCTCCAGATACTGCAAGAGCTGGTTGTTGATAATGGATTCCATTATCTTGGATAACAGGCTATAGGGCGGTAGTTGGACGGATCTGAGCGGTCACCTTTTTTAGGGATCGGGTGCACCAAAGCCATCTTGCATGATTTTGGGACAATGCCTGATGTGTAGCAGAGCCGGAAAAGACGCGTTAGAACCGGTGTCAACTCTGCAGCACAAGTCACACTATCGGCACTATCGGAGGAATGCCATCAGGCCCACTCGACTTATGAATGTCCAAGGAGAAAAGTGCTTTACGTACTGGACTTTGCCGGAAAATTATATCCGGCATCAAGGTATCACACCGTGGTATGGTCGGTGGTGAGTTCCTTTGGTCATCCAAAGTCGAGTTGGACGCAAATAGAGAGCCCAGAAGATCGGCCTTCTCCTTTGCGGTGTGGGCCAGTGTATCATTCGCTCTGTGCAGGGACGGTAGAGATGACTAGCAAAAATTCCCCTGGACAGCCCTGGCAAGAGACCAGAATGCACGTGTTCCCGAAGGAAGGCGGGCTAATCTCTCGCCAATTCTGCCGATATGCTCCGACTTCGCTTTTACGATTACTCTTTTGAAGGACCTGGAGGCAAAGTTATATTCCTTTTTGAGATCGCTGGTATTTAAATCTTTAGATGCCACTGAATCAGCGCAAGCTTGGCAACGCTCTCGTTTTTGGCCAGAAGCCATTTTACAACAGCGATCAAACCAGCTCTGGGACCTGCCACCGATGGGAACTGCAGAGTATGGAATAAATAATTCCATACCTTGAAGATGATCTTGAAGATGATGGTGGCGATCGAACCAGGTTACTGCGGCTATTTTACAACAGCGATCAAACCAGCTCTGGGACCTGCCACCGATGGGAACTGCAGAGTATGGAATAAATAATTCCATACCTCGAAGATGATCTTGAAGATGATGGTGGGGATCGAACCAGGTTACTGCGGCACGGCAGTCTATGGCTATTACCGCTCAGCCATCATTGTTTCGAATACTTTTAAAATCGTAAATAACATCGGCCTTAAATCTTTTCGTGATACTTAAAATGTATGCTATCGACGACGAACTAAAACTTCTGATAAATATAAACAATTGACACGAGAATTCTCAGTAATTTCTTATGGTTAAAAAAAATTACATTCGAAATTCAAGCAGAAGTAAAAAACTTATAGTAAGCACTATGATAAAGTAGATAGGTAGGTACCCTACCTAAGTACTAAACTACTAAAAGTTAGTAACTTGCGAGGCCGAAGGCCGAGCTCCGAATTGGGAGTAATTGCCCTGTCTCCGATTGGTCTCCATGGCAACTGCCCGCGGTAACCGAAGCACCTACGAGTGGGGTTCCTTAACAAGAGTGACTCAGAACCTTGGTACCATTTTGCCCGTACCACTTTTTTTTGGCAGTAGGGTGAATCTGGTTTGGTGGCTACAGTTTGGTTATTTATTGTATTAAGAGTTTGTATGAGATTTAATACTTCTATTGGAGTTTTGAACATACTTTTTCTTAATGTATTAGGGGTTTATGTGAAATTTCCAAATGACTCAAGATAGATGCGGGCCGCATGCGGCTCGCACACTGCCCGAAAAACTAGTTTATTTATATTATTATATGCATATATGCATCTATATATTATTTATATGCTAGCCTATCAGCTAAGAAATATCAATATATGTTGATATTTCTTAGCTGATTTTGAGATTTGACCACTATCACACCTGATGATAAGAATGTAGATGATGTGGCACTCAAGGCCAGCTGCCGGAACACACCGCTAGATGCTTGGCGGCATATTTTCTACTCTAGGATGGTAGTTACCTAGGCATTCGCAAAATGGCTTACCACCATGCATAAATAAATAATATACCAATTAGTTACCTAGTTATAATATATATTTTTTATATAATTTTTTTTGTTGTATTTTATTCAAAGGATATTTTTACCTATACCTAGGTATAGTATAGGTAAGCCTTGAAACGGGAAAAGGGCAAATTTACCGCTTTCCGATCACTTCGCCTGGTTTTCACTAGTTTCAGACAATTTTTGATTCTAATTATTGAACAATGATGGCCGAGCGGTAATAGCTATGGATTGCCGTGCCGCAATACCCTGGTTCGATCCCTACCGCCGCGCCGGCTTGAGCTTCACCGCATGGTTGAAGTGCATTTTGCGATTTCCCGCCTGGCTAGCTACCACCCTCACGTAGAAAATCTGTCGCCACCTAACGGTGTGTTCCGGCAGCAGTCCTTGAGAGCCAGTGAAATTACAGGCAGACTTCACAACTATGTCTCAAAGTGACGGGCGCAGTGCAATTCGGGACTTGTGATGAAATGAATCTGTTATCGGCAGTGGATACCACTTAACATATATATTCAGACATGTTATATAATTTTAAATTTTAAGAATATATATTAATTATTTTGAATAAATTAATTTGTCTATATCAGGCATAATACACTGAAAGCATTTAGGCAACCCAAAAGCCATTGCCGGCCTACAGGTAATCCAAATGCTCCCGCCCACAACCAGTTGGCAGTGTACCCAGGATGCTGGCAGCATTGCCCTGTTGGATTGCAATGTTTAAAATAGTAATTAACATCGCACGTGATCACGTCACTTTTCAAATATTTAATCCAAATCGGTCCAGCCATTTGGAAGTTACGATGATAAACAGAAAGAATTTTGACCAGTGCCAAACTTTTTTCATCGAGAGTAAAAAATAGGTAATTAACTCAATGTTTCTATTAATCATGTCTGTCCACTTAATCTATGAATTTCACTACGTGAACATGGCTACGCTGTGCCGTGAAGCATGGCCTTGCGTGATTACAAATCGACAAAATAATAATGTAATAGGGCGTGTTTAATTCCAAAATCTGAAGTTACTTATGAAAAGTGATTCCATCGCTTTTATTTGTTCTTTCCGAATGGTTTTTGCAGTATCTGAAGACGCAGGATGGCATTTTGAATTCGCAATATTTGAACGAAATGCTCGTGTAATCTCTACGAGTGCCCAGTAGCGGTGTACCGCTACTGCTGTAGTCGGTGAGAAGATGCCAGCCGGCTTATTTGCACTGTTCGACTATGCTTGTTTGAGATTTCGCGTCTAGTATATATACGTCAATGCTTCGGCACATCTCCCTCCCGGGCTATTGAGGGCCTTCCCTCGCTCAAAACCCGGTGGAGCTGAACGTCCGTATAGCGGTAGTCAATATGAATGTCCGCCCTAAAAAAAAAATATAAAAAACCGCGCCTTTAGTCTCGATCGTGCGCTCGTAGAGTCAAGACCTCCTGAGGATGCTTCGTTTAGAAGCCAAACGCGTCCAATACTCTTCCGGTTTGGCTGCGTGACATTTGTGACGTCACGTCGGCTTAAAAGGAAATTAGGCGGAATTGTCACTAGATATATATAATTTTTATTAAGATTTTTTAAGTGTTTTATTAAATAATTAAATTGATGTTTTCTTAAAATACTTTTAAAATATTTGTTATTATCACTATCACTATCACTACATAGTATAAAACAAAGTAGCTTTCTCTGTCTCTATATCCCTATGTATGCTTTAATCTTTTACACTACGAAACGGATTTTGATGCGGTTTTTTAAATAGATAGAGTGATTGAAGAGGAAGGTTTATATGTATAATAACATCCATTAAACAGTGTAGAAATACTATTATTTTCGTGGTTTCTAATGTCATGTCGTAAATAATTTCATTTTTTCCGCTTACATTGCAAACGCAGGCGGAACCCAACGAGATTTATCACAATAATGTACTAAATGTTGTACACATTGAAAAGGTCTACAGAAAACTCCGCTATGGTATATGTCTATCTCATAAGGATATCCCACAATAACATATTTTTGTCATTTACTATTTACGACAAATAATGGGTAATTTTCGAAGCGATTTTAACCAATACAGCATTAATCCTTATCTAATTAAATACATTAAATACATTGTTGATTTAATATAGATCTATATGGCCCTTTACAGCATATGATTTAAATGAATATTTTCGAAGATATTACAGATTTACAAATTGCGGGACGTAGCGTTTGCGGCGGCGCGGCGCGGCGGTTCCGGCCGGCCCGGGCGGCGGGAGCGTGTAGTAGTGTAAAAAGTAAATAAGTAAAAATGTAGTGTATGTAAATTTTCATGTTTTAGAGAAAGAAGAATAGTTTTACTCTAAATTTAACGCGTGCGGGCCACGGGCAGTAATGATAATAAATCAAAACTACTGGATCGATTTTAATATTTTTTTAGTAAATGACATAGGCTATATATTTTATACCCGTGCGAAGCCGGAGCGGGCCGCTAGTTAGTTAATAAAAAGTTGCAACAACTCGAAGGTTGTAAACGACGAAGCGCGACGTAGAGTGAAGGGTTGCACTCCGTGCGCTCTAACCAAGGTTCAGAACAGCCCCCAGTATCTATATTGGCCGTTTTCCACTTTACGCCACTATCGTTATTTTCGATCATTTTGACCACATATTGCGTCTATGGTTCTAACAATTAACGCCCATATGGCTTTTACTATTATAAGATTTTGCCTTTTCGTTCCTAATTTTACATACTTTTTCAGATGTTGTCAGCTGTGGAAACACAGTGAGCTTCTTTTAAGCTTTGACACTTTATTAAAAGACACGGTAATTTCGATTTATAATGTTGAGATGGATGATGAGCTTGAGTGCAAGCTTCCCTCCCTGTGAGATTGGGGGCATAGGGATACGCAAAATTTCTAGTGTGGTATTACCAGCTTTTTTGTCTTCTGTACACAGGACACACAAATTTGTAGAAAAAATTCTTGTTCCATCTTTAGGCTCTTTTGATGTAGCATATTTGGCTGAGGCCAAAACCACATGGGGACTGGCTTGTCCAAATACTGAATTCCCCAAATTGTTGTCATCTCAGAAACAGTGGGATCGGCCCCTATGCGATTTAGCACGGAAAGATCTTTTAAATACGTGTCCTAGTATCGCATATCGTGATCGTATTCTCGCTGTTTCTGTGTGGGAATCTAGTCTTTGGTTACAAGCCATTCCTTCTTACAAAACTGGTAGCCTTATAGATCCTTCCGCTTTTGGTCTCGCTATTAGCTTACGCTTGGGTGCGAGGTGTTGTGTTGTACATCACTGCCAGTGTTGTACTGCAGTTGATCAACTCCGTCACCATGGCCTCTCCTGCTCTCGAAGTGCTGGTCGAATTTCCCGCCACGCCAACCTTAGTGATATCATTCGCCAGGGTTTTACCAGCGCCAATGTTGCAGCTGTTCTCGAACCGAACGTTCTGATGCGTGACGATGGCAAAAGACCTGACGGCATGACTCTGGTTCCATAGAAGTTAGGACGGCCCTTAGTGTGGGACGCAACATGCATAGACATTTTAGCGCCTTCACATTTTTCTGAAACCAACGTGAGGGCTGGCACCGCGGCTTCTTCGGCGGAGCAACTCAAGCGGTGCTAACCTCGGTATGGGTTACATATTTGAGCCGTTTGGTGTAGAGACGTTGGGGCCGTGGGGACCGGGAGCTCATCGTATTTTCCAAAACTTATCAGAGCACTTGGTCGATGCGACGCGTGATCAAAATGCTGGCACCTATTTGGCTCAAAGAATAAGCATTGCAATTCAACGGGGCAATGCTGCCAGCATGCTGGGCACGCTGCCAACTGGTAGTGGGCTGGAGCACTGCCTATGAGTCTGCTGGCTTAGTGATCTAATTGCTTTTATTGTAGTAGCTGTAGTGTTGTATATAGTTCGTAGTATTTTGTTAATAAAGGCATTAACAATTAATATCAACCCTAGACATAAAATGAGGTCAAAATTATCGAAAGTAACGATGGTGGTGTTAAGTGGAATACGGCGTAAACAGCTTCATTCCAGCCAAAGAAAATAGAACCTGCGGGCCGATCACGTATCTTCTATACATTTTCTCTTTTTGTATGAGAATTCGAGACTTCCTTCCCGTCTTAAGGCGAGGCTTTCCACGGACTTTAGGTATTTTGCGCTACCTCAGGCCGCACTATTTGGGAGTGCGACGTATTCATTTACGCGACACAAAGTTGAGTGCGATGCGCCGCGCGTACGTCTTTCGCTCGTCAGCCTGATTATGTACCTACCTACATCTTTAACGGCGATCAAGTCAGTATGAAATTTTAGAATGGAATTAGCTGTTGTCGTGTATTGGTACATAGGTCGGAAATATAATCGGGTCCTGTTGGGGGTTCAGTCAGTAGTTTTTTTTTTTTTTTTTTTTTTTTTTTTTTGTGCCAGATAGGTTAGCCTTTGACCACTATCTCACCTGATGGTAAGTGATGATGTGGTCGAAGATGTTGTTCAGGCTAACCTAGAAGTACTGGCTCTCAAGGACAGCTGCCGGAACACACCGACCACACAACTCTACAGGAACTGCAATTAGAAACCATTCATCACCTTCGGTATTCGCCAGGCCTTGCTCCAACAAACTTCCATATTTTTCGTGATATGGACAATTTCCTACTTGATAAATAGTTTTCTTCCCAGGAGGCAGTACAAAATGCTTTAACGCAGTTTGTCGAATCTAGATCACCAGAGTTCTATCGCAAAGGCATAAATGGCCTGCCTATTAGTTGGTAGCAATGTATAGATAAAAATGGTAATTATTTTGATCAAATAAATATGTTAATATAAAAAAAAACTAATTTCAATTTATTTTTCAGAACAAATCGCCAATTTGATACTCTAACCCCTAATATAGTGTGTTGAATAACAAATTATCTAGTGATTGTTTTAGCACGGCTGTTTTTGTTTAATCTTTGTGGTTATAGCTGACATAGTGAGAAAATTTCACGTCCATGGACATCATAACCGTGGTTTTCATAGAGCCACGGTTGTGACAAGTGACCCATGGTCGTGACCTTCAGAATCGTTAAGTATTAGTTTAGGTTTTTTAAATTATTATTTGCAGAACAAATGTTACAAATCTTATAGAATTATATTGTGCGTTCCGTAAGTATGCCACCTAAAAATAGAAAACAAATTTCACAATATTTTGCCTAGAGAGATATTTTTGAAACGAAAAATATGTATCAAGTATTGGTTTTGACAGAGCCACATTATAAAAAAATTCATAAAGCTGTCCTGCACAGAGTGCACAATTCAAAGTCAATGGGTACATATTAGATAGATAGATAACTCTTTATTGTACACACCACTACATTACAATAATACAAAATACGAAGGATTACAGTCAAGTGTTACAATGGGCGGCCTTATCACTAACAGCGATCTCTTCCAGGCAACCTTTGAATGGAGAGGAAATAGAGGAGTAATAAGACGGGGGTGCATTAAATTAATAGTAACAGCCAGTTGAACAGACTGCTAACTTACAATTTAAACAAAAATATTTTCCTAAACAAAAACAAACAGAAATGACTTAAATACTAGCAATATGCCTTTACAAACTTACATACAACAATACAATAATATACACATAAACACACACACACACTCACTATACAATTTGTAACCAATTATGCTTTTTAAAGTACGTACATTTCGTATATCTATCCTACAATTGTGATGATGAAGTACAAGTGATAAGCAGCTTTGAACAGAACAGGTGTAATTAATCAGACAAGTAAAAATTTTTGACTTGAATTTTGAATACGTTTAACGATTGTGCTTGCCTGATAGAAATCGGTAGTGAATTCCACAATCGAACCGCTTTGACTGAAAAAGATTTATCGTAAAATATTGTGCCATGTTGAGGCATACTAAGGGATAGGTTTTCTGATGACCTTAAATTGAGAGCATTTGCAGTGTGAAGGAAATTAAAACGTTCCTTAAGATAGCGCGGGGTCAAAGGATTGAACAAAATATTGTAAAGGAGAGAGAGTATGTGAGCATTCCGGCGAAGACGAATAGGGAGCCACTTGAGCTTAGATCGAAATTGAGATATGCGGTCAAATTTGCGCAAGCCAAATATAAACCTGATGCAGAAGTTTTGAAGACGCTCAAGCTTATCTAGCTGTTCCTCAGTGAGATCTGGATAGCAGACATCAGCGTAATCTAGAATTGGGAGTAATAGAGATTGCACAAGAGCAATTTTAGTAGTAACAGGGAGAAAGTTGCGCAGTCTCTTTAAAGCACCTGCAGTGGCGTACAATTTGCGACTAGTTGCTTGCAGCTGAGGAGCCCAACTCAAGCAACGGTCGATGGTCAAGCCCAGATTTTTAACAGTTTCACTATAGGGGATAGGGACTCCATCAAAATAAATAGAAGGAATAATAGACCAGTCCACCCTTGAGATATAACGTGAACTGCCCACAATTATCACTTGGGTCTTGCTGGTGTTTATTATAAGGCCAAATTTTTGCACCATTCGGTAATGCATGCTAAGTCGTCATTTATGGAATGTATGGCTTCAGAAAGCTTGTCGAGAGGTGCTTGAGAATAGATTTGAAGATCGTCTGCATATAAGTGGTAGGGAGAAGAAAGATTTTGTGAAATTGTATTGATGAATATTGCAAAAAGGAGAGGTGATAGAACGCCGCCCTGTGGGACACCAGCAGTTGTGTAACACCAGGAAGAGAATTTCTCATCTAACCGTACTCGTTGCCGGCGCCCAAACAGATAACTATGAAGCCAATCGAGTACTGTTGGAGATATGTTAATAGAGCGTAGTATTGCTAAAAGTATGTCGAAATCAACAGTGCAGAAGGCATTAGTGAAATCTAATAATGTGAGTACAGTCAAGTTTCCATTTTCCATTGAAAGGCGTATGTCATCAGTAACCTTTACAAGAGTACTCACAGTACTGTGCCCAGAACGGAAACCTGATTGGAATGGATTAAGGAGTCCACGACTAGAAAGATATTTGCTAATTTGACTATGAACAAGGCGCTCTAGAACTTTAGATAAAAATGGGAGAATAGATATAGGACGGTATTCGGAAAAAGATTTAGGGTTAGGTTTTTTAGGTTAAGGAATTATTTGGGCTTCTTTCCAGATGGTAGGATATATGCCGTTGGAAATGGAGTTATTAAAGATGAAACAGAGTATAGGAAGGACGATATCAAGGATAGGCACAAGCATATTACGACTAATTCCATCGCCGCCTACAGCATTGGAAGTGACGGAAAGTAAGCTCTTCTTAACATCACAATCAAGTACTCGATCAAGAATAAAAGGAGAGTAGTCAGGAATTGGTAAGGATGAAAGATAATTAATAGTGTTTGATTTTTCGGAGACATCTATAGGAGAAGTTGAAGAGAAATGGAGATTAAGAGAATCTATGTTTAAATCGTTAGGAATACGATCTTGGCGAGATTTACCAATTCCAATAGACCTAAGAAATTGCCAGATCTTTGCTGGATCATCGTTCTCAACGGAGTTATGGACATGGCGACGTAGAGCATCCCTACACACCATATTGCAGCGATTTCGTATATTTACATATTTATCTTTATTATTGTCACTAGGGCGGATTTTATACTTATATTTAGCAGTGGACTTTTGGTGCATTAACAATTTTATATCTTCTGTAAGCCAAGCTGCTGGTCGTATCTTAAGTTTTATGGCTCGTAAAGGAGCATGCTTGTCGTATAACTGAGTGATTAGAAGTTGAAGATCGCCACCTGCTCGTCAACTGTCACAGCATTGGTTACCGGTGACCAATCAATTTCCCTGGCATCATTAGAAAATTGTTCCTGATCTATACTACTAAAATTACGCTGAAGAATAATTTTGGGTTTTACTTTAGGGGGCCGAATTTTATACGATAGGAAAATCAGATCATGGTATGAAAAATTGTCAGCGGGACATTGACCATGTTTAGCAACATGTTGTGGGGAAGATACTATGCATAAATCAAGTAGTGAGGGGTTACAATTGGGGGCATGATGAGTGGCACTTAGTGGGAGTAAATGCATGTTGCTAGAATTAATTACTGACTCGAGGGATATTCCTACATCAAAGCATACTATGGTTGCCAAGGTCAACGTAATTATTGACAATGCTGCAATCTCTGATCTAGGCAACCATTTTCAGGCAGATATGTGAGATCTAGCAAAATTGGCCAGATATCTAAATAAAATTTGCCAGATGGTGTCTATTATTGAAGATACAGTAGAATCATAAGTAAAATTAACAAAAATTAAGTCATAAAACATGGCATCAGATTTAATATTTGCTTGGAAAGAGCCACAAAATGTCTCATCTATTCATAAAAAAAAAATCATTCGACCTTAACTGACACCAACTAGAAGAGGTTAACTAAATTTTGAAGTTGATTTGGCTTTGGCGATTACCTAATTATATAAGGACCTTACAATTTATACTATTTAAATTTTTGTTTTACCTAAACAATGGGTCTATACGCGCACTATTAAAAATCAAAATGTTAGTTTGACTAACATGGACGTTAATTTTGTTAAATGGTTGTTAAAATCATTTGTAATTTCAATATTTGGTATTAAAAATTGATAAATGAATTTTAAGTTACTATATAACAGTAGTTTATAATAATGGTTGAGTATGTTCGTTTACATATTTCTATTTAGTTAACTATATAATGGCAACGCTTTTTATATTGAGACATTACATTACTATTGGTTAATTTGAGTAGTCTTTTTTATTATTATCATAGAAATATTAAGTAACATTAAGTGATCGTTAATGCTAGACGGATTTCTTTTCTGATATCGATTATCGAAATAAAAATATATGCTTGGCAAATGGACTACATTTAAACTTAAGAATACAAATAGACGGATCGTATTACTTTATGAGACTGGTAGATTATTGAAAATGTTATATATTAATTAAATTATAAGTAAAATACATAAATGTGGCTATATGGAAACTCATGCCATGTCACGACTATGTTACTCGATGTCACACCCGTGATTTTGAATTATTTTTTAATAACTTCCTAGGTTCATTAAGCTTGCTAGAATGCAAATAAATTATTGTTTTATGTGTGATACCAATATACATAAAAAAATATAGTTATCTATTTTTTTTTTAATTGAGAGTTGAGAATTACCCAGATAACAAATACAAAGATATGAAACAGAATAAATTGTATTAATATTTTTAGGTATATTTGGCATTGGACATGTAACAATAGTGATAACAATTTTAATTACCTTAATTTACCAGTATGTACGTATTAATATTATATGGTTCGTACAATGCCACAAGTTGAAAAACTACACGAGTTAGATAAATAATTTTGAACAATCAATGAAATTATAACTAGAATCCGCCCGTGGCTTCGCCTGCAATTAAATTTGTTTATGTTCGGAAAATCGGAATATATAGTAGAATATGTTATTTCATCTAAATCCATTCCACAGTTTCGGTGGTGAAGGTAATAAGCTAACACACATACTTACTTTCAAATTTATAATATATATTATTATATAATGACTAAACAAGGGTGGAGTTAATCTATACTAATAATAATATGGTATAGATTTGATGATATACAGAAATGAAGTTAATAATCAAAGCCTTAGACAATGGGTACGAAATACTGGGTATTCGGCTAAAACAATTAAAAAAAATATTTGTAAGCAAAAATATTATACCAAAAAATGGAACCGACTTCAACACTGAAATGTGTGAAATAACTTGGTGAAGTCGGTAGCATGATAGTTTAAAAGTACCTATTGTCACAATATTGTGCGCATGGTACCGACTTCGACAAGTTATTTCACAGTTTTCAGTGTCGAAATCTGTTACATTTATTTAAAAAAATAACACCCATGTCAGTGACCATTGCTACTTACGAAATCGATTGTCATTCACCGTCAATCAGTAATTCATCAAGATAGGCGTAACGAGTTTAGCGTAAAGAAAGCAAACGCCGGTCAGTATCTACATACTTACAGCCGTTTGCTTTTATTTTGTTGTGTTTGTTACCCATTTTGGTCTTGTTCTGTGTGGAGCTGCGTAGATCGCAAAATTTGACACACGTCCTACGTCGACGAGCTCTGCGAGCGCACTCACAGCGCACTGGCGGTCAAGTGAGCAAACTCTGATACCATAAATTCATGTTAAAAAATCATATAAAATTAACATGATAACTTTCTAACAATTTTATTTATGATTTAATTGATTCAATTACTAAGTAATGCATTAAAAATTAATTTAAAATTAAAGATTGGTAATAAGGTCGACTAAAATCGGTTTTAAATTCAAAATAGAGGTGACTTTGGGATTTTTTTCGATCGATTGAAATTACTTATTATGTGTATCAGATTTATGATTACACTCCAGAATATGCTTAAAAATAAAATATATTTATTCAATAATTTAGTTTTTTCTTTGAGAAAAGTTAATTCTTATAAGGCGTTTTCTGGCCAGGATCACCTTAAAAAACGTCCTCGCAAGTCTTTGAGTGCTTCCGAAAAGCTAATAGTTATGAATGCGTACAAGCACACGTTTTTAGCGTGGTCGAAGGACGAGCATTGGTCAGTAATGGACTTTGCTAAGAAAACCGCTAACATGTTGGGTATATCGTCAGTTTCAGTCAGAAGGATCGTGGATTGTCAGAATATATATACTTGACATAGCTGAAATATTTGTGTATGACCCAATTTTTTTCTTACTTTTATGTTTTGTTGACATGAGAATTGTACATTTTGGATGTTTGCATTTTAAAACCCCAAATTTGTAGTAACAAATTGACGTAAATATTTGCTACCTCGATTTTTTAATAAGTAATTTTGTTTTTAACTTCACAAATCTTGTATTTTTATATTTTGAATTCTCATGGTATGCATACTCTTATCTACTAAGGTCTGAGTTGTAACTCTGAGGTATACTGTAGCTTCTTCCCCTGCAATAGGATAGACTGCTGATGCGCATTGTGAATCTACAGAATGTAAGAACTTCACTGCTGAAAAATAAATGTATTAAATATATTTTGTGTTCTCATTTACTCTTATCATGTTTTATAAATATGGCCTTCGAGCTTTTAGTAAAGTTTAAATTATACTAATTCACAATTCATTTGGACAATATACCAACAATACTTGCATAAGTTATAAAATAACATTTTACTACAGCACGATGACTTTAAAATTAGAAAGTTAAATTAAAATTATTAAAATGTACTTGAAAGTTAGTGTATGAATTTTTGGACTCCAAAATAAGGAACTTTGTATTTTTTTTAAGACGTATAGAAAATATATAGATCATCATCTTATTAACCGAAACGTCCACCGTTGAACAAGGTTCCATTGGGCGGATTTGCCAAAACCCCCACAGTTGGCGGGCGTCTTGAGGATCTCAGTAAAAGTTGTCAGTTCTTTAGAAGGCGCTGCTTCCCACCCTCCGGTATTTTTGTGGCCCAGCAACCGATGGGATGCCGGGTTACAATGTCACCCCTATTTCTTCCCGTGGTAGTCGTATGAGGCGACTAAGGTAAATATATAATACATTATAAGTATGGAATTATTTCGATGTAATAAAAATGTGTGAAACTACGGAGTACGCAAGAATATTTTTGAAGAAAAACTTGAATACCCCTGACCTGTTAGTTTGACAATGACATATATTGACATTTCTTTGTTTACATTTTTGATCTCGAATTAAAAACCAGAGTATAGTTTTGTTCGTTCGGTTTCATTTTGAGCCATAGAGACAAGTAATATACCGGGGGCCGTTCCAAATCTTGGTAAGAGTGGCGCACTCGGAGTGCAACTTTTCACTCTAAGGTCGTTGACAACCTTCGAGTAGAGTGTTCGGTTGTTGCCTTTATAATGTCTATGGTTGTTGCAACTTTTTAACTATCAAAATCGGGCGTCAAGATGTTGTATTTTTAACTAACATGACCTTGACATTTCTTGATGAGAGAATTATAGGCACTCTTTTGTATTTTGCAGGTAGCGGTAGTTATTGCTTTATATATTTTGCTAGTTCCCTACCAAAAATCAATATTTGAGGTTATAAAATAACTGGGTCGTTCCTAACCTTTAAGTAAGTAAAAACATATATTCTACTTCATCCATGGTAAAAACAGCCAAACAACTACAATCTGAGCCTTGGAACGGCCCTCCGGGGTGCGTTCCTGCACGCCTTCGGCCAAGACAAATGGCCTAAACACGGATACACGCCGTTCCAGCACTCCAATCGAGCATAATTTGATCCAGACAAGATTTGATCATACCCGTTCCGGGCGACCTGTCAAAGCTAATTATGCTCTGTCTAGCCAAAAGTTTACTACCTTTTGAATCGGCCAAATCTTGGCTAGCTGTCAAAAGTGACCGTTTGTACAGTAAATAATAAAGTTTGTACAAGCTAAGCCAAGGGTTGGTGATTACAATGCTACCATTGCTTAATTAAGTAATTAGCCCCATTTCCAAAACATGTAGAAAATATTTTATCACCTAAAAACATTGCAGTCAATATCATATTTTGACACTAGCTCGAAAGGTCGTTCCAGGTACCTTGGAGCAAATCTAGCTCGATATTTGGCCAGGCCTTACAGGAACGCGCCCCCGGTGTTGTTGGCAATGGCAACCCGAAGGATCCAAAGTTTTTATTATATTATGGCATAAGGACAAGTATCCAAAGCCATGTTATTTATAAAAAAAAAAAAGTTTTTATTTTTCAAAATCAGTCGTTGTCGTTGGTACCTACGAAGTTAAAAGTTTTCAACTTGACAAATATGTTGACGGTCTAATTTATAGGACTCGTTCATTAGAATTTTGTAAGTAGACAGCAGTATTACGCATTGAATAGCTTAAAACGTGTATATTTATTGGTACAACGAACACCATAAAAAATATAGATAAAATTAATACTCTCGATATTTGAGGTTATATGTAGGGCGTTCGGATAGCCTGTCGGTGCCAAAAATAACACTCACAAACGCTAAAAATGATCACACGGGCCGTTCGTTTTGGGACTTCGTGAGCAAAAATATCGTTTTCGCTCACCGTTCGGATAGCTTTGAAAACGCTACAAATGACAGAGAAAAGTGATATTTTTGACCCATGTCTTACCGTGGGATCGTTGTGATCGTTTTTTGACAACTGCTGGTTTGACAGTTGTATTGGCGCGATTGAAGAGTTTCACAAGTTTTTTATATATGTAACTAGCAGAAGCCATTAACAAAGAAATAATAATAATATAGGTACCTACTTTTTTGTTAATTTTAGGGATTGATTCCATATTTCGTACTGTGCAAAATGGTTAAAACATTGTCGGTTGTCAAAGTATGTTATATGCCGTTCGGATAGCATGCAGTAATTGGTGGTCAAAAATAGCAAAAGCTTCTATCCGAACGCTAATACACAAATGCCACTTTCGAAACTGCTACAAACGCAATCGAGCCAAAACGAACGCACTCATGATAAAAAGCAACCGTTTCGCTTCTAACCTCAGATACCTTTACGCCGCGGTTGTGTCTGTAAAAAAGAAACAAATCTGTGCCTGCCTGGCTGGAGAGTGGAGTCATTGTATCATAGAGAAAGAAAACTGAAATGTAATATACCAGAAAGAAAAAATAAGTGTGTGAAGAGTTCCTAAAACGCGGCAATATAGTTTGGTGACTACTTGTAAATTAAATGCGTCTCTTGCTGTCTGTGTTGTGCTGGCAAAATTCTTTGCATTGCAACCAGTCAAAATGGACAATTCGACGGTGTTTGGCGGCCAACTTGTTTTCGACCATCGTTCACAAGAATGGAGTATTTTTTGTAGTCGGTTTTTACAATATTGTATGGCAAGCAATCTAACTAGCGATACTGATAAGTCTGGACTGAAGCGTAAGGCTTTACTGTTGACTAGTTTTGTGGAAGAAACGTACCGCATAGCTAAAGCATTGGTTTTTCCCGAGGAACTGGACTGTGTGGAATTTGAAACACTTTACGAAAAATTGTCCTCACATTTTCTTCCGAAGAGAAATACGTTTGCAGAAAGGTTTAATTTCTACAAAGCGGAACAACGGCCGGGTGAACAACTTGCTGAATGGGCTGCGCGAGTGCATAGCCTAGCTCAATATTGTGCTTTTAGTTCAGGATTGGAATTGGAAACAGCTCTACGGGATCGATTTGTTTTAGGGCTCAATAATATCAAAGAGAAAGAAAAATTATTTGATGAAAATATTGAGACATTAACTTTTAGGAATGCACTGGAAATAGCTCAAACTACACACTCCGCAAGAGTGGCATTAGAGGCAACAGTGCCGCTTGTGGTCCGTAAAAGAGGCACACCAAGAGTAAGAAACAAATGTGAAGGGTGTGGCAGGAATCATTTAACAGAAAAGTGTTATTACAGGTGTTCACTATGCCATCAAATAGGTCATGATAAAAGAATGTGTAGAAAATATAAGGTGCAACCTAGACAAAATGTATACACACACGATCCTATGGTTCCACTTACCAACATAGACAACCCACATAACAACATAGACAAACCACAAAACAACATAGACAATTCACATAACAACATAGACAATTCACATAACAAAATGGACAATCCACATAACAACATTAATAATACACAAATGAACATAGAAATTCCACATAACAATGTAGATGAAGGCAACTCTTTGGTTAAATAGAACTTAGGTATAAGTTAAAAGCTGAATGTGATGATCATGCCAGTTGTTGTGTGGATAATAAAGTTGTAACTTCTATCTAACAATTAACTTCCAAGTATAAAGTAACCAGTTACTGATTGTGGCTTCATGCATGTAGAATTTGGTTAAATTGCCCTAGAAAATAGTTCAGAAATTTGTTTGTGTGATATACTGTGAAACTCGCACACTATGACATGGTGTAAAATGAGAAAGTTTATTGTATTTTCATGGAAACAGCCAGAAAAGGCCTCAAATTCTTGATAACACTTCTTGACAGATACACTATTACACAGATATTTATTTCTCTAATTATTTAAACGATTCAAGGGAAGTTACCTTGACAGTTCCAGTGGTTTAATCGGCAGTCCGATTTCTTGAAAATGTCATAAATTCATTTCCCATTTATATAATTTAGATACTTAGGTAACTTGCAAGTCAAGTAGAAATCCAAAATTAAAATAAAGATCTCTGCACCAAATTTTCAATACATACGACACCTCCAAATCGAAATTTAAAGTCATAGGGAATTTAAAGAGTCATTTAGTATGAGATCTAATGGAAATTAGGTCAATGATGTGGGGAGTCAATTCTGCCATTACTGACAACTATGTACTTCAATACCTTTACAGCTAGCTACAGTCAGCTTGGAGCTACAACATGCTAACATGACAACTGTTGCTTCTTTGTTTATTACTCGATTTATTATGGTTAAAGGTTTGAAAAGAGAGGAAGTGAAGACTCAATATATTTTTAGAACCATACTTAAAGCACTTTTTTAATGTGTATGTCAGATATGAAGTTGATTTTTACTAGTTAGACATGACAATAAGAAAGTTATCTGTAAGTTATAGATAGTTGGCATTTAATTAAGTTCTATAAAATGTATGTTTATAAAAATCAACAGTATGTTGTAATATACTGTTGATTTTTATCAGTTAGACATGAAAATAAGAAAGTTTGATTACAAAATTAGAACGAGAGGAAAAATTGGAGTTATGAATCGTTATCATGTTAGCTCAGTCGGTCAGAGCATACCCAGCTATAGGGATGGATAGACAAATTCGAATCCCGCACATGACTATAATTTTTTATCTCGTAAATTTCTAATTTTGTAATGTAATCTGCCGAGCAGGCATCATTGCAAACATAACAATATTAAAAATAAGAAGTTATCTGTAAGTTTAAGATATGTAAAAAGTTAATTAAGTACCAGTTAATATACTATGTATGTAGCCATGTTGTAATGTACTATGACCAAAGACTTATATATAACAGCACTTATAGTGATGTAGCCTCACTGAAACACTGTCAATATTCTTCTGTATTGTCAATATTAGTTTGACAATTTGATTATTAAATGAAGTTTGTTGAGTAGAAGTGTTAGCCTCTGTTTATATAGTAAGTCTTTGTTACTAGTGTTATCAATAGCTGTTTCATTGTCTTGTTTTTTTCATTGTATTGCTCTGTCAACATTTAATGTTTTATTTGTCCAGCAGGCCTAGTATGGACTGGAGATATACATACCTAATTTTTATCCACTTTCAAGTGTCAAAATTACCTCCAGAGGAAAGTAAAATTATCTCCTTTTGACAATTCAGTGGAAATATGTCTTCGTTTAAAAGAATTGACACAGAAAGCGGATAAAATTGTCTCCGTATGACAAAAGAGAAGAAGTTATCCTCGTTTCAAGACATGGGCACTTACAAATTACTAGTTGAATAATATAATGTTGCATGCATATTTTAATTTGTGCTAAAATTAAATACTGAACACCAACAACTTCATTACTTAATATTAGGCAATCAAAGACTAGCACAAAGAGCATTAAAAGACTGACAATATTAATAATCACTATTTAATTTTATTTTAAATTGTTATGTATAGCAGCAGTAATAGAGAAAAAGGATTTATCAACTGGATACATATTCGTCAGGACATATGGTCCGAGAGTAGGAAAACAATTATAATGTGTGAAGATTTTTATCCTCTCCCCGAGGAGATGTCTCCAGTTGGTGCTCGACCTGCAGGACACTATAAAAAGAGACCAAACCACTCACATAAATTAAATATGAGTATTAATTTCAAAGTGATTTTTGTTTGTTGAGTAGAATGAGTCTGCCACTGTTATGTATAAGTACCTTATGTCTTGTAACTGGTACAATCAAGTAGCTGTGGCATGTTACTGTGTCAAAATCTAATATTTTATTTGTTAAGGACCACTCATATTAATTTAATATTAATATTGATTTTATAGTGATTTTGTTTGTTAAGTAGAATGTGTCTGCCTCTGTTTATATAGTAAGTTTTTGAACCTAGCAGTATCACCAAGCACCTGTTGCATATCGCTCTGTCAAAATGAAATGTTTTATTTGTTCAGAATACAATAAAGGAAGGAAGACACTGACTGCTGCAATTAAATTTGAGGGTTAATTTTATAATTATTTCTGTTTGATTAGACTGTGCGTGTTCTTATTTAGTATGTTATTGTAACTAATATTAATAAACAGCTGTTGTATGTCGCTCTTAATGTTTCATTTGTACAAAATCCTATAAAAAAAGGACACCGCACCACTCGGATTAATTAAATATGTGTTACCTAAGAACACTATTAGTATACACACCCATTAACTTTAAAAAATTGAGTAGTTTCGTTTTATCTTACACAAGCCTGTGCTTGTACTTATTTTTTAAAGTAAGTAACCGTAAATAAACCATTGTTTTCAGTAAAGCCACGTTAACACGATCAGAGTATACTGTGACAGAGTCCTCTAGGATACTGACTCATGTTATTTGTATCATGTCAACTGCAAATCCAAGTACATTTTGATCTACATTCTCAGTCGACAACATTCTGAATGGACTCTATCACAGTAGGTATACTCTGATCATGTCGATGCAGCCTAAGGGCCTGGGTGGGCCATGTATTTAAAAAAGGATTGGTGTACCTACTCGATATGTAGTACCTTAGTATTGATGTGTTAGGCGCAGTATCCGCCTTTTGTAGGTTCATGCCTCCATTTGTCTTAGTGTTATGTTTGCCACTAAGGTACCAATAGACAATGTAAGTTTATTGCAATCTTTATTTTATTATATAATAATATTCTGAGATACTGGATAAGTACCTACCTAATTAAAGTCCTGTGGTCCCACCACTTTTTCCCACTGGTACCCATGGTATACCAAATTTATAAATAAAGATCTACTTAGTGGTCAAATATAAACAATAAAATAAATTTCAGTCAAAATGTATTTTAATTATTTGTCTAAAATGTGTGGTGCATTGCGTGGGGGAACGCAATGCACCCTGCCCAAACGTGCCCATTATGGCTGCAGCGTTACCGCGCTGGAATTTGCTGGGTCTACTTAGTTAAAAAGTTTTCTTAAGTTTTCTTTCGTTCTAAAATTTCATTTATACTTAACATTCATGTATATTGAATAAGTGGAATCTGCTTTGTAACTGATCCGCTGCCATATGACCCTACAATTATAAGTTTTTGATTCAATAATCCTTATTTAATAATAACAAATATTGAAAACATTAAATACATATTTACAAATCATCGAAGCTCAAAAATGTTTGTAATCATTTTACATATTTAGAAATTAAATTCATATTTTTAGAAAAATATTTAAAAATATATGTAGCGAATATTCCACCTAAATCGAGCATCGAGAGAAACGTTTTCCCACGATCGAGGACTTCCTGATGATTCTTCATGTAGAAGCAAAACGCGTCGAAAACACTTCCGGTAGCGTTTATGACGCCCGTGGGGTTAGCTGGAAAAATAGGCGGAATTGTCTCTAGATATATTTTGAGTGTTTCTGTAAAATATTAATTTAATGTTTTCACTATTCACGCAATCAGATATAAGAATGTTTATGGTGTAATTTCTATGAATAAATAAAGTATATTCGTACTGTAATTTAGTGTTTAATAAAAGATTAATTTTTCTGAAGAATTTGTTTAATGTCTACTTGAATTTAAAATCCTTTTTTTTTAAGAACTATCAAACGAAAGAAATAAAGTAGCAAATCAAACTTTATACTTAACATTAGTAGGTAATAAAAGAATAAGCATTGCAATTCAACGGGGCAATGCTGCCAGCATGCTGGGGACGCTGCCAACTGATAGTGGGCTAGAGCATTTGGACTGCCTATGAGTCCAAATGCTTTTATTGTAGTAGCTGTAGTGTTGTATATAGTTTGTAGTATTTTGTTAATAAAGGCATACCGCCGGTATAAAAAAAATTATTAGGTTACCTAGTGCCTATTTATATCTTGATTGAAGTAAGATAGGATTCTAAAGCCCAATTTCTACCAATATTAGTTTTTAAAAAATTATACTATAAGACATGAAAATGTAACTAATTTACATCTTTCAAGTTGTAAATGAAATGTTCCATTATCATGCTTAACCTTTAGCTACTGAGGTGGATTTAATTTCACATAAACACAGAGGTGGGGGCCTCAGAGACCCGTAAATATAGTATATGCTTATATTTGTAAAATCTAGGTTTTATAGGGTTTTGTGTGAAATAATTTGCTCTAGTGAATATATTAAAATATAATAAAATCATTTTTGTATAATTTATTTCTTTCCTATGTTTTCAAAGCTTAGAAAACACTTTTTGGCAAAAATCACATGAGGTCATAAAATGATACGGACTCCATAAATCACACAGTATTATTTAAAACTATAAAGAAAAACAAAAAATTCATTCGATCATAATTATAAATAGTCTTAGCAAAGGGCACAACTGTAATTATAATACTATTGGTAACAAAAAATTACAGACAACAATAATTATTACTCAGTCTTGGTAAAGTTGATGTGTACATTGAAGGCATACCAACATGTTTGTTATTAGGTATTATTATCGAAAGACCGTTTTCTCGCAGACGACGTACTGAGTGGGCTCCATATTGTAAACGTTTTAAACTACTCCAAATAAATCGGCCAAGTGCGAGTCGGACGTTCCCACGAAGGGTTCCGTAGCATTCTCTGTACAATATTAGATACATTATATTTTATTTAATTTTTTTTTATTTTCACGCGCGTTTCCTTCTCGCACTTGGGCAACTTTTGGTATTTGTTATTATAGCGGCAGCAAAAATACATAATCTGTGAAAACTTCAGTTATCACAGATTATAGACAGTGGAGTCTTAGTAATAGGGTCCTCTTTTTACCCTTTAGGTCATCGTAATTTTAGCCGCAAGAAGTCCATTGCTGGATTAGCCTCCCCCATTTATTACTTCTAGTTGCTCGATGCGGTCAAGTTGTGAACAACCGAACACTATTCTATAAAGTAGTGAATGATAAAAGAAAAATTATATTCTGGCATTTTGTGAATGCTTGCCTGGCTAGCTACCACTCATCTGTAGTTGAGCAACTAACAGAGTATCGGCGGCAGTCCTTGAGAGTCAGTAAAATTACAGGCACAATGAGACTTAGGTTTAAAGAAGTTTATTCTCAAATAAGACATAATGTCACTTACACGAGAACATGGTTAGACTTAAAATATTCAATAGACATTCGTCGTCACAATTGATAGTATCTAATGACAATATAAAAAAAACAATATAATAAAACAGTTACACAAAATAATCACAAATCACTTTAGACATTTATCACTTATTTAACGCATTCTTATCCTTATTGCTCCTCAATAAGGTACAGAGCTAGTTGCCTTTTGAATGCTTTAAATGAATTTATATTTGAGGGTATTTTTATTAAAGAGTTGCGCTCCTACAAAAGTAAGCATTGTTTTGCCATAATTTGCTATATACTTAACCACTGTATGTCTCAGAGTGACGGGCGCAGTGCAGTACGACTTAAAACTACAAACTGAGTGTGAATGCTAATAGTACCACCTATAGTAAAATATGGCTTGGGTAGGCAGTAGTAGTTGCAACGACGCTTAAAACAATAGGGGGACGCGCCTTCGTGAATTTAAAGGTCTGTACATTAGCATTCCCCGTTTAGAGAGAGACGAATTTCTTAGCATTCCATGGATTCACCGTGCGGGTGCCGAGTCCATAGCGTTGCAGAGGAAGAGGCTAGAGGGGCCTGGGACTTGCAGCCCAGGAGTAGGATTAAGGGGCCCCTTTATGATATATCAATGCTCTCCTTCACCGCTCGAGCCTCCTCCCCTGCCTAACCAAATTTGGTAGGATCCTACTAATGCTACCTTAGATACACGTTCTAGGATGGAAGTTACGGTTGTTCTTGACAGGCCAAGGTCTTTAAGTAGGTTATATAGGGATTTCGCTGGTATACCCCTTGCTCCAACTTCTACAGCATACAGATTAACCACATAACCGTTTTTAACATAAAATTATCATTACACTTAATCACAAACAATCACACTTAATTTTTAAAATTAAACTATACTTACACGATATATATATTACAAGAGGCCCTAACTCTTTCATGATCTTCAAGTAAAGTGTCAATTATTTACTTTTTAGTTAAAGTTACTCGGTCAATAAAAGAAATTTGGACCTATGCATATTGCTGACCCTAATATCTATTCAATTCTAATATCTACTAAAATCTATTAATTATAATTTATTTTAAATAGCATTAATAAGTTGGCATCAGGGTTGCCAACCTTCGAATTTTTTCCCTCGTACAGAAGCAGATAAAAATCTCGTATTTTAGCTTTCGAACCTCGTACACACTCATATTATGTGAAAAATGTGATAGAATAAAGAAAAAAGCATTTGAAAGACGTTTAACACAGATAATGCTTCTTTTGAAAGTTTGTTACAAATAAAACATCACTGTTTATTAAACATTAAATTCTTCTTCATTGTGTATTATCAAAATATTTTGCTTTAAAATAGATAACTTACATACCTACTTTGTAGTTTTTGCCATGAGTACCTAGAACTATGGAAGGCAGAGGTACCCTCCGTACCTACACCGTATTCTGTCTTTGTAGATTGCAACATGAAGGCGAATTATCAAGCATATATGGTTAATTTTTGGTAAATTTCAAATTTATAATGAAATTGATTGAATTCGAGTGAGGCGATATCAGTGTCTATGGAACATGTTGACATAAATGTTCCCTGCAATGAAAATTATTATTTAAAGTTTCATAACTCAAAATCTCGACATAATTGTACGAGGATAATATAGTCCTCGTACCTCGTACGGAAACTCGTAACTGTACGAGAAACCTCGTACGGTTGGCAACGCTGGTTGGCATCGTCAGAACCACTACGTCCTAGTTATGAATGAAATTGTATTATCATTATCGCCGATGATTAATGCCAGTACTCCAGTACTGGCATTTAAATCACAGAGCAAATTAACCCATTGGTAAACGTTAAATACGCATGAAAGCAGTTTTGCTTGGACCATAGACAAAAGTATCATGTTTTCGTGTTCAATGTTTCGAAAAACTGCCAGGAGACGCGCCGTTAGAACTACGCATTGTTTTCACTAACTTCTAAAACTTCACTCATTTCTTAAACACTGCCATTCACCAATGATTGAGCATTTGAAGCAATCACTTTTTTTTATTTTATTTTTATGCCTGATAGGTTAGCCTTTGACCACTATCTCACCTGATGGTAAGTGATGATGTGGTCGAAGATGTTGTTCAGGCTAACCAAGAAGTACTGGCTCTCAAGGACAGCTGCCGGAACACACCGTTAGGTGCTTGGCGACAGACTTTCTACTTGAGGGTGGTAGCTAGCCAGGCGGACATTCGCAAAATGCCCTACCACCATGCTATAACGACTGCCATCCTAAGACGACAACCGGGACCGACGGCTTAACGTGCCCTCCGAAGCACGGAAATGCTCAATAGTAATGGCACTAGCGGTCACCCATCCAACTCATGTCCGTGCGCGACTTTGCTTAGCTTTGCTGATCGGTTGAGAACAGCTAAGTAAACTTCGCTACGAGCGCTTCAAAAGATGCTTGTGTGTTTTCACACAATTATCGTTACTTAGCCTATATCAAGGATATGTAGTTTTTATACATAAAATACATACATATAATCACGCTTGTATTCCCCGGAGGGGTAGGCAGAGGTGTGTAAACATCCACGTTTCGCCAATTGGGTTTTGGTCCCATGTAATACGGGGCGAGCCTATCGCCATTCACCGAGCACAATTTCAGGGTCATACAAAATGTTTTCTCTAACACACTGGACGAAACACAAGAACATTTTTTCTTTAATGTTATTGTGACAAAACAAGCTCGAGGCCCACCTGATGTTAAGCGGACTAACCTCTGCCTAGAACAGATGCATCACAAGTGACGAATTACACTGCGCCCGTTACCTTGAGACGTAGTTGTCGAGTCTCTTGTGCCTGTAGTTTCACTGTACTACGAATATGTTAACGCTAACAACATATAAGACAAAAACATATTGTATGAAACCTTGACAGGGCACTAGGATAGTATACAGCTCTGTTGTGCGTCTAATGCACACAACACCCTACTCACATCCACGTGAGAAGTGGCATGCTGCTCATTTGGCGCACTTTTCCTTTAAACGCCTTAAGAGGCGACACCTATGGGAAGAAATGGGGAGGTGATATTCAAACCCGGCACCCTACGGGTACTGTAACAGCCGACTCGTCCACTGCTGAACACAGCCTCCCTTGTTAAGAGTGTATTTGCCATAATCCCCACGCTTGGCAGGCGGCTTGGGGATCGCAGTTCTTTAGAAGGTGCTGCTGCCCACCTTCCAGTATTTTTCCCTTAATCGCTTCTTACGACACCCACGGGATAATATGGGGAGGTGCAATTCTTAACCAGCACCCCACGGGTAGTAGTATTTTATTTTGTGCTAATATGGCATCTGTCTCAGACTAATTCTGCAATTATAAGTCGACTATCGTCGGAACACGTCATCTGGTTGGTTGTAATGTCCAGATCTTCCACTTCTACTTTAATGGCATCCAAGATATTCGTGCCACCGAGGTCATCTTCATTTCTCCCGTGCTTTTGCGTGATGGGGTCTATTTGTAGGGACAGCTGTTGATATCCTTGAGGCGAGGCTGAAAAGTAAAAATTGTAGATTAAATTTTGCTGCTTTTGAAGGTGTTAAAAGTTAAGAAGCGCTTGTGTAGTAGTTCTCAAATCGTCGTTCGCTGCGGTCATTACGTGGATGGGTGACCGCTAATGCATTACTACTGGGAGTTTCCGTGCCTCAGAGGGCACGTTAAGCCTACGGTCGCGGTTGTTGTCTTAGGATGGCAGTCGGTATAGCATCGTGGTAGGGCATTTTGTGAATTCCCGCCTGGGTAGCTACCACCCATGAGTAGAAAATCTGTCGCTAAACACCTAACTAAGAGTTCCGGCTGCTGTCCTATCATACTGCGTGTTAGTCCATAACCATTGCCATCACTGTTTCAAAAGCAGATCAGGCAGACCGTCAGTCTGATGGATAGCTATCACTGTAGCCTAATATCTGTTACGCATCACATGTACGTTGCCGACCTTTAAGGACTCTATTCAAGAGCCCCATTATTAATTATACTTAACAAATATTTTAAAAGAAATAAAAAAAAATTAAATTCACTTAAAAATGTATATCTAGTGAAAATTCCGTCTATATTTCCTGCTAAGCCGACGTGACGTCACAAACGTCACGCGGCCAAACCGAATTTTCGATGCGTTTCGTTTTTATACGAAGCATCCTCAGGAGTTCTTGACTTTTCGAGCGCACGATCGACTATTTTTGAAACGTATGAATCTGGGAAACTCATATTGTATGTAATTTGTCGAAAATTTTGAAGCGCTCGTAGCTAAGTTAGCTTAGATGTTCTTAACCGATCAGCAAAGTTAAGCAACGTCCGCCGCGGTCATGAGTTGGATAGGTGACCTCTAGTGACATTACTAGCGCTTCCGTGCTTCGTTAACCCGTCGGTCCCGGTCGACGTCTTAGGATGGTTGACCTGACGTCAACCATCATCGAAACAATTGTGGTGTGGTGATGGTGGTCATTGATTTAACTAAAAATGGAAGATAGGGTACGCTCTAATACCTTATGTGGAGAAAGTCTAACACAAGCAATGCTTGTGTATCCAACATTGTAAAGACAGGAAGACAAGCACGCAGTAGACGCTCATACACACAGTTCTGAGACTCAATAAGGAGACGTCACCTGATGCTACTATGTTCGAGGAAAGGGTGCCGTTTCTCCCATTTCTTATAAGTTCAATGCTGGTGGTATAACAACCACCTGTCGTTTACGTGAGCATGGAATATTAGGTAGGTATATACCCTATGCCCCCCCACCCCTCGTATCATCCGGTGTCGTAAGAGGCGACTAACGGAAGGAAACTAAATATATTGGAAGGTGGGCAGCAGCACCTTCTAAAGAACTGCCATCTTACACTGCGATCCCCAAGCCGCCTGCTAAGCGTGAGGATTATGACCAATACCCCCTTAATAGGGGAGGATGTGTTCAGTAGTGGACGAGTCAGCTGTTACAGTACAGTGTATACCCTATGCAACAGGCTGCTCGTACCACATCCAATTGGGTGAGCATAGAGCAGTCTCGCATGTAGAAAGGACCTTACTGCAACGCAACTGGCAAATGGCAATACAAAACTGATAATTAACCTCTAAACATCGAGCTCCTTGCAAATAATTTCATACCGGTGCGCACCTAATGTATCATTATTTATAAGTTACTCTTAAGTCACCTGTATGTAAATTCGGCAGAGGTTCCGGTTGGTCTTGAGTAAATCCATCTGGATCTTCTTTGACGGTCACTTCCATAAAGCCCTCCTGGTTTTCTGTATGCGTTTCTAGAGACACTGCGTGAGTTGTTGCAGCCTGAAATAAATGATTACGATACTTTTTATATTCTTTTAAAAAAGGTTTGACCAAGAACAAACGACACGTTGCTTTTGTAAAAAATGGGTCATCTACAAAATCGAAATCCAAGCCTTACTCCATCTTAGGCGCAGCTCCCGACTGGACTCTTTTGATGGACACGTATGAAAAACTCTACAAAATTCCTGAGGATGTTGGTGTTTCGTCATCCAGACCAGATATATTTCTAAACTAAAAAAATCTAAAACGCATAGTATTTATAGAACTTACTGTGCCGTGGGAAACAAAGTACATACCTAAGGACTAAAAACTAACAAATATTACGACTTAACAAATGAATTAACCAAAAACGGTTATGTGGTTAATTTATATGCTGTAGAAGTCGGAGCAAGGGGTATACCAGCGAAATCCGTATATAACCTAATAAAAGACCTTGCGGGCTGTCAAGAACAACCGTAACTTCCATCCTAAAACGTGTATGATGAGATCTTTGTGTTAGACTGATTGAACTGACCTGATGGTGGATTCTGGAAACCACTACTGGAACTCCGAGATAGGAGGTGGTGCTAGCGGTATTTAATTTGAGCTCATTTACGATGAGAACTTTGTGATAGACTGATGGAACCGATCTGATGGTGGATTCTGGAAACCACTACTTGAACTACGAGATAGGTGGTGCTAGCGGTATTGAATTTGAGCTCATTTGATCATTTACGATGAGATCTTTGTGATAGACTGATGGAACCGATCTGATGGTGGATTCTGGAAACCACTACTGGAACTACGAGATAGGTGGTGCTAGCGGTATTTAATTTGAGCTCATTTGATCATTTACGATGAGATCTTTGTGATAGACTGATGGAACCGATCTGATGGTGGAATCTGGACACCACTACTAGAACTCCGAAGTAGGTGGAGCTAGCGGTATCGAATTTGAGCTCGTTTGATTATTTATGATGAAATCTTTGTGTAAGATTATTTGAACTGATCTGATGGTGGACTTTGCAGATAATAACTGAAAATGCAAGTGGACTTGCAAGCGCATAGCTCAAGCGCGCGGCACTACTAATAATATATACCTAATAAAACTACTTTATACCCGGTGCTACGGTTTTGAAGCGCTCGTAGCGAAGTTTACTTATCTGTTCTTAACCGACCAGCAAAGTTAAGCAACGTCCGCCGGAGTCATGAGATAGATGGGTGACCGCTAGTGACGTTACTTATGAGTACTTCCGTGCTTCGGACCGCACGTTAAGCCGTCGGTCCTGTTTGTTGTCTTAGGATGGCAGTCGTTACAGCATGGTAGTAGGGCATTTTGCGAATGCCCGCCTGGCTAACTACCACCCTCAAGTAGAAAACATGTCACCAAGCACCTGGTGTTCCGACAGCTGTCCTTGAGAGCCAGTCATTCTAGTTTAGCCTGAACAACATCTTCGATGACATCGTCACTCACCATCAGGTGAGATAGTGGTCAAAGGCTAGCTTGTAAGCTATAAATAAAAATAAATGAGAATTATTACCGGCAAATACGGCTCCAACAGCGGCATTTCGAGTAACTTCTGAGTCGCAACAGGTGAAACGCAGTCGATGCAATATTTGCTTTGGATGGCTGCGTGACTCTTGCAATTGTGGTCCAAAACCAGTCGTACATCTAGCTGCATGGGAGTCTCTGACTCACGAGACTTTCCGTGACGTTTGCGGTCTGCTTCCAGCCGCTTGTATCGCTGCGTGGGCGTCTCTGATAAGCGATACTCTGTATGACGTTCCCTGTCTGCAGCCAGCCGCATATATCGCTGCATGGGCGACTCAGATATGCGGTACGCTGCATGACGTTCCCGGTCTGCAGCCAGTCGCATATGTCGCTGCGAGGGAGTCTCTGACTCACGAGACTTTCTGCGACGTTCGCGGTCTGCTTCCAGCCGCTTATATCGCTGCGTGGGCGTCTCTGATAAGCGATACTCTGTAAGACGTTCCCGGCCTGCAGCCAGCCGCATATATCGCTGCGTGGGCGACTCAGATATGAGATACGCTGCATGACGTTCCCGGCCTGCAGCCAGTCGCATATATCGCTGCGTGGGAGTCTCTGACTCGCAAAATGCTGCGTAACGTTCGCGACTTTGAGCTAGGCGTGCCTTACGTTGCTCCTCAGTTTCTTGACGCCGTACTTCTCTCGCTTTTCTAGCATTCCTAGTAGATTTGCCAATATTAGTTTTTCTTTTTGTAGGCATGAGGGGTACACGGCGAACAGCTACCATTCACAAACCTGCAAGATCAAATTTACGTAGATCATTTGTTGCTATGCACTTATTTGAACTTACTGTGCCGTGGGAAACAAACATACCTAAAGACCACACAATAAAAACTAACAAATATTATGACTTAACAAATGAATTAACCAAAAACGGTTACGTGGTTAATTTATATGTTGTAGAAGTCGGAGCAAGGGGTATACCAGCGGAATCCCTATATAACCTACTAAAAGACGAGACGAATTTACTTAGCATTCCATGGATTCACCGTGCGGGTGCCGGGTCCATAGCGCTGCAGAGGAAGAGGCTCAAGTCAAGGTGCCTGGGACTTGCAACCCAGTGAGTAAGGTTAAGAGGCCCCTTTATGATGCATCAATGCTCCCCTTTCACCGCTCGAGCCTCCTCCCCTGCCTAACCAAATTTGGTAAGATCCTACTAATGCCGCCTTGGATACACGTTCTAGGATAGAAGTTACGGTTGTTCTTGACAGGCCAAGGTCTTTTAGTAGGTTGTATAGGGATTTTGCTGGTATACCCCTTGCTCCGACTTCTACAGCATATAAATTAACCACATAACCGTTTTTGATTAATTCATTTGTTAGGTCATAATATTTAGTAGTTTTTATTGTGTGGTCTTTAGGTATGTTTGTTTTCCACGGCACAGTAAGTTCTATAAGTACTATGCGGTTTAGAATCTTTGAGTATAGAAATATATCTGGTCTCGATGACAAAACACCAACATCCGCAAGGATTTTGTAATGTTTTTCATACGTGTCCATCAAAATAGTCCAATCGGGAGCTGCGCCTAAGATGGAGTAAGGCTTGGATTTGGATTTTGTAGATTGTAGATTCTTTTACAAAAGCAACGTGTCGTTTGTTCGTGGTCAAACCTTTTCTTGCTCTAGCTACCGAGAGACTCACCGCTTCACGTATGATTTCGAGGACTCTATCGTGGCGACGGGAATAATGACCCCTATCTAGGAGCACCTTGCATCCTACCAATAAGTTCCGTGCAGTACCTATGGCCTCCCGACAAATACCGCAAGACTTTTCGGTGGCTTTCCCCCATCTTACTAAATTACTTTGGTCTGGGAGGGTCATCTGAAAGGCGTTAAGATAGAATTTAATAAGGCAGGTGACCAATCGTATATCAATGTGCTCCACTTTAATGCCAGAGGGATACAAAATTCACCTATGGTTAGCCACTCACTTTGCATTTCCAAGCTCATTGCATGCACTTTATAGCTATCATTTTCGTCTTGTTGTAGAAAAGATTTTACGTCTTTATCCTCACTTTTCTTCCACGACCCAAAACCCGCTTTGCTGGACTGTGCACCTATCGTAAATCGTTTATGGAATTGAAGCCTTGAATCAAGGTCGGAGGCACTTTTGTCTTTTGGGAGAGATGCGACTATATCGTCTTGAGATTTTAGTAAGACAGAGTAATTCGGCAGCATGAAGACACAAATTGTCTTCAACGTGATATTGATAGAATCAGTTATTGGTGTTCACAAAATAAAATGGTTTTAAATGCCACTAAATGTTTTCACATAAAATTCACGAGAAAAGTCAATCCAACGCCTGCAGTTTACTACATAAATGCCATTCCAATTAATGAAGTATCTAGCATACGTGACCTGGGTGTCATCGTTGACACCAAAATAGACTTTCGCGACCACATTGACGTTATCGCGAAAAAAGCAGCACGTCTTGCGGGATTTGTGATAAGACAAACTAAATTCTTTAACGGAAGTGAAATCCCTATTCTACTATTTAATTGCTATGTGCGATCCCTTCTGGAGTATTGTAGTCCCATTTGGAGTCCCTCGTACGATGTGCACATAAATCGGCTTGAAACTATACAAAAAAAGTTTTTGTATCATCTCTCCTACGCTGGGAATCTTTGTAGCTGTTTGAAGTCATATAACTCTAGGCTTAATCATTTTAAAATGCTTTCACTGGAACATAGACGGAACATCGCGGATATAGTGTTTCTGCATAAGATCATTCATGGCAGAATCGATAGCCCAGAATTGCTCAGTAACGTCTTATTTAGTGTGCCTCGCTCAAGCAGCCGTCTTCACAACCGAACAACTTTCAGTGTTATCTCCTGTCGAACTAACTATGCCAAGTACTCTCCGATATTAAGAATGTGTTCACTGTATAACGATGTGTGTCACGATATTGACATATTTAGTACATCTACTCATGGCCTAAAGAAATTTCTTCTTCAAAACTGTAATAATTTTAAATAGTTTATTAGTATTTTTTTTTTTTATATTTATGTTTAATATAAGGTCAACCGGGGCTATTGCGTTACAATACTTTTTACGGCATTTTTAACTGGTTATAGCAAGTTAATGGTTGAACTTATAAGACTGTAACCTACAACACAAAATAGAATATTTTATCTAATATTATACTTTAATTTTATTTCTTCACATTTTGAATCCTTGTTGTATGAAAATAATTAATTATTAAAAGCAGAGATTTTTAGATGCAATAGCCCCACGTGGGGCGATGGCGTCTTTGTTTAGCATCACATAACTGGAAGAGTTATCAACAAAGTTAATCATGAAACTATGTAAAAGCACTAGAGATCAAGTTAGTTATTATATCTTGAGCTAAATTCTGGGCATGATCTCTCATTACGGGTGACACAAAAATGTTCGGGGCTATAGCGTCTAATTTATACTTTCTCTTGTAGACGCATTCGCCCCATCCTAGATTCCAGGAGTAACAAACAATTTTCTTCTCAAAGGTTAAGTATTAATTAATAGTGGGAATAGAGATTCTTCCGAAGTAGAACTTGCAGTTTTGCATAGAAATGTACTTGCAACCCTCTGTTCTATGTGTTAATATAGAAATTAATAAAAATATACTACCAACAACACTGAAATTAGGTAAGTAATATTTTATTAGGATATGGTGTTTCCTTTTACATGTTTTAACTATATAAGGTGTATGGACAGGGGCCTACGGACGTAATAAACACAAAGAAAAAAAACAGTAGTAAACGTTAATAATCAAACCTGGTTCGCAAGTCTTCCAAAGGCAAACAAAGGTAAACAAACACGAGTTTCCAAGCCTTTAAACCGATAACCAAACTCGTCAATAATAACGTAACTTAAATATCGTACGAAGGTAGGCGATTAGTTAACACATAATGTTGCGTCATGCAAATAGTTCCGAACAAATAGAAAACCTAGTGAAATAGTTTGCCTACCTATTTATAACTTTGTATAATCTGCTGGGCCCAATTAATTTATTTTATTTTAAAACGACCGCGTTTAAGAGTGTGTGGTACTTATGCAAAATGTAATGAAGCGTCCGCGCTTGCCAATTGCCGCCAAAATGTAACTACGATGTAAGTAGCGACCGCGCTCTGCTACCAGAATTTGTATGGACAGGGGCCCTTGTGCTGAGGGAAAAATATATAGAGTTTATGCGGGAGTATGAGGCACTAGGGCGGTGGGCCTCGAGCTTGTTCCGCCACAATAACATAAAAAAAGGCTCTATAATAATAATTGTCTTAGAAAGTATATACTTTGCAACGCTTCGACCTTCCATTAACTTCATAAAAAAATCACAACAATTAATTTAATACATTAAAATATGTTACGATAAGAAATCCACCACTATTTGAATTATTAATTACCAGCCTCCCGCAAAACGAGTGTATCCCTAATATAATTAGCGATCCGGGCTGACTTCATCAGGGTTAATATACAGTGTAAGACCATTTCAAAAATGTTACCTTTTCAATAGTGAAAGAAGTTTTCAAATTATCAATCAACAAACATACAAAATTGACGCTACCTCTATTTATTCTTTTAGCCCTAAATCTGCAATCAGCATATCACGCATTTTTTTTTCCACTATCTGTCTATACAGCATAGATATACATACATATACCTCAATCACTGTTATCATAAAATTAAAAGGTTTAGGACCTCAGACAATGGGGCTATTGCGTTACATAAGACGCAATCACCCCAATGGGACAGACGCGATAGCCCCAATGCAAAAATATAACCTACAATATTTTTATTGCACGTGGACTACAAATCTTAAGTAATTTCCTTAAAGTAATTAGAACAACACGTAAACAAATTCATATTACAAAGTATTTACCGTTAAAAATTAACGACCATCTTCAAAACATTGGGATTTCAGGATATTTATATATCACATGTCACTTACGTGAGGTTCCGAAGAAAATGTCATATTCAAGATGGCGGAAATTTATACAAAAATGAGGCCTCTTGCGACCTCTACCGATCAAATAATGTGGTTTTAGTATCAAACACGTTCAAAAGATGGCGGAAGTAGTTCTAGATTTTGTGTTTCGTATTATAATTGGATTAGATGCCTTAACCCCATAGACGCGTTAGCCCCGGTTGACCTTAGTATAAGAGCATCATACTGTAGAAGCATGCTGTGTTTACCTCAAGAAGGTCGTGTACTTGTTATAATTTTATATAACGCACATTAATTTAAGTACCATAAGTCTTGTGCTATGACCAGTTTGGTAAACCAATAAACAAAAAAAAAAAAAAAAAAAAAAAAAAAAGACGTGCGTTTTGGTAACTCTGAGGTGTTTATAGAGCTCCGATGGTTTCTTTAATTTCATCGCAAAATTATTTTGATCCCTAAATAAAGTAGATGGGTCTGCCGAAATTGCGAGCCCCAACCATAACTTCAGTGTCCTGATGACGTTTACATCCAGTTTTGTTAAAAGGGCTTTAGTAATGTCGTATACTAGAAAAGGCCAAGTCAGACGTGATGTTAAGTAGTTGTCGTATATCCAAGCTTTTTTAATGTTGGTTATTGGTTGTTCGTCTACCATACTAAGATCTTTAAGAAAGCTATCAACAACTGTGTCTAGAGATGGTGTTCGTCCTTTGTAATCTATTTTTCTACCAAGAAATTTAAATGGCACAGATTCAGCAATTGTGGAAACACATTCTCCTCCTATCAAGAGTCCCGGATCGTAAGAGGTAAATTTGGTGTTCCATCTACACAGACACAGACAGTGGCATTTAATTTACTAGGTTTTGTTCTCAATCCTTTAGTCTTGGCCTGTCAAGAACAACCGTAACTTCCATCCTGGAACGTGTATCCAAGGCATTAGTGGGATCTTACCAAATTTGGTTGGGCAGGGGAGGAGGCTCGAGCATTGATCCATCATAATGGGGCTCCTTAACCTTACTCACTGGGTAGCAAGTCCCAGACACCTTGACTTGGGCCTCTTCTCTGCAGCGCTATGGACCCGACACCCGCACGGTGAATCCATGGAATGCTAAGTAAATTCGTCTCTACATACCACCTGTATAAAACAGCCACATTACAAATTTCGATAGTTTCTTAACTACTATAGCGTTTATCATTCTAAAAATATTGCTAAGTAGAGGAACAGAAGCATATATAGAATACCACTATGTTTTAGGCTACTTTGCTGCGTTCCGTGTTCATATGGAACGCCAAGAATCCGAGAACCTGTCGCCCGAAGTTCTGGCAAGTCAAAATCCTCACCATTTTGCATCGAGTAACAAATTCAATCGTCAAGTGAACTTACTTGTTTTCCTAAAAGTGAATGTATAAATACATGGAGGTGATATCCGGATATCACTCGGGAAACATTTACATTCACACAGAGACTTCCGAACCTGCCCTATGTAAGATCAATCAAACTTCAATTAAATATAATTATAGGTATAGAACACCTATCATTTTTGACAAATTTTGTATCCATCTAACTTTTGAAACTCATTTGGGTCGAGGTGACGGCAGCGTTTCTTGATTAGGTGAAGTTTTTTGCATGGTGGAAGGGCATTTTGCGAAAGCCCGCCTGGCTAGCGACCACCCTCAAGTAGAAAATCTGTCGCCAAGCACCTAACGGTGTGTTCCGGCAGTCTTTGAGAGCCAGTGAAATTAAAGGCAAAATGAGTCTTAACAAGCATGTCTCAAGGTAATGGGCGCAGTGCGATTCGTCACTTGTGAATGCATCTGTTATAGGCAGAGGATATAGCCTAACATCAGGTGGGCATCGTGATTGTTCAATCAGAATAACATAAAAAAAAAGGTGAAGTTAGTTTTGAGACAAGATGACCAATGGTCAAATTTGGACAAAAGAAATTGTGGTTAATCTTTAATTCTCCATTTTATAAGATACTAGAACAACAGTGGACAAATCGCTTCTCTCTATCTCTTCTGAATTTGAGGAGCTGATCCTCCTCGCACATCTTATTTAAAATCTTACTTTATATCAAATTGATATTTAGCAAAATAAGATGAAGTTCTTTTCCTACTTATCAACCACCTTTTTTACCATCTCGATTTGAAATAATAGGTAAAACTAATAAATAAGTAAAATGTCTTGAGGGTAATTCCAAAAAGGATTTTATCACCACAAATGGTGGATTTTTGGTGATAAAGTTTATTGAACCTTCCCAATTTTATCTGATTTTCACTACCAAGTATGTTGTTGTAGCTTGCCTTGGATACATGCTAAATGAACATAGAGTAGAACATATAAGCAATAAATTCTTGTCTGAAATAGGTATACCTAATCCAGTTCCTTGAACCAACCACAACATTTCAATATTGAAATTTGTTATTGACCTTCATATGAGAGTTGTAGACTAAATTGAATGTCTTTGACTTTGACTTTTGACATTCAATGTATTATTATGGAATATTAGTAGAGCACTCAAAGACTGAGGAAATTAAGTATGATTTATAGACTTTCATATAAGTTGAATCTTTTATTGTATTGCCAAATTACCACTCAAAACTGGCTTTTCTCAGCTTCCAGTGGAAATGTAGAAATACAATAAATATTAAGTGGTTACTACACTATACAAGTGCCCCTCGAAATTCAGTCTTTACTGGTTAATGTAGAGGGATAATAGAGGCTGCTAAAAATATGTTGAGTACCTGTAATGATAGCTGCAAGTTTGGATAATAAATAAATAAATAAAATAAATGTATTTTTTATTCACCAGTAAAGACTGAATTTCGGGGGGCACTTGATTTTCTGAATCATGTAATAATATTAGCCTATAGTGTAGTGACCACTTGATATATGTTTCGACACTTCCACTGGAGGCCAAGAAAAGTCAGTATAGAGTGAAAATTTCGGCAATATTTGGCGATACAATAAAAGATAAATTTAGAAGTTTAGTTGCATAGTAGTAGTGAGATAGAAGTAAGGACACTATTTGATGAAGTGTTTAGGTCAGATTTGGGATGGACGAAACTGTTATTGCTTAAAATGGGATACACATAAAATAAGGTACTATAATAAACTTATATTATGTGCTAGCAAATAAGTTTAAACAGAATGTCCCAAGAAGAAGTGATATACTGAAGCTGGGAGGTAGAGGACCTAGAGGGTTATCTGAATCACCCCCATGTATGTTCCGTGATTTTTCGTATTATCGGATTAATGACTTTTTTTAATTTTTCACATATCGCCGAGTATGATGAGATTTTTATTTTTGGTGACGTGAATTATTGCGGTAGATGCTTGATTTTTTTTGTGTGTGCTAAGCTGATATATAGGCCAATTCAGTAATGTAACATTTACTATCGTTAAATCATTGAATGGAATAAAAAAAAAATTAAATGCCAAGAAAGATAAAATTACCACAACTTAAAGGGCCCTTAAAAAATAAAATCACATAAAAAAATACCATTTGGCTTTTAAAAACTTGCACTATCTATCAGGTAGCTACCCTAAAAATATCTATTTATTATTCATAAGGCTTCAATCAAAAAATTGAAATCTAAATGTGGTAAGTGCAAAATTTTAATTTACATGATGATTAATGCAAGCTAAGTAAAACCAATTACAAGGTTTTTAATTACAATAAATTTTCAAAATGGCCCGTTGTTGCTCAATACAAGCGCGACATCGCCGCTAAAAGTTGTCTTTTAAACATCTGAATGCACTTCTATTATTTTTAATGGTTTCTTCTGCTACTCTCAATTTCCGGGTTAACTCATCCAAATTGCGGCATGGTGCCCCGACCTAAACTCCATTGATTTTTTTGTATGGGGATACCACAAAGACCTCGTCTACTGGAGAGAATGCCGCAATTTAGACGAGTTAACCGGGAAATTGAGAGTAGCATAAGATTAAAAATAATAGAAGTGCATTCAGACATTTAAAAGACAACTTTTTCCAGCGATGTCATGCTTACATAAAGCAACAGGGGGAGCTATTTTAAAAATTTATTGTAATTACACACCTTGTATTTGGGTTTACTTTGCTTGCATTAATCATCATGTAAATAAAAATTTTGCACTTACCATATTTAGATTTCAATTTTTTTAATTCTACTGATAGGAAAGCTGGGAGCCAGTCAAAAACAATTATGTACCAAATGGCTTACCACCAGTGAGATGAATTAATGACATATTACATAAACACGAAAACACTACTAAGCAATGAGTATGTAATCACTCAACATATTCTACATTAAATTATAAATAATGTGGCATACTTAGCCACAAAATTTTAAGAATTACAAAGTAATTCACTACCTATGACCTATATCAACTCAACTATGGTGACTGACGATTGCCTAGTGTATTTCCGATACGTTTTTAACAACAAATTAATTTCACAAATTCTGAAAAGCAGAAGAATTTTAATTTAATTCATTAAAACCAAACCCGGTCATATATTAATTCCAAAACGTAAATACAAAGTTTACTGATAGGGCGTTCGGATAGCCTATCGGTGCCAAAAATAACACTCACAAACGCTAAAAATGATCACATGGGCCGTTCGTTTTGGGACTTCGTGAGCAAAAATATCGTTTTCGCTCACCGTTCGGATAGCTTTGAAACGCCACAAATGACAGAGAAAAGTGATATTTTTGACCCATGTCCTACCGTGGGATCGTTGTGATCGTTTTTTGACAACTGCTGTTTTGACAGTTGTATTTGGCGCGATTGAAGAGTTTCACAAGTTTTTTATTTAGTAATTACATTTTAGATAAATATATAATATAAATACTATATTATATAGTAGGTACCTACTTGTTTTGTTAATTTTAGAGATTGATTCCATGTTTCGTACTGTGCAAAATTGTTAAAATATTGTCGGTTGTCAAAGTATGTTTTAAGCCGTTCGGATAGCATGCAGTAATTGGTGGTCAAAAATAGCAAAAGCTTCTATCCGAACGCTAAAACACAAATGCCACTTTTGAAACTGCTACAAACGCAATCGAGCCAAAACGAACGCCCCATGAGTCGTAAACACCACCATGAACACCACTGTAGACAAACACCAATCAACAGGTGCGTTCGTTTTGGCTCGATTGCGTTTATAGCAGTTTCAAAAGTGGCATTTGTGTATTAGCGTTCGGATAGAAGCTTTTGCTATTTTTGACCACCAATTACTGCATGCTATCCGAACGGCTTATAACGTACTTTGACAACCGACAATGTTTTAACAATTTTGCACAGTACGAAACATGGAATCAATCTCTAATATTAACAAAAAAGTAGGTACCTATATTATTATTATTTCTTTGTTAATGGCTTCTGCTAGTTACATAAAAATCTTGTGAAACTCTTCAATCGCGCCAAATACAACTGTCAAACCAGCAGTTGTCAAAAAACGATCCCACGGTAAGACATGGGTCAAAAATATCACTTTTCTCTGTCATTTGTAGCGTTTTCAAAGCTATCCGAACGGTGAGCGAAAACGATATTTTTGCTCACGAAGTCCCAAATCGAACGGCCCGTGTGATCATTTTTAGCGTTTGTGAGTGTTATTTTTGGAACTGATAGAGAAATAGATATATGGCTATACGAACGCCCCAATAATAGGCCGTATTCTAGGGATGTAAAAAAATAATCGATTTATAAAAAAAAACTATTTATAACCGACTTTTTACAATAAAAATCGATTGTCATAACCGATTTTAATATGGCATATATACGATTAATAATCGCTTCTTGAAAATTAATATTTCATCTGCCACTCCAAACATTATTTAAGTCTGCGAATTACTATTAGGTACCGCCACCTGTGCGTCAGGAGTTCTACTACAATGGCATACCTCTTATATACTAAGTGCTTTTAAAACAATGTAGTTACAAAATCAAACATTCACTGGATGGCGTTAATCAACTAATAGTACTGTTTTACCGACATTCGGCTGTTTGTTATATCATTGATGAATGTTAATTTTCAAACGACAATTTTCATTAATTGTTTAGAAAGTTTTACGTGACAAAAAGTGTTGTGGTTTGGTTTAGTGTTAAAACTCTTTATTATAGAAATGACAACGGCCAAAAGAGCGATAACTAGTTGGTGTCAATATTTTCATGTTGACTGTAAATTTGGCAAAGTTATTTGTAAATATTGTCCTAATATTTTAAAACCTGTAGTGATACAACCAATTTAAAACAGCACAAAGAAAAGGAATACTCTGGTATCATTAGCAGTATTGAATATTATGAAGTAAGAACCTACAGTTAGGATAAATTAATCACTAAGTAATTAGACCACTACATATACGAATACTGACCAATCGGATTTATAGTTTTTTTATTAGAATAGTTAAGTTTGGTGATTAATTATAATTTTTTAAACCTAATGTGTGTTGGTTGTATTTCTTATATCTCGTTTCTCTTATACTAGTTGTTTATTTTTATTTAATAAAACTGTTATTAATATAAATTTGGCATTTATTTTGGAAACAATTGAAAAATTATGTGAAAATCGTTTAAATAAAGAAATCGATTATTGTTTAGAGAAAAATCGATTCTTTGTTGATCGATTTTTACAAGGAAAAAAAACTACCTATTAATTAATAATCGGTTTTTATGTAGAGTGTCACATCCCTACCGTATTCCACTTGACGAAAATTTAGTTTTTTTCGATCACTTTGACAACATTTTGCGTCTATGAATCAGCTTTGCCGGATGACGGGTAAATTACCCGAAAAGGGGTATTTTAGACCCTGGCGGGTATTTGACGTTTATTTTCGATGGATTAAATTTTAACATCATACATCAATGATATTATATATAAGATATGTTACATGGCGCACTGAAATGGCCCCATCTAAACGACCCCCGGGACAGTCTCCTATCCTATCTGACCGCACTCATTCAGCGAGAGACAGTCCAACGTGCGCGCGTCTCTATGAGACGCATATAATTTAAAAAAATGCCATTTTGCGTGTACAGAGCTGTGGTAATACAAAACAAAAGGAATTATGTATCACCTATAGTCTTTATAAATTCACATGTTCTCTTAGTATTTTAAATATTTTTATGTATTTCTGAAAACGAGTGCTTGAAATCATAGAAAAGGATAGTAAAACGTATGTAGTAGTGCGCAGGACAAGGATGGAGAGCGCGGTTATCGGTCGCGATGTTCCGTGTCATAGATGAATAGAGTAGATGTGACATTGCATCTGTGATCATGAGTACCTACTTTACTAAATGAATATTCAGTAAGTTATAGCATACTCTTTTGAAAAAAAAAAAAAATTAGCAAATAAATAATGATTATAAACGAAAGTTGTGTTTTTTTATTACTGATATTAATTCCGTATGATTTATCTATATTATTATATCAAAAAATTAACACAAAATGAATAACCAATTTCAAAGCGCTGTATTTTTCACAAAAAAAAATGTAACCATCAACTTTTCACAAGTAACCGATTAAAAAACTATTAACATTCGATAATTAAGTAGCTTGTGATGGTAAAAATTGATAATTTTAAATAAATTTTACACATTAATATAAAATTATAAGTATGCATTAATCCTCAGAATCACTTAATTTGTCCTATCGCATCTGTAGAAATAATAATCTTAGTTCCGACATCGTTGCGCGCTATCCCTGTTGCTCACATAGAATGTCCGATTTTATGTCGCACTCCGGCGCAACTTCGAAACATAATCTATCTATACAAGTACATACATCAATTGACGGCACGGGTGTCGTTTACAAACGTTGTTTTAATACGTATAAACGTATCTTTCGTAATCTTTGTCATACATAAATTAAAACCAAAATGACGAGCATCGAGTAAAAATTAACTAATAAAATACAGATATACTCATACACACCAAATTGTTTAATGATCACAAAATTACGATATTGATCAAGTAAAATTTAAACCACTCGCGAAATGTAAAAAACTCTGGTGCTACTAGTAAATTATGTTTCTTTCACTAAATATCTGGTGCATTAGAGCTTATATAAATTATTCCCCTTGTCTTTATCGTCTAAATAATATAATAATGTTAAAAACCTATATTAAACTATTTTCATATGTTTTGACTCGTGGAGAGCCGGGTTAAAATGTTCCCCTCCCCATTTCTACCCGTGAGTGTCGTAAGAGGCGACTAAGGGAAAAGTGCGCCAGCAATGAGCAGCTTCCCACTTAACACGTGGATGTGAGTAGGGTTTTGTGTTCATTAGACGCACAACGGCTGTATACCATCTTAGTGCCCTGCCAGAGTTTCATACAAAATGATTTTGTGTTGAGTAAACATATTATTCTTAATATGTCCGTGTTGTCCAGTATGCTAGAGAAAACATTTTGTATGACCCTGAAACTGTGCCCGGTGAATGTTTTTTTTTTATTCCTAATAAGCAAGCCTTTGACCACAATCTCACCTGATGGTAAGTGATTATGTTGTCGAAGGTGTTAACAGGCTTAACCTAGAATAATAGGCTCGCTCCCTATTACATGGGATCAAACCCAATAGGCGAAACCTGGGTGTTTACACACCTCTGCCTACCCCTTCGGGAAACGCAGGCGTGATTTTATATAGTATAGTATGTGTTTGCTGTCAAACATGATGCGGTTTATTTTTCATTATTGGCGGGTATTTTGTGCCAAAGTCGGGTAATTTTAGGGTTCTATGCGGGAAAAATTAAAAGGGGGATCTGGCAACACTGCTATGGATCCACACATCTTTAGATTCTTTAGGTTATTCTGTTCAGATAACAGTTGATTCCGAAATTTCCGAGTCATAGTAATATTCCTGACAATGAAAAGTCAGACGAGAGTGCAAAGCTGGCAATTACATATTTGTGGTGATAAAGTTCCTTTTAAAAATTATCCCCAAGATCTTTTGCTTCTCCCTTTTCAAAACTTAAAGCGGAGGTGGTCAAAAACGTGGCTAGCAAGTAGTAAGCGGACTGGATCTAATTATGCCAAATATCAACGGAGTAGGTATTCAAATTAAACCCTGCAGCGCAAGTTGCAAGTCACAAGCAAGAGCTTTCAGAACCCCAAAGCACCTTTCCACAACATTGCGTGCACTGCAGTGTAAATGAGTGTAGTGCTCTTCAGAGGATCCTTCTGCTGCTCTCAAGATGGGGGTCAATGAGAGACAAACTCGCTGTTGGGAAGTGTTAATGGGTTGCTAGAGTCTCTCATTGTTCGTCTCGAGATTTTGAGGAGCTTTTTGCGCCGCTCTTCGTGCGCCAATGTCAACAAAAAAGCTCTCGACATAGTTAAGCTAAAACGGAATATATAACAATAATTTTTTTTCTACAGTAGGTATTTAAATGCCTACGTTAACTTATGCAGTAATTTCCTATTTATATTCAGCATAATCACTGCAAAATCTTACTTACTTTTGGCTGTAGCTAATGATTTCTATACTTTGATACAACCCAATACTTGGGGTGCATATCATTTGAGTGAGATTCGCTAAAAACGCTATAAACGATCACACTCCCAAAAAGTTGTTCCACATGGGTCTTGGCGTTATTTTCGCCTTATACGCTACATCTAATGTCAAAAGTGACAGAAGTGTCAAATTTTAGTGGCATTCTTAGCGACAGTTACAAACGATCACGTGATCACAACCATAGACGCAGATGTGATCAAAATTATCGAAAATAACGTTATTAGCGTCAAATGGAATATACCCTAAGGTATTTAGTTATTGAGTGCATGGATAGAGATCGCATCCTTCTAATGTCGTTCTCAAATTCTCTTCAATAATCGATCGTTTAAGTAGGTTTCATACTTGCAACTTGCGCTGCAGGGTTTAATTTGAATACCTACTCCGTTGATATTTGGCATAATTAGATCCAGTCCGCTTACTACTTGCTAGCCACGTTTTTGACCACCTCCGCTTTAAGTTTTGAAAAGGGAGAAGCAAAAGATCTTGGGGATAATTTTTAAAAGGAACTTTATCACCACAAATATGTAATTGCCAGCTTTGCACTCTCGTCTGACTTTTCATTGTCAGGAATATTACTATGACTCGGAAATTTCGGAATCAACTGTTATCTGAACAGATTATCCTAAAGAATCTAAAGATGTGTGGATCCATAGCAGTGTTGCCAGATCCCCCTTTTAATTTTTCCCGCATAGAACCCTAAAATTACCCGACTTTGGCACAAAATACCCGCCAATAATGAAAAATAAACCGCATCATGTTTGACAGCAAACACATACTATACTATATAAAATCACGCCTGCGTTTCCCGAAGGGGTAGGCAGAGGTGTGTAAACACCCAGGTTTCGCCTATTGGGTTTGATCCCATGTAATAGGGAGCGAGCCTATTATTCTAGGTTAAGCCTGTTAACACCTTCGACAACATAATCACTTACCATCAGGTGAGATTGTGGTCAAAGGCTTGCTTATTAGGAATAAAAAAAAAACATTCACCGGGCACAGTTTCAGGGTCATACAAAATGTTTTCTCTAGCATACTGGACAACACGGACATATTAAGAATAATATGTTTACGCAACACAAAATCATTTTGTATGAAACTCTGGCAGGGCACTAAGATGGTATACAGCCGTTGTGCGTCTAATGAACACAAAACCCTACTCACATCCACGTGTTAAGTGGGAAGCTGCTCATTTGGCGCACTTTTCCCTTAGTCGCCTCTTACGACACTCACGGGTAGAAATGGGGAGGGGAACATTTTAATACGGCTCTCCACGAGTCAAAACATATGAAAATAGTTTAATATAGGTTTTTAACATTATTATATTATTTAGACGATAAAGACAAGGGGAATAATTTATATAAGTTCTAATGCACCAGATATTTAGTGAAAGAAACATAATTTACTAGTAGCACCAGAGTTTTTTACATTTCGCGAGTGGTTTAAATTTTACTTGATCAATATCGTAATTTTGTGATCATTAAACAATTTGGTGTGTATGAGTATATCTGTATTTTATTAGTTAATTTTTACTCGATGCTCGTCATTTTGGTTTTAATTCATGTATGATCTACGAATAAATAAAGTAAAGAAGTATAAATACAGTGACCACTTTGATTTCGGCCTCATCAAGTTCACAAGTAACAAAACAAGCACAATTTTCCAAATTCAATTGGATTGGTCAATTGATTTGGCGCTTAGAAATGATCGCATCTGATTGGTTACGTCAAGGTCATGTTGTCACCGCCATCATTGCCTAAGACCAAACCGCACTACTGTGGCACAGCGCGGCAGCGAAACGGCGCGACTTGGGAAATATAATTTGTATGGATTTATAAATGGCGTAAACCGCACTATAGTGATGTGGCTTCGGAGGGGCACGGCGCAGTGCTACAGATATGTCTCCGAAGGCAACTCTGCGTCACGCCTGCGCCACGCCTTTCGGCACCAGAGAGACGCGGTGCAGTAAATTATGCAGTTATTTCACGCTCAACAATTCATGAGACCTTATTTTACGTTCTAAAATCTGTGTGAAATCGATCATTATCTTATAGTAATTAAACAACTTGAAACGGTTTAAATCGCGCATATTTATCATTATTTTTGTCCCGACGTTTCAAACACTTTGTACTGATCGTGGTCACGGGTTCAAAAATAATGATAAATATACGCGATAACCGTTTATAGTTGTTTAATTACTATGTGTGATAATCGCGAAAACCTATAACAACAAAATGTTAAGGTATACGGGCCGAAAACAGCAACAAAAATAATGATAAATATACGCGATTTAAACCGTTTAAAGTAGTTTAATTACTATGTGTGATAATCGCGAAAACCTAATCGATCATCATCTCAGAAGAGTCGTGAAAAAGAGTTTTTTTCGAATGGGAATTGTGTTATTTCTTGCACCCAAATATAAAACTTATTAATTGTTCAGCTATATCTATCTCTTTGCAAGACACCACGATTATTTTACTTCGACGACTTCATCCATTTCGATTTTTTTCCATTAGTTGTTGTAAATGCATATTAGGGTAGTGACAGTCGCTCAGATACCGCGTCGCTACACTACTCTATAGTGCGTTCCCAGCTTTAGATACGCGTGGATGGCGTTATGCCACATTGATTGTTTACGTATTCATTTTTTATTACAAGTTTTTTCAATAAAATATTTTAGGTTTTTCATGCAGTAAGTAGATCGGAATTACTTTCTTGGAAATAATATTGTATAAACGGTTGTCTGGACGAGATCGCTATCAGCGATAAGACCGCCAATTGTTACCTTATTTTGAATTGTGTTTCTGTTTGAACTATTTTTTTATATATAAGGTGTTTCAATAAAGTGTTTCTATCTATCTATCTATAATTTTAAAGTTGGTATATGCTCTGAGAAAATAAGGAATTTTAAGTAATTTTTTTATTTAATTTAATATTGATAGTAGGATATAACTTAGAATTAAATTAGATTTTAAAAATGTCTTATTGCGTTTGTTAGATTAATAAGTACATCAAGTTTTATTGGGCGGTATGTATTTTAACAAATTGCTGTTAACTATTGTAACTACTTCAAGCTACTACAACGAAAGCATTTAGTCAACCTAGCTGCCATTTCAGGCTTGCAGGCAGTCTAAACACTCCAGTTAGCACCGTGTCCAGCATGCCCAGAACTATTATTCTAGTATTCCATTGTACCAAATTAAGTAGATGGATTATATATACCTATTTCAACTAACAATACCAGAGCCATAGGTGTGATAAATAGTAGTATAGTATTTATGTGTTTTAATTTTATGTTTTAGGTACAAATGACATTATAGTTATCTAGAAATAGAACTCAAGCATGACAGCTGTCAAAATTACAGTTAATATCATAGTTTTCCGTTTCTATTTCATATTTTGGATTAAAATTACATAAAAAGTACCTAGAAATTACTCTTACGTATGACTTGACCTAAGGTCAATTTATTTGTAATATTTATGTTCATTGTATCCCAAAAATTATATCAATACTGAGAAATACGACATTAATTGACACTTTGACAGTTGTCAGATCTAAGCCCTACTTCTAGGATATTTTGATGTTATTATAAGCACAAATTCTAAATAAGAATTGAAGAACTTTATCAAAGTTTTTTTTTTGAAATTTGTAGTATCTGTTTTATACAAATTAATCACCCGAAAAAAAAATTGGGAATTGTTTTCACATAAAATGTTCTCAGACTAACAAAGTCCAGAAGTTATTTTTTACTTAATGTAAAATTCATGTTGCATAAAACTATCCAAGACAGTCAAGTATGTGTTTCCAAAATATTTTTGTTTACTCGTTTATACAAGTTATTCCCGACTTTTTTATATCCGTATGGATTCTCCACCATCTTACTACACAGTATGGTATTTTTTCATAGTTAAACAACGTACAAGGACATTGATAAATTCAGATAAAATTAACCGCATGACTCGAACCCACGCGGCGAACTGACAGCGCCGCACGGTACACTTTTTAAGCCACGCCCGCTGCGGTATAGTTTGCGTTCTGTTGTTTTTAAGCATGAATTACATTTCTTTTAATATTTATTCGTAGTGTATGATGTTAAAATGTAATCCATCGAAAATAAACGTCAAATACCCGCCAGGGTCTAAAATACCCCTTTTCGGGTAATTTACCCGTTATATGGCAAAGCTTATTCATAGACGCAAAATGTGGTCAAAGAGATCGAAAAAAACGAAATTTGCGTCAAGTGGAAAACGGTAGGGATGTGACACTCTACATAAAAACCGATTATTCATTAATAGGGGTGCATACCATTTGAAGTTAGATTCGCTAAAAACGCTAAAAACGATCACACTCCCAAAAAGTTGTTCTACATGGGTCTTGGCGTTATTTTCGCCATAAACGCTATGAGGCTACTGAAACAGTTTGAATTCCCTACATCTAATGTCAAAAGTGACAGAAGTGGCAAATTTTTGTGGCATTCTTAGCGTTCTTATCCTAAATGGAACAGGGTTGTGATCACTGTGATCGTTTGTAACTGTCATAGTTACAAACGATCACAGTGATCACAACCACAGACGCAGAATGTGATCAAAATTATCGAAATTAACGTTCTTAGCGACTAATGGAACACGCCCTAGGTAGTTTTTTTGCATGAAAAATCGATCAACAAATAATCGATTTTTCTTTATAAAATAATCGATATCTTTATTTAAACGATTTTCACATAATTTTTCAATTGTTTCCAAAATAAATGCCAAATTTATATTAATAACAGTTTTATTAAATAAAAATAAACAACTAGTATAAGAGAAACGAGATATAAGAAATACAACCAACACACATTAAAGTTTAAAAAATTATAATTAATCACCAAACTTAACTATTCTAATAAAAAAAAACTATAAATCCGATTGGTCAGTATTTGTATATGTAGTGGTCCAATTACTTAGTGATTAATTTATTCTAACTATAGGCTCTTACCTCATACTATTCAATACTGCTAATGATACCAGAGTATTTCCTTTCCATGTGCTGTTTTAAATTGGTTGTATCACCACAGGTTTTAAAATATTAGGACAATATTTACATATAGCTTTGCCAAATTTACAGTCAACATCAAAATATTGACACCAACTAGTTTTCGCTCTTTTGGCCGTTGTCATTTCTATAATAAAGAGTTTTAACACTAAACCAAACCACAACACTTTTTGTCACGTAAAACTTTCTAAACAATTAATGAAAATTGTCGTTTGAAAATGAACTTTCGTTGTTTCGAATGTCGGTAAAACAGTACTATTAGTTGACTAACGCCATCCATTTGAGTGTCATCACGGACGACATTACGTCAGTATATAGTTCTTACAATTTTGTGTCTGAAAAATAGTAAAACAATCTAAACATAAGTGTCAATATGTTTAATGTGTTCCTTTATGTCTAAATCAGCTGTGTGAGTGTTTGCCTACGTTTCTGATCTCGGGAAGGTGTGTAGAAAGGTGAATTGGTTTTGTGGCATCAAAGTTAATTATCTTAAAAAGTGGGTAGATAGATCGCTACAACAAGTTTATCAAACACTGAGATAAATATCGATTCAAGTTAACGCCATCTAGCGGTATCGATCCGTACCACCTTGCTGAGTCATATTCTATCCCGTAAATATATTTTACTCACTATGGCTAAATGCGCAACATGCGGCAAGTTTATCAGAGATTTCTATACTTTGATACAACCCAATACTTGGGGTGCATATCATTTGAGTGAGATTCGCTAAAAACGCTAAAAACGATCACACTCCCAAAAAGTTGTTCCACATGGGTCTTGGCGTTATTTTCGCCTTAAACGTTACATCTAATGTCAAAAGTGACAGAAGTGTCAAGTTTTAGTGGCATTCTTAGCGACAGTTACAAACGATCACGTGATCACAACCATAGACGCAGATGTGATCAAAATTATCGAAAATAACGTTCTTAGCGACTAATGGAATATACCCTTGTATCAATGAAGATTGCTACAGAAACTGTCATTCTAATTGATATTGACTGTACGTGATCACTATTTCATACAAAACCAATGAGGAAGGAAAACTATTAGTTTAGTTTTAGTTTAAAGTTTCTAAGGTCAGTGATACAAAACAGTACCTATCGATAGATACAAGATACGTCAAACGAGGTTCTGTAGCCATCAAGATTTCATTGCTACAAGATCTGTCAAATTATGAATACGTAATCGAAAAACTATCATTTTTGAATGTTGCAATCAGCAGTTCATTGCTACAGAAGATACGTGATCGGCCCGCAGTATTTTGTTAAACAGATTATATGATCAGTCATTATGATATACATTTATAATTTTAAATACAATCGGTCATTGAGGATCTCTCGAATCTTATGTTTTTCTCTATGGTCACTTCACTTGGGGTGCGTACCATTTGAAGAAATTCGCCAAAAACGCTAAAAACGATCACACTCCCAAAAAGTTGTTCCACTTGGGCATTGGCATTATTTTCGCCATCGCCAAACGCTATGAGGCTACTGGAACAGTTTGAAATACAGTCCCACCAACTTATCTGTTCAGGCGGCAGAAAAAAGAACTACATTCCTTCAAATTGTGACAGTTTGTAGTTGATTTCCTTGACCAGCAGCGCCCTCGCGAACTGCACAGTTAAGTTGGTGGTACCATACCTACATTATAATGTCAAAAGTGACAGAAGTGGTAAATTTAGCGTTCTCATCTTTAATGGAACAGGGGAGAATAGTTACAAACGATCACAACCATAGACGCAGTATGTGGTCAAAATTATCGAAAATAACGAAATTAACGTCAAATGGAGTATGCCCTGGTTCCTCGAATAAAATACATAGGGCGTTCGGATAGCCTATCGGTGCCAAAAATAACACTCACAAACGCTAAAAATGATCACATGGGCCGTTCGTTTTGGGACTTCGTGAGCAAAAATATCGTTTTCGCTCACCGTTCGGATAGCTTTGAAAACGCTACAAATGACAGAGAAAAGTGTTATTTTTGACCCATGTCTTACCGTGGGATCGTTGTGATCGTTTTTTGACAACTGCTGTTTTGACAGTTGTATTTGGCGCGATTGAAGAATTCACAAGTTTTTTATATAGTATTTATATTATATATAAATATATAATATAAATACTATATTATATAGTAGGTACCTACTTGTTTTGTTAATTTTAGAGATTGATTCCATGTTTCGTACTGTGCAAAATTGTTAAAATATTGTCGGTTGTCAAAGTATGTTTTAAGCCGTTCGGATAGCATGCAGTAATTGGTGGTCAAAAATAGCAAAAGCTTCTATCCGAACGCTAAAACACTAATGCCACTTTTGAAACTGCTACAAACGCAATCGAGCCAAAACGAACGCCCCTTTTATGGGAAGTTTGCAGAAGTTAGTTTCTACTGAAATTTATTTACCTTCTCGTATAATTTTATAGAGGAATAAAGGCTTTGTATGTTACATACTGTGTCTCTCCAGTCTCCAGCGAGCTTGCCGGTATATTACTTTTCTCAAGCTTGTGCTTAAACTGAAATAGGAGGTTATAGGTTATATTATTTTTAAATTCTAATCGTAACGTACTTTGCAATATTTTGCATTGCAAGTCAGTGGTAAGTTTTCGTGAAATTGTGTTATCGCCCTGACTATATATTCTGGCGACGACTTGTGAATTCTGATTCCGGATCTTGATCTGTGTGGTGCTGTTGAAATTCGTTGCAACAAAGTCAAAATGGACAATCCAATGGTTTTTAGTTCCAAACTTGTTTTCGACCATCGTTCACAAGAATGGAGTATATTTTGTAGTCGGTTTTTCCAGTACTGTACGGCGAGCAATTTAAATTGCGAAACCGATATCTCAGGATTGAAGCGGAAGGCTTTATTATTGACTAGTTTGATGGAAGACACCTACCGCATAGCAAAAGCATTGGTGTTTCCAGAGGAATTGGACTGCGTGGAATTTGAAACACTATACGAAAAATTGTCCGCACATTTTCTTCCTAAGAGGAATACGTTTGCAGAAAGGTTTAATTTCTACAAATCTGAACAACGGCCTGGTGAAGAACTAGCCGAATGGGCTGCGCGAGTGCGTAGCCTAGCTCAGTATTGTGCTTTTAGTCCAGGATTGGAGTTGGACACTGCTCTACGGGATCGATTTGTTTTAGGACTGGAAAATATCAAAGAGAAGGAGAAATTATTTAATGAAAGTATTGAGACATTAACATTCAACAATGCACTGAAAATAGCTCAAATTACCCACTCAGCAAGATTAGCATTAGAGACAATCATGCAACCTGTATTCCCTGCCATAGGCAATCCAGTGGTAAGAAATATATGTGAATCGTGTGGACAAAACCATGCACAACACCTATGCCGCTACAAAACAAACAGGTGTCCAACATGCAAACAAGTAGGTCACGTGAAAAAAATGTGTAACTTTTATTCTACAGTAAAATTGCCCAGAATCCAAAATCGCAGAGGAAACAATCCACTTAGCAAAACAGATATTCCGAATAACAACATAAATGTTCCACATAGCAATAATAAAAATCCAGATTGCTAATAAGAAATGGAGACAATATTTAATTGAATACATATCATAGGTACCTAAACTATGGCAAAAAACAACAAATTATATAAAACACATTTCGAAACAGGGTACTATTCAAAGTTGTATATGGTCTCTATCTTAAATGTTTATACTGGAAAATTAAAGACTGCATGTAAATCATACAAAAAACAAAAGCATAAGTAGAATGATGATGATCATGCCAGTTATTAAGTTGATTATAATAACATACTTTACAAAAATGTGTTTACAAGCTGTGGCTTGTCTCATTGCCTGTAGTATTTGGTTATATGAGAAAACTGTGCAGAAAATCGGAATTGATTAGTTATGTATGTTTGTTAGTGACATAGTGTGAACTTCACACTGACCTATGCCATAGTATCAAAAAGGGGGAACAGTATTACATCTTTATAGAAATGGCCTGTACAAGCCTATGCGACTTGATTTCTTTATAAACCTCATAATACAGAAATTGCTCATGCTTGAACACATTTGGCATTTGTTACAGAATGCTTAAGTAAGCTAATAAGCTACACTCCTTTTTGTTAAGAGTAGAACATAATAGGAAGACCAGGTGTGAACTTGCACACCAGGGGGTGGGTAAGGAGTACAGCTTACCCTGGAATGAAACCTTGGTTCTGCTTTGGGAAGCCATGATTGGCTTGATTTACAAATAAATATGCTTGGTATAGTCTTTACGGTAAAAGTTTTTATATACTTGCTGAAGATCCAAGTTGAAATCTCATTGTCCATATGGGTATATTCCATTGTTCGTTTGTAACTGTCATCCCCGTTCCATTTTTGGATAAGAACGCTAAGAATGCCACTAAAATTTGCCACTTCTGTCACTTTTGACATTAGATGTAGCGTTTAAGGCGAAAATAACGCCAAGACCCATGTGGAACAACTTTTTGGGAGTGTGATCGTTTTTAGCATTTTTAGCGAATCTCACTCAAATGGTAAGCACCCATGGTTATAAGTAATTCCAGTAAAATACAACTATAGCCTCACTCCTCATAGGGCTATAATGTCTTATAACCTTGGGTTACATTTGCTTCAAGTTGATGGCTCAAACAAATTGTATAAATATATAATTTATGAGGTAGATGGATATATGTGTTTCTGATTGTTAATTTGGTAGGCAGTCTTATTGTGATTTATCTGGATATAACCCAAATATGGTTGATTATAATACTGCTCCTCTTTCTTGTACTGTGGCTATGCTGGTGAAATTTTCAGAATTAAATAAAGATAGTCTGATTGTATATCTTTAGGATGTCTATAGTCAGCAATTGGATTCTAATATAATCCATTACAGACATAATTTTTAGCAGTTTGATAAACATGAAATTAAGATAGCTGTATGTTTTAGATAGAAAATTAATAAAATACATTTAAGTTCTATTTAATTTACTATGTATCTGGTTGCGTTGTAATGTACTGTGACCAAAGACATCTATATATAACAGAATGTCAGAACAGAAGTGCTACTGGTTGTTAACGTAAGTTTGACAATTGATTTTGTTTGTTGATTAGAGGTTGACTGCCTCTGTTATATATAGTAAGTCTTTCTACTTGCATTATCAAGAGCTTGTTGCATGTCACTCTGTTATAATTTCATTTATATCCTGTAAAAATGGGGCACACCACACCAATAATTTTAATCGTAATTAAGTGAAGCACAAGCATGTACACCAATTTCTTATAAAAAAGTGCCTGTATTTTATTAAATATTGAGTTCAATTTCATCATAAACGAGTATGTGAGTGATGTAATATTACATTATCCTACATATAAATGTGCAAAGAAATGTAAGTCAAGCGCAAAAACAGCAGAACGCAAACCGTACCATGGGGGTAGTGGTTTATAAAGTGTACTGTGAAGTGCAAACATTACCTTGATGCGACCAATCGGATGCAATCATTTCTAAACACCAAATTTATTAACCAAACCAACTGAAATTGGAATATGATGCGTGTTTTGATAATTATCGTTTAGTTGATGAGTCTGATAAGTAGTATCTGTATGAGGCTTACACCTCTTTACATATTTATTTGTGGACATTATCATATAGGTTACGAGTAAGTCAATGTATTCCCGTCTAGTGGTAATTATACAGAAATGATATAATTTAAGCCCAACTGGATCTATAAGTTATAGTCTTAGCTTTCTTAGCTATGGCAATATTTGACGTTTCGTGAACAAGTGGTACCTTTGGTCGCTAATTTGAGGTACTTTTTTTTAATTAAATTACATGTTTTTGTAGGTAAAAATAAAGTATGTATCTCTTTATTTGTTAACAGAAGAAGGCCATGTTATGTAATTATGCATGAACCACTGTCAAAAGACTGAGTAAAAATAATCTATCCTAACCAGAGTCTGTCGTAAATATAATCTGTTCTAAAATGAACAAGCAAACTCTAGGTTAGTCTTAGACCACTATCATCTGTTGGAAAGTGGTCGAAGATGTTGCTCAGGCCAACCCAGAATTACTGGCTCTCAAGGGCAGAAGCTGAAACACACCGTTAGGGGTTTGTTGACAGATTTTCTGCTTGAGGGTGGCAGCTAGCCACTTGGGCATTCGCAAAATGCCCTACCATCATGCTATGACAACTGCCATCCTAAGACAACAACCGGGACTGTCTGCTCAATGTACCCTTAGAAGCATGGAGGTGCTCAGTAGTAATGCTACTAGGGGTAACACAATGGATTGGTCAAGAGCAACTACTCAAGCTCACCTGTGAGCTCTTCAAAATTAAGATATATTAGTAACTAGAATAGTTTTGATGATTATTAAGTTGGCATCATAAGGCTTTGTCCTAGTTATGAATGAAATTCTATTGTTATCAGTATCGCCAATGCCAATGGGTTAAGGCTGTGTCCTCTTGTAAAGATGCCCATTGTGATATATCTTAAGTGTCATTTGCCACCAAGGCACCAATAAACAATGTTAATTACAATCTGTTTTCTTGTTACCTCTACATGCGAACACTGCATTTTTTTTTCTTTTGGGATTGTAATTGTAAAACCCAAGGCCCACCTGATGTTAAGCCGACTAACCTCTGCCTATAACATGTACACAAGGGACGAATTGCACTGCGCCCGTCAATCCTGATACATACAGTTGCTAAGTCTAATGTGCCTGTATTACTGGCTCTCAAAGACTGCTGCTGGAATACACAGTTAGGTGCTTGGCGACAGATTATCTACTTGAGGGTGGTAGCTAGCCAGGCGAGCATTTGGAAAATGCCCTTCCACAATGCAGAGAGGAAAATTGACGAATTACATGATTTTTAGGAGATATTTAGTCAAAGACTTGTACCTATGGGTATGGTAATTTTAAATTACCGTTTCCAGCCATTTAAGTGATATTTTCGAAACACTTGGCACTGATTTATAATCAACAGGCTGCACAAAATAAACAGTATAATATCAGAATGTAACGAAAGGTGTGCATTGTACTGTATGAGCCATATCGTCCACTTGATCGGGGGCTACTAGCATATCGCGAGCTGTACGAAGCGCTAAGTACCTATGTGCATAGCGTTAGACACGTTTTCTTCTGAGAGGGTAGGATAGGAGTAGCTGATTAAGGCGATCACCGTAGTGAAACGCGCACTTTTGGAATCTTTTTTTACTGAAACTATGAGCTCAAAATATGCGAAATAAATATATCGTAATCTTTAGTTCTTTATTTAGTGAGTTTGTTAATTCGTTTTTATTTGAACTTATTAGTTCTTCTGTAATAAATTGTAATCGGCCACCCGTTTTGGACTGTTTTTTATTTATTCAAGAGGATTAGTTAAAGTTAGGATAACAATTCTTTTTTTATAAAATAGCTTATACTATACTCTAATGAAATATCTACTTACTTGTGTTAAAAACATTTTTAGGAATTTTTGGCACAAAATTCCCTGGTGGCAAGAATAAATCGCAACGAAAATCAGTCTGCCCGCAGCGCTCGGGCCGTTTGGACGTGGGATCTGTGCCGTTCGTTACGCCATCATTTTAGTGCATTTATTTTACGAATTTATGCAAGATTTTTTACCATAGGTTAGTTTGCAAGTTATACATTATTGACCCTCAATCAAAAAAAATATTGAGTAAGTACTTTTCATTATATTGATTTATAAAATCTTTATAATAAGTTCTTTGAGCGAGATGATAAAAGTTTAGACACGGCATTGTTAATTCCTATTTTAGTAGGTACCTAGATTTTTAACCCGTCGTACAATATTTCATTTTGTTATTTTTAGGGTACTGTACGTGTGATACGGTGATTTTATAGTTATATGATATTGATTATAATTATAACACTAACTAGAAAATCTGCCGCCAAGCACTAAACGGCGTAAGCCGCTATGTGTCCTTGGGAACCAGTCATTTAGCATGATGATAGGCCATTTTGCGAATACCCGCGTGACTAGCTACCACCCTCAAGTAGAATAACTATCGCCAAGCACTTAACGGCGTAAGCCACTATGTGTCCTTGAGAACCAGTAATTTGGCATGTTGGTAGGGCATTTTGCGAATATCCACCTGGCTAGCTACCTCCCTCAAGTAAAAAATCTGTCGCCAAGCACTTAACGGTAAATGCCGCTATGAGTCCTCCAGAACCAGTAATTTTGCATGGCGGTAGGGGATTTTGCGATTACCCGCCTGGCTAGCTACCACCCTCAAGTACAAAATCTGTCGCCAAGCACTTAACGGTATGTGTCGCTGTGAGTCCTCTAGAACCAGTAATTTGGCATGGTGGTAGGGCATTTGGCAAGTGCCCGCCTGGCTAGCTACCACTCTCAAGAATAACTGTCGCCAAGCACTTAACGGCGTAAGCCACTATGTGTCCTTAAGAACCAGTAATTTGGCATGTTGGAGGGCATTTTGCGAATACCAGCCTGGCTAGCTACCACCCTCAAGTAGAAAATCTGTCGCCAAGCACTTAACGGTATGTGCCGCTATGTGTCCGTAAGAATCAGTATTTTGCATGGTTGTAGGGCTTTTTCGAATGCCTGCCTGGCTAGCTACCACCTTCAAGTAGAATAACTGTCACCAAGCACTTAACGGCGTAAGCCACTATGTGTCCTTGAGAACCAGTAATTTGGCATGTTGGTAGGGCATTTTGCGAATATCCACCTGGCTAGCTACCTACCTCAAGTAAAAAATCTGTCGCCAAGCACTTAACGATAAATGCCGCTATGAGTCCTCCAGAACCAGTAATTTTGCATGGTAATAGGGGATTTTGCGATTACCCGCCTGGCTAGCTACCACCCTCAAGTACAAAATCTGTCGCCAAGCACTTAACGGTATGTGCCGCTATGAGTCCTCTAGAACCAGTAATTTGGCATGGTGGTAGGGCATTTTGCGAAGGTGCTTGGCGACAGATTTTCCACTTGATGGTGGTCGCTAGCCAGGCGGGCATTCGCAAAATGCCCTTCCACCACGCGGTGAAGCTCAAGCCCGTGGCGGGATTCGAACCATGGACCTGCGGCACGGCAGTATATATGCATAGCCAATGCCACTGAGCCATCACTGCTTCAACAAAATTGTTCACACTGTTCTCCCAGAAAGATTCGAGTAGGTAGAAAAAGATGTTTGGGAACAGTGTAAAGGGGATTTGGGTGAAAATGGTATGATTCTAGCTGTACCACTTTTAATAGCGGTAGGGTGAATCTTACATGGCGGTTTCAGTACGGTTATCTTTTGTATTGAGCGTTTATATGGAATTATACTTCTATTCAAATTTTAAACTTTTATTGGTTTGTATGATATTTCATACCGCATAAAAAACAATGCAAGCCGCTTGCGGCCCGCACACTGCCTGATGTAAAACTTATTAGTATGTATACATAAGTACATAACAAACAATTAAAAAAAATATGATCAACCCCTACATAAGAAACGTGATTAAGTATGTTATATTTTTTTTAGATTTGTATTATTTGTATTATTATAAAACTCGTAAATAAACTTTTTAATTGCAAAATAACTTTCTATAACTTAAATTATAACTCTGCATTAAATTTATTTACCCATATATATATATGTGTAGCTGGGAAATTAGGAAACCGGGGATATTGCGGTATCACAAAATTCAGTTAAGTGTAAGTGCTAAGAGGTAATAGCTTAGACTGTATGACTCTTTTTCTGACCTTTCGCGGACTGCTGCTACTACGCACCCTCGTTCCGTACAATACAAATAAACAAGCAGAGTGGGCCGAGGTGCGGGCGGCAGCCGGTACCAGATGATGGGGTGAGCACTGCCGTACTACATGCCGTAGTGCGGCCACGATTAGCACACTGAAAACGGTTACTATTTATCATAGTGTGCATGTTGTGGTGCGTGCGTACTTACGGGCGTGTAAACATACAAGCTACGTTTCGTACCGCTTCATGAAGTCAAACATTCGCTTATATACCCTTACCGATTTGCTTATTCACAACGGTTTATAAATTTGGTATGTAACTCTTCTTTCGTCCAGCCTCTCTATGTGCCCCAACATTTATCTTTTGTGATACATGTTCTGTTCTCCACTTTTTCCTTCTAAAAACGATGCGGTATTTTTCAAAATAGGAACTAATGCGTGAAAGTATGGCTGCCTGGCTTATTGATACGAGATAAAGATGTGTTGTCAAAGGGAAAACATCTCAAAAATGACAAAAGCAAAAAAGTGTTTAAAAATAAATAGCCAAATCGAAATGGAACCGACCACCAGATCTTGAGAGATTGGTTATTACGCCTCGTTTTAGCTGAGACCTAATGTCCCACGAAACTCTCCACTTAATATCACATCCACACGTAAACGCACAAGAGTTACACAATTTGCACTTACACATCCACACAAGTCACCTATTCCTGAGCACTCACAATTGAGTGCTTTCTTCAATGTTTGCTAGTAAATATGCACTACCACGTTCTCGCATTGTTACACACAAGCGTGTTTATCTCGATTCACACTCCAGTGTGGACAAATCACTTAAAACGATATTTATTGGGTGATCAAAACGAAGCTAGCCTTAAGTTCTTATACAACTAAACGGCAATGTTTGCGCTTCATGTTATATGTATAAGATGTACCTTGGTAATGGTCCAACTAAAATAATTCAAGCTATATTAGCGATTATTACTTTAAATATCTGAAATTTTAATACATACAAGTGATAGGTGACAACTTGGTTCTTGTAGTTTACATGTTGGCTTAGATTTTTGCAGACAATCACTGAACAATACGGCATTTTAATAAAAATAGTCTACTCGCACACTCACTTCGAACAGGTTTTTAGTAATATTTGCGGTGAATGCCGTGGACGCTGCATATAGGTGTCTCGCGTGCCGCGTAAGAGGACCTCTCTATAGATATCTGTGGAACCGACTCATACATCTGAAAAGAGTGAAAGAACTTGTCGAAGTCTGTACCGTGAGCACAGTATTGAGATCATACTTTTGAATTGACACGGTACCAATTTAGAAAAGTAATTTCACCCTTTTCAGGAATAGAAGTCGGTTACATTTTAGTTTTTAAAATATAATTTTCACTTTTAAATTTAATCTCGTTTTAAGGACCCCATAATCTCAGCAATCCATCAACCAATTAAGCTCATACAGGTTCTTACTTGCAATTTATGTTACTATGAAAGAGGTATCTTTCTACCAAATTTCAAGAAGGTCTATCAGGTAATCAATATTTATTGACGGGGAAATATACAGTGCTCAGACCTCCACCTCGCTTCGCTTAGTCTATTAAATATTTCTATACCTACAAGTAATGATATTTTCTTACGTTGTTATATCTACACTTCTGTTCTGCCGCTTCTAATAGTTCACGAAGCTCTACAATTTTAGCGATACTACGCGTGGTACGGCGACTAGTGCCGCCGTGCGAATGAATATTTTTAGGAGTTAAAAGTTAACGCCCATTTCTTTTAGCTCCGCCCGAATAAGAAATTATTTTGATTACGGTCTTAGCCTTAAATGATTAAGTATTTCTCTGTGAAAGGACAGTGGTGTAATTACCTACTAACAGATACACCACTGTCCTATAGTTTGAATTCTTTTAAGTTGAAGTAAGCTAGGCCGAAACGCATTCGGTCTTGTTCTTGGTTTGCCGAATATTGTCATCACCCCATAGATAAATGCTATGCCCCACTGGATTTTTTATGGGATGTAAAATAGTTAGTTCACAAATCCGATATGAGAGTGTGTAGGAGATACAGACGTAATACTCTTAAATAAAAAATAATAATTATTATTAAACTTTCATCTTGCAAAGATGAGGCGAAATAATTAAAGGAGTGAGAACATTGTAATAGGTATACCTCACAGACCTAGGATTTTTTCGCGTACATCCTAAGCCTATGGTATACCTACCTACCTACTATAGAATGAATCACGAATTAATAGCATTTGACAAATTAAGTTGTTAACAAGGTGCAGTTACACGTAAATATTAGGTCCTTACATATGAAATTGGCGTTTTGTATGGGAGGAACAAAAAGTCGAATATTTTTTAATATAATATATTTAATTAATCAAAGTATGAACCATTATTTTCTATGCACTTTTGCCATCTCATAGGTAGTTCATTGATCCCTTTACTAAAAAAACCAGTCGGACGGGAATCAATAAAATCTTTGAAGGCGATTTGGACTGCCCCATCGGTGTTGAATTTTTTCCCTTGCAAGAAGTTATCCAAATTTCGAAAAAAATGGTAATCTGTTGGAGCAAGGTCCGGGGAGTACGGAGGATGTCTTAGACTTTCCAATTGAAGCTCTTCTAATTTAGTAGCCGTCTGTAGCGCAGTGTGTGGTCTAGCGTTGTCGTGAAGCAGCAGTGGCGTGGAGCGATTGACCAGCCTAGGTTGTTTAGCCGCTAGCTTTTCCATCATGGTTTGCAATTCCTGACAATAGACATCAGCCGTAATAGTCTGGCCAGATTTGAAAAAACTGTAATGAACAATACCGGCACTAGTCCACCAAACGCTTACAAGTAACTTTTTTGGGGTTAATTTTCGCTTAGGGCAGGATTTGGCTGGCTGGCCAGGATCTAACCATTGCGCTGAGCGCTTCCGATTATCGTAAAGAACCCATTTTTCATCACAGGTAATGATTCGGTTTAAAATACCTTCATTATTGTGCCGGTTTAGTAATGTAACGCAGCAGTCGACGCGCGTTTGCCGGTTTGTTTCAGTCAATTCGTGAGGTACCCACCTTTCAAGCTTTTTAATCTTCCCAATTTGCTTCAAGTGAATTAAAACAGTTTTATCACTAACATTGCAGCCTGCAGCTAACTCGGACGTGGTTTGCGATGGATCCGCTTCCACAATAGCCTTCAACTCTTCATTATCAACTTGAGTCTCAGGCCGTCCACGGGGCTTGTTCTGCAGGTCGAAATTTCCAGAACGAAAACGTTGGAACCAAAAACGAACTGTGTTTTCTTTTGCAACACGACCGCCATACACATCATTCACCCTTCGAGTTGTTTCCGCAGCACTAGTGCCACGGCGGAACTCGTACTCGTAAATAATGCGATATTTAAGGTTTTCCATTTTGTAAAATGAGTGACGCAAACAGAAAAAAACAGAAGAAAAAAAACAAATGAATGACGATCATCGAAGCACAAATACATGAGTCTATAGCTGTACAAATTTGAATTTGGAATTCCTTACCAAAGAGGAGAAATTCGTGATTAAAGTGGCCAGTACGAAAAACGCCAATTTCATATGTAAGGACCTAATATTAAAAATAAAATGTACACTTTCATGGTATTTCTTTTATTTAAGATGCTATAAGGAATTATGATTAACTATTTAAGATGCTATAAGATAAGGATTATGTATATTATTAACCCTTTCGACATTTATCATAAAATACATGTTTTTTACACTATGGTAGGACACGATGACAGCTTAGGACATACAATTTAAAAATAAAACCTAGGCATACTTACCTACTGTATAGTAGAAAATGAAATGAATTCTTCTTCGATCAAGATGATTATTTTCATTACCAAAATGATCGTGTATTGTAATTTGATATAATGTAGGTACCTACTTCATTTGATTTATAATAAATTTCATTCCGGACTGATCCTGAACTGTACGTTATCGGTTATTGAAACACTATCATATTTTATTTATGAGACGAGGCACGAGGCGCATTTCGAGGTTCATTTAAAGTTTCTCGCTTTGTTAGAAAGATGATAAATGTATCACGCATTTATTAGATTGGAATATAAATAATACCAAAATTAAAAAGATGATGCTAAGATGCTATGCCACAGTATTTTGCAAGGCAATTTGTATTGGATTGGGATGGAAGCGTTTATAACATTATTTCAGTGCGCCATCTGTTTTTTTTGCATTGATGTATCGTAAGCTTCAACTCGAGGTGCCCCAATTCGCTTGTTTCAATGCACAACATGTAGGTTGAGTAAGCACTGAGACTGGTTTGATAGCAAACGTTTATCTAGTTTGTGCTAAAGCGTTTCGCTAGATGGCGCATCGAAATGTGTGCGCGTCTGGCTGAATCGCGCTATCGAGATTTTCCGACCAGTAGCCCAAGCACGAATAACTTGCGAAATCGTAACCGTTTCGTAAACGTATCGAAATGTCACTATTTTGTATAGGATTTGATCAGCGCCTCTACAGTGCGTAAACGGAACTAAATTTTGACAGAAAAAAAGGTTTTGACAACTAATGTGTCGAGATTTTAACGTGAATGTTTTGTCACGTAAAAAGTTTTGTATGAAATCGCGAGCACGAACCTAATTCTAACGTAAGCTCGAAGGCTGGCTGTCGAGGATCTGTCAAAAATCTATGAATGTCATGTCACTGAGAAATTTTCAGTCAGATGGCTGACGTAACGTATTCAATTGTGGTAAAACTTTGAAAATTCATGTTATTATTGTGTTTGTTCATTCATAATTTACCTATGAAAAGAGTTACAAACATGGCAGCAAGATTAGTAGTATTGTACCATGTCGTTTACCAGGCGCAAAATAGGTATTTATTAATTTATGGCACTGGAGGGAAGTGATGCAAATGTACGATGAACCCAATTCAGGACATTTTCCAAAACTCTGCATCAAACAGCGTCCATATTCCACCGTTCCAGCCCACATTTACACCAATTTCGCTCGTTGGATATGTCTTGCGGCGCAATAATGTTGCTATGAAATTCTTCATTGTGCATGGTCAAATTGAAAACAATAAGGCTCAAAGAAGATCACCTATGCATTCAAGATTTCAAGATCAACCAAAGCTGTCAACAAATGCACCAGACGAACACAGGCAGCGACACGAAAGGAATACCAACGGATTGTCAGACTAACTACCTACGAACTCTGAGGTGATGACCATGCTCACGCCAACATTCTAACCACTACGAAGAAGAAGATTTTAATGTGAAACGTAGAAGCTGTGTTATTGGACTTTTGGTTCTTAATAAAAATAAACGAAGTGCAATTGTGCGTTTCATTTATTGGTACCTATATACCGAACAGTTCGTGGGTTAGGGATAATAGGATATCTCGTTGGATGTTGTGAAACGCGACTAAGACAAAATTCGTGGCAGCATGCCACTACTAAGGTCGGTGTGAGTAGGATGTTGCCACGCATTGAGCATACAACAGTGATGATGAGATGGATCAGTGTGTGCTTCTATTGGTGGCGCATAAAAGACTATTGGGTGGCGAACTCATAGCAGGGCCGTGAGAAGCATTTTTCTTCCCCCTCTGATCTTATAGGCTAGGTAAGTTCGATATCATGCTCGTTTGCCACACTATTCCTTAAAAATAAAGGAAAGTAGATGAATAAAAAGACAAAACTACACCAACAGTTAAGTAATTTCTTTATTTTTGGTAATGTAATAACAGACACAATCATAATCCAAAACAAAAAACCAACCATAAGCTGACTAATACCAAATAAACGCTTTAATTATCCTAAAATTTATATGAACTTAAAACAACACTAAGCCTAGACGGTTACAAGTCACAGCACTCTCGAATTGTAGTAACGGCGCATTCATGAAATGCTACGTGGTTTGTCTTTGCAAAACTGTTAGGTAGGTACATTACTACGCACTCCAGGTTTTCACAGCATTCTTCTTTCCCAGAACAGACGGTAAAATACCGCTGGAGACGAAAGTTCTGTCGGGAATCACCTTTAGTGAACAATTAGAACTTAAAGAATGCACTGCTTGAACTCAATAGCCTATTTTTATGCTGAAACACCATAACATTAAGCACAAAATACACTTCAAGCCGGCTGGCGGCCCTTCAGGGTTTCTTGAAACTCCTCCCTCTGTTTAAAGGTGTAATAGTAGTTGTTTGTAATTCATATAAGTAGTAAATTATCAGTGGCGTAGATTCTTGGCTTGAGAATTTATAGGTCATAATTTATATATAATGTTTTATTTTAATACCTCTAATGATGTTACAATAAAATTTGGTTTACTGAGCAAGTAACGCATAGAGAAAAGTAACATACCGGAAAAAAATATGTTTGGTTTTCACCAAATAAAAAGCTAAATTTGACGAATATCAATCATAGAGGAACCAGTCCAGCGTCACCAACCTTAAAATAAGGTAAAGTATTGCAGGTGTACCGATTTCTGTTCAAAATTACCTAATACGATACGAGTCATTGTCACCTTGACAACTCAACTGGACTGTCATGGCTATAGACTAATCATATTGTTCCCGGTATATTACATTTCTCTATGTCATAATGTATGTCATGGCACTTAGTAAATATATCACCTCAAATACATTTTATTCAAAAATTTTAATATTTCATAGTGAACATCAATACAATACGGAAATCGCAAAGAAAATGCGAAGTCTGTGGTGTCGAAACACAAATAAAAATGTTTAAACAATAGATTTCCATGAGATCCAGAACCGGTGAGTTGATGAAAATATATCATTGAAATTACATTATTGTTTCAGAGCGTAATGATCGCTTGGTTTTTATTGTAATTTAAGTAGGTATGTGTTATCATGCGAATTGCTGTACTTACATATATTTGTATATAAATTACAAATATTTACGTAACGTAAAATAAGTTTAGTGTTGCTCAAGGAAAGTATCGATACCTTTGTAGTATCGATTTTTTATAATGTCAGTGGTATGGGTACATATACTTTTTCATATTGTCAATAAGTCAGGAAATATCATATTCGAAGCTGGTGATCATAAACCATCACGCGGAATGTTTTCTTATGCCACGAAACTTGACATGTGTATTTTAGGGACTGTTATTTACATCTTTAGCTCAAAAGCATTTTGAAACACCAGGTATTATCAATTTTTCTCTACATAACTGGCACAGTACTTGCTAACTGAACGGCTTGAGCAATATTTATTATCTAACATATGAAAATCGACCTAAATATTATACAATTAATAATAAATAGCGTAAATAACGTCATATCTATGCTTGTGATAATAATCTGAGTTGTTTTTTTTCAGTTCATTTAAACAAAACTCCGTCGCTTATATACTTTCAAAGTAAATGCTGAATCGATAGAGCTATGGCATGGAATTTAAGGTACTATGTCACCTCAATACTATATAAAAATCAACATGTGTATCAACATACAATCCCAATTATTTAAATATTTATAATACTATACGTTATTTGATTTTAAAATTAACCAACTTTCGAGTGCAGTTAAATAAACTATTTTTGTAATTTCAGATATGCATATGTTACGCAGAAAAATATTAATTGAATCGATAAATAAAACAAATCAGTGCAGAGGAAGCTTCTTGCAATACAAATGAAATAGATCAGCTGCAAGATTAAATTAAATATGTAAATAATTCAACTACCTACACCAAAAAAGTTTTTAAAAGTCAACAATCTATAAATAATTTAAAAAAGGTGCGTCAGAAATACTACATTTTATGATTGAACTACAAATAATAATAATTGTTAACAGTTGATGACAAGTTTACTAGTGCAACTTACGTGCAGTATTTATTACTTTTACATATACGACAGTTAGAAAATAAGTGTTATATATTGAAAACTGTTATGTACAATGAAAAATATGTATGGTAAAGATGTTCTAGTACACAAATTACTTTGGAACTATGTATACATACCCCAATAATACGGTTTTTGATACTAGCGAAGATATATCGCACGATAAAATGTTTTGATGATTTTGAATAATTTAATAAATCTGTGTGAAATATTTGTTTTATTTTATATTTCCTTAACATATATTTTATAATCCTAACCTTCTTACCATTTTTTCCTATATCGATTATAATGGAATCGATTTCATTGTAACTAATCGATTTTAGGGAATCAGTAGTACAACACTCACAAATGTCATTATAATTGTGTTGGAAATATAGTTTATATATATATACTATATATATACTTCTAGGCTAGCCTGAACAACATCTTCGACCACATCATCACTTACCATCAGGTGAAATAGTGGTCAAAGGCTAATCTATCAGGCATAAAAAAAAAAAAAAAAAATTTTTCATTTGTAATGGTTGGTATAAAATAACTTCAAATCTGAGTTTCAAAGCAACAAGGTCCGTGCCAACTCTTAATATTACTTGCTCAGTGAGAGGAACTTTTATAGGCATAATAAGACTTAAAACCTCTTTTCGAATGAGTTGTTAGGTCTTAGAAAAAAGGTATGATTGTTGTGATTTACGCTGGATGACGTCACTTTTGTAATCCTATCGAGTTCACGTTAGCCAGCAAACGATGCGGCGTACTGTCAACCATTGCCTCCTGCGTAAACGGGCGGTGAACTCGATACGATAACGTTACGGACTATCGAAATGTTTGTGCTTGGGCTACAGTAATAGCCGCGGCCGTAAAATAAAACTACCGCAAGACCTTACTTCATAGGATCATTTCTATAGTAAGCTCTTCCCAAGACTGACACTATAAGTGAGTCCCGCCCAACCACGTTGATGAGTCGTGGCGCGGTGTCCTGAGCGTGAGGCAGGCGGAGATGTCCCATCTTCAGCCCTCGATGATCGTTCGCTTTCCTTTACGGGGAAGAGTGGGATACTGTCGCTATCTGAGTGGTCGGCTTCTTTTTAAACCCCTTTTAAAATATTGTCTAAATAATTAATTGCCTGAACCTACATAATGGAAATCCACACTGAGAAAAATCTAAAGTCAAAAGCGCCCTAATGACGGCCAATTTATATGGTATGAAGCTACGAATAAATATTTATTCGTAAACATAGTACATTTTTATTGATTTCGCTTTGCGTGGTGAAAATCATCTTAAGAGTTGTGAATTCATCTTGCGTAGTTATAATTCAACGGTAAAAGGTCGAATTTGATTTAAGCTCTCAAGACATTTTTCTCTGTGCATATATAATAATAATAAATTTCGAGAAATTCTCGATCGTGCGCAAAGAGCCCTGCCAGACCTGTAGAAGCGGAACGCGTCGAACTTCCGATTGGTTGCGTGGCGTTTGTGACTGCACAGCCTTCCGATTCTTACGGCGTTTTATGTCTGGCATTGCTACAATATAGAAACAGCTGCCATGTAAAGTATTTCCGAACAGATACGACTAAGCAGCTTTCTAGAAGAGGAGAGTATATTCCCTCCTCAAAGGCCGGCAACGCATCGTCAAAACCTCTGATATTATTTCAGCGGGCGACGGTGACTATTTAGGTGAGCCGCCTGCTCGTTTGCCTTCCTACACTATAAAATAAACATTAATATTTATATTGACTTATTATGGAAAAATACTTTTAGTGGTTAAGTTGCTGGAGAAAAATTCAAGCACTTTCTTATGATCTTAATCGTTGTGAACTTGAAATATTCAAACAATTGGTACGATATATAACCCTCACTGATTTAGCTCAAATATTTACGAATTCTGTCTAAGCAAGCTATCTTGCTGCAAAATTTCATGAAGTTTAATGAATGATTGAATGAATATTTGTTTGAAACATGGGTATAAAGATTTTATATAACAACGAGCGAGTGTGTTGAAAAATATTATTATGGCTTGTTTTTGTTTTAAAAACTCTATCTAGATACCAATTTTCATCACAATAACCATAGAGAAATTTTCATTTATCTATGCTATAACTGCAAAAACAATGACCTTTCCATACAAAGTTTCACACACTTAAGTCTTCCCTGTCAAAAATATATTGAACATGTTTTTATTATTTTTAATGATCTACCCGAATACAAATTTTCAGAACTGTAAGTTAAAAAACATAGGACTTTCATGCAAACGTTTTCATCCATTTTTACCCCCTTAGGGGTTGAATTTTTTAAAAAATCCTTTCTTAGTACACCCCTACACATTAATACACCCTCCAAATTTCAAGTCTCTGCGACCAGCGGTTTAGGCTGTGCGTTGTCTGTTAGTCAGTGAGCCAGGACTTTGATTCTTATATATATATAGATAGAAGGTGACAAGTGGTAGTGAATATAACCTAAGTAAATGTTTTACCTTTCGGTGTATAAATGTCTAAAATAATTATTAGCCGGTTTTTACCGGTGCTGTGCCATTTTTAACAAAATGCTACGAACTTATAAGTATACGACACTACAGCTTCCACAATTAAAGCATTTGGACCGCCTGTGAGTCTTCAAAGACTTGTAGGCCCACTACCAGTTTTGTTGCAAATTGATTTTCTTATCTTTATTCGGCCCAGTTAGGCCTAACTCATACTTGGCCAGGAAGGCTTACTTACTGGATTCTACAGTAATGTACTATTTCAACACACTAGCTCGTAAAGGGCCTTTAAATGCACCGATTTTAGTGTCATTCATAATGTACCTAGTCTATTAAGCACTTGTGCTTTTTTTTCTACCGCACTAGTGTTTTAAATAGAAAAAAAAACAACGTTTCCACGCTTCTCACCAAGGAGATTGTAGTTTGATTCATTCGTTTTTCAAATGAATATAAAAAAAAGCCTTTAGCTATTAATTAATATAATCTTGTAAGCATAAATTGCCAAAATCAAATTCAAAGTAGTTAAAATGAAATGATTGAAATAAACTTTTAGGTTATCTATTGACATAGCATTTGTTACGAGGTAACTTAAAATTAGTTGAAGATAATTCCTTAAATGTTTAGGTATAGGTAATTGTATACCATTACAAATAAGAGATTTGCCTTATAACAAATTTTTAAATATCTTACAACTATTATATTTCGTTTGTTCTTTTTAGTTTCTGCTTTTTGTTACTGCTTAACAAATCGAGCAATTTCGTGACGAACAAGACCTGATGTTATGCGGACTAACCTCGGAGTAGGCATTGTCTTTTACTACGAGACACAGACCTTAAAAGTGTCAGACAGTACTAGAAAAACTTATTGTTTTAAGTTTGAGTCTCTCAGAGCCAAGAGCGCACGCGGCAACACTGGACCGCGCCCTCTGAATGGAGTTTTAAATAAGTAATAAAAAATAAAAATTACAGGCACAAGAGACTTTTAACCTCAGGTGGTCCTCGTGCTTATTCCGTCAAATACACATAAATAAACACAAAAAAAATGTTATCTCAAAATGTTTGTTAGGACTATCAGAAGTCAACCCTAAGAGGTTGTTAGCATTTTACCAATAACCCTGTATATGAGGCTTAAAGTTATATTATATACAGGAAGGCCAATTAAAGGTTTTCACATATAAGTATAAGGAAGGGCCTGTTTCAGAATGTTCGAGTAAGTTCCGGTTATACTACCCAGAACATATTTAATAAATAAAACACTGTCTTTGCGTTTCACAGTCATCGATTTAGCCTATCCATCGGTTAAAGCTTGAAACGCGCTCTATTTTAACTGTCATTCAGTTATAATATGTTCTAGGTAGTATAACCGGAACTTACTCGAACATTCTGAAACAGGCCCTAACAGTAACAGTTAACGACGATTATGATTCAGATAATAAAATAAATATAGTAAAACATCATACATTCACGCGCGGACTAAATTGTATGCTTTACTTATGAACAAAAGTGCATATCGTTAAGTAAGCGCTTAAGCCTACTTGAGCTTATATTAAATAGGTCTACTTTTCAGTATCCACTAGCTAAATGTCAAATGTCAAAAGTCTCATGTGCCTGTAATTTTACTAGCTCTCAAGGAGTGCTGCCAGAACACACTGTTAGGTTCTTGGCTATATATTTTCTACTTGAGGGTGGTAGCTAGACAGGCGAGCATTCGCAAAATGCCCTACCACCATCCTATAACGACTGCCATCCTAAGACGGCTTGAAATCTGTGTTAAAGTGCCCTCCGAAGCACGGAAGCGCTCGGTTGTAATGTCACTAGCGGTCACCCATCCAAGTCATGACCACGGCGGACGTTGCTTAACTTAGCTGATCGGTTAAGAATGACTAGGCAAGCTTCTCAAAGAGTGCTTTAGAACTTAAAAATAAAAACCATAAAAAATATTATTACGGATTTATGCTTTGTCAATAAATAAATATTTTTTCACGCTCTTTAAATAAAAATCAAATTGCATGGTTCCAAATGCGTAAAGCAGAGGTGTTTTATTATGATTTTGTTCTGTTTATTTACTTACTTAATCCTCTGGCGCAGCGACCCAAAGTGGGTCTTGGCCTCCGATACAAGAGAACGCCATCGGTCTCGGTCCCGCGCTGCCTCTTGCCAATCGGCAGCTTGTAGCTCGCGCAGGTCCGACTCCACAGCGTCAATCCAGCGATATCTGGGCCTGCCGACGGGTCGGCGGCCACTTGGAACTCCAAGATATGCTTTCTTGACATTGCGATCCTCCCCCATTCTCTGTAAGTGGCCCACCCAGCGGAGCCTTTGGGCTTTGGTCTCTCCCATGATATTGGGCTCGGCAATCAGGTCTTCGATCTCCTGGTTCTTTCGCCAACGCCAGCTGCCATCATCAGGTTGGACCGGGCCCAGAATCTTGCGCATAATCTTCCTTTTAATAACAATAAATTTTTTAAATAAAAAAATGTAATAACAATCAATTTATTACAAAAACAAACAAAGTACTTCTTACATCTCGTTTCTTCGAAGAGTTCGCGTACCTCCAATTACGCGCCGGATTCCTATTCCTCTCGGCCACCGAAACCTTACTCTTTCGCGCCGAAACTTTGTGCTACAATTTTATTCCTTTAACGATCATCAACCAGACTACTAGACTTCATCTGACCAAAAAAAGTTCTTTTTCAGACACTTAACTCTCGCAATTATGTCGCTACCCTTTTATATATATATTTTTTTAATGTTATTGTAACAGAAAAAGCTCGACGACCACCTGAGGCCCGATTCTCTTAGCTATTGAACGGCGCGGCGTTAACGCAACTTAATTGCCTGAAAATTTTAGTTTTTGACAGTATCCGTAGTCTGCCCGCTATTTAGGTTCGATCGCAAGTCAGTGGCTTGCTATCAATAGTTTTTAACATATTTGGTATGCTCTTAGCTATTTTGTAGCGATTGCGTTGCTACAGCGGCATAGATAGCATAGCATAGATTTTACATAGAAAAATAGCTAAATGATTTAAATATATTTATTTAATGTATTGTTTGCTAGAAAATCATTGTATTTATGTTTTGACTGATTCTTGATTGATAGAAGTTTTCATTATATTTCAGTGTCAACATTTGCAAGCCATAGCACAGCCATACGATAGCGACGCGATTGCTATACAACTGCGATTAGGAGCTAGAATTAGCAGACTACCAAATTTGACATTAACAGCATTTCGATCGCAGAAGCATCACAGTAGTGTGGCGTTTGGTATAGCTAAGAGAATTGAGGCCCAGATGTTAAGCAGACTAAACTCTGCCTATTACATATGCATTTCGTCACAAGTCACGAATTACACTGCGCCCATCATCTTCAGACATAGTTGTTAAGTCTCATGGGCCCGTAATTTCACTGGCAACAGTCCTTACTGTTGCCGGAACACACCGTTAGGTGCTTGGTGACAGATTTTCTACGTGAGTGTTGGTCGCTAGCCAGGCGGGCATTCGCAAAATGCCCTTCCAACATGCATAAAATCGATTATCATCCAAACATGAAGTCGTTTAGTATCGATACCCGTCTAGAGCTAAACATTTTGCGCTCCAACTATTTATAAATGTGAATCTCGCACAGCACGCGATAGTGTTTGTAATTATATTTAGAAAAAAACAAAGACATTGTTGTAAAAAGTTTTGGCTCCAGTTTTATGGCTAGCCGCCTCCCTGATCACCTTCATTGGGACTGCTTTGGTTGGTATGAGGTTCACCTTTCAGTTATCTTTGAATTTTGGTTTTGAACCAAATTTTTGAAAAGCTCTTAGCGTAGCTTACATAATCGTTCTTAAAAGATCAACATCCAAAAGACCAACGGCCATGAGTTGGATGAGTGACCGCTAGTCGAACTACTGAGTGTGCACGTGCTTCGGAGGGCACGTTAAGCCATCGTTCCCGGTTGTTGTCTTAGGATGGCAGTCATTAAAGCATGGTGGTAGGGCCTCTGAATACCTGTCTGGCTAGCTACAATAGCCTCAAATAGAAAATCTCTCGTTAAGCATCTAGCAGCTATCTTTGGTAGCCAGTAATTCTATTTTAGACCACATCATCACTTACCATCTAAAGGCTAATTAATCTATAAGGCATAAAAAAGTATTCAACAGCATCAACACGAGTACTGGTATGCTGCTCATTCCGCTAATTATTTCCTTTAATCGTCAATTATGACAATCAAGAAGAGGATACGAAACAAAAAAATAACTTAACACATCTCTATCGAGTCATCAATAACTTAACATCAAATGAAACATAATGCGAGTGCTTATTGGAATCTACATAATAAATGAACAAGTTAATCTTTTACATACCTTGTGCAGTGCAAACAGTCCCTAAATCCAAGTGTACTCCAGGCTTATTCAAGTTTTTCAAGTGCAACATAAGTTACCTCGAAGCCAGTCTGGCTAAATCTACCACGGGGTACGCACGCGTGTGAAGAGCTTAACTCAACTTAAACACAACTTAAAACGTAACTTTCGAGCTTAAGAAAACAATTTGTGTTTTGAAGTGTTTTAACTCAGTGTTAAGTGACGAACTCAGAAGTTGTTGACAGTGTTTTGTTTAAGACAATTGAAGACTTGTTTTGGTTGTGAAGTTTTGTTTTGTTTTTGTGGAATGCGAATTTCTGTTCGGAGGTTGTGTTCTAGTGGTGTTTTTTTGTTTTACTGTTAAATTGTTGCTGAGTACCGTCGTCGGGTCTTCACTTGTAGAGAAATAATTTTATGTTCGAAATTTCGAATCGCGAGTTTTTCCGGAGGGGCAGGCTGTGACCATGGATTGCCACTTGCCACAAGCTTAGCATATATTTTAAATATTTTTTACCATCTTCAAATAATATAATGAAAGAAAGAAAGAAAGAAAGAAAGAAAAGAAGTTTATTCAATACTACAACAGAAATATTATAACCATGTTAAACTTAATCCTATAAAGTTATACAATGTTAACAATTTTCTTAAATATATATTCGGTAGTGAGATGTCCAGTAGTATTGAATGAGCCTTGTCTCAGCATAATGCTTATTGTCTAAGACAAAAGCGCTGATTTTCAGCCAAGACCCTAAGAAATAAAAAAAAATATTGTGTTAAAGCTCTGGCTAGTTACTAAGCTTACATACTATAATATATACACGATTAATTATTAAAGAGACATTAATTCATTCAATATAGAACACTGTTTATACACATAATAATAATAAATATAAATGTATAATAATATTAAATATATATATTTATATACATAATAATAAATAATATTATAATGAACAATACATATACACATAATAATAATAAATATAAATGTATATTAATATTAAATATATATTTATATACATAACAATAAATAATATTATAATGAACAATACATATACACATAATAATATCATTTAATAAATAAGTAGGTATGTATCGAAAAAGAACAAGGAATATATTCACATTTTAAAATATAATGACTGCTGCAACGAGGCACGTGTAAGTATATGATTAGAAAAAAATTGGAGTGAACTGATTTTGTTTTTTTTTATTTGAAAGCTGATGCTTCCTGTGTGATCCCATTTAAATTTCATCAAAATCGGTCGAGCCGTTTTTGAGTTACACTCCAATAACTGAACAGTATTTTCCTATCTTGACTTGGACAGTGAATGACAATCGATCCCATAAGTGGCAAGATTCACGAAATAGGGTGAAATATTTTATTTACCAAAAAATGGAACCGACTTCAACACTCAAATGTGTGAAATAACTTGTCGAAGTCGGTACCATGCGCACAATATTGTAATAATAGGTACTTTTGAACCGTCACGGTACTGACTTCAACACGTTTATTTTGAAATAACACGTGCTCTGCGGATTACTAACCCCTCTTAATGGGGGAGGCTGTGTTCAGCAGTGCACTGATACAGTACAGTACAATAGACTATTAGAATTATTTTTATAATAGACTTACAAATTGTAAAAGAGTAAAGACGTATAAAAAGAATGTCCCCGAGTTACTTGCCCGTCTATCTCGAAGTGGCTCTATTCCATTTTTGCTGAACGCAGCAGTACAATATTCAGTACCTAATTGATGTTCATAAGACCGTCATAGACGCCAAAATTCAATAAATGATTTTGACTTTGACTTTGATGCGTTGCCGGCCTTTACTATAATATCTCTCTTATTAGACTTAAATTAAATTGATACTTACTATTTTTTTTTATAATTCATGGTTTTTGTCATGGAAGCAAAGTTTATTAATTTAATTAATTAAATTGCATAGTAAATATACAGGGCACCATAAAGTGTTGAGATTTTTTCATTTTATAAGCGTACCAAAAGCAATCACTTACTAAAGACAGGATTCGTATGTACTGAGAAAGATAAATAAATACCTTAGCCCTACCACCATGCAAACAGGTTGCAGCATTGAGACCTTTAGTTTCTGTGATCTGTGTGTATTGGCGGTATTTTTTGGTTGGCCAGTTTAGTCCTAAAGAGGTTGGTGTGTTCTGTTATTGACACTTGAACTGCACCTCAAGTACATCGAGTTTGAACCTGTGGTGGAAGTGAACACATGCCCAATTTCGAGGAAACGAAAATTACGGTGCACGAAAATTTCGATACGAAAATATTTTCTTAATATTTTTGAGAGCAATAATGATCTGATTAAGAAGGTTTATAATTAAATCTTCTAAAGTTCTACTTCAGTAGGTAAAAAACTCTGGTTTGTTTTTTATATGAAAAACGAACGAAATAAACTACAATCTCCTTGGTGAGAAGTGTGGAAACGTTGCTTTTTTTCTATTTTGAACACCCTTGCTCGTAAAGTGAGCTTTATTATATCGTTCTTAGGGCCATAAACCGAACTATAACACCCTCGTGCATAATAATATTATACACTAGTGCGTAATAGAATTATCTCTACGAAGTTAAATTAGTACCTAACTGCAAATTATATGCGATTAAACAGAGCATTTTCAATTTAACCGGGTAATACAGATTTGTAACATCAAAGAGGTTTATATGTAATCAACCATTACACATTTGACGCGCGCAAAAAAAAAAAAACTTGCGCGCTATTTTCCATAATTTTCGTATGTTGTTTGTATCGCATTTGTGCAATATATATATTTTTTCCTCGCAAGGGTGTTGAAAAAGTGCGTATGAAACTAGTGAACAACTTGCTCATTATATACACTCGGCTGATTGACGCCCTCGCCTACGGCTCGGGCTGCAACACACAGCCTCGTGTATAATGAGCAACTTAGGTCACTTGTTTCATAATCTACTATTAAAACACTAGTGCGGTAAAGTAAAAAAAAGCACGAGTGCGTAATATGACTGATAATGACATTATGACACTAAAATCGGTGCATTTAAAGGCCCGTTACGAGCGAGTGTGTTTAAAAAATATATACCTTATTGGGAGTATTTGGGAGTGGCGTTACAGAGATATGGAAGTTTGAACTTCGTTTATTTGAATTTTATTTGAATTTCAATGACGTCCTAGGAGCGTAATGCTCTACTTTCATATTTTTCTCTAAGAGCAGTCGTGCGTCGCGTTTAAAAGCAAGTAATATAGAATTTTAACAAAAAAACTAACTTCAAACAGAAAGTATTCTAAAACAAAAAATTCACTGAAATGAAAATAAACCAAACCATCGTATAGGAACAGTTTTTTGTTCATTTACATCGATATATGAGAATGAGAACATCATTAATTTAGTCGAAGCTAATTAAACAAGTTGTTTGTTTTTTTTATTTTTTTTATGTTATTGTGATGGTACAAGCGCGAGGCCCACCTGATGTTAAGCGGTATCCTCTGCCTATAACAGATGCATTTCATCAAGTGACGAACTGCTCTGCGCCCATCACCTTGTCTCATTTTGCCTGTTATTTCACTGGCTCTCAAGGACTGCTGCCGGAACACACCGTTAGGTGCTTGGCGACAGATTTTCTACTTGAGGGTGGTCGCTAGCCAGGCGGGCATTCGCAAAATGCCCTTCCACCATGCGGTTAAGCTCAAGCTCTGGGCGGGATTCGAACCATGGACCTGCTGCGCGGCAGTCAATAGCCAATGCCACTGAGCCATCACTGCTTCAAAATTGCTTATTAGGGATAATATCTCAAAAACAAGTCATTCAAATTTAAATCGGACCACTTGACGAGCACAAGTTTTCGAACATAAAAAAAAAAAAATCGGTACACCCTGTAAAAAGTTATGAAGTAACTCATAAACACATACAATCCAATGAGAACCTCTTCTGTTAAATACTTATTACTATACTGTACTTACTGTACACTGAGAAAAACGACTTAAAGGCTTAAATCAAATTTGACCTTTTACCGTTGAATTGTAAATACGTAAGATGAATTCACAACTCTTAAGATGATTTTCACCAATCAATAAAAATGTACCATGTTTTATAATAAACACAACCGTCAAAAACGCCTTCCGTAAAGTATTTTCAGAATTGAACTTGTAATACGATAATAATTGCAGTATTGACCATAAAATATACCTTACTTTTACGGCGGTTTATATACCGTGATTATCACTATAACGTACGACTTAATCAGCCTCATCGAAAAGTCAATATTTAAGAAAGACCACAAAATACACCTTAAATGAAGACGAAAAGAAACATTCGCCTTCACTGACCTCGTTGAACGCCTTCTAGTTGGAAGGCGTTTTTGTGCGTATTTACGTTTGGTCGGTTTTTCGCCTTATACCATATAAATTGGCCGTCATTAGGGCGCTTTTGACTTTAGATTTTTCTCAGTGTACTGTACTGTATCAGCCGGATCGTCCACTGCTGAACACAGCCTCCCCTATTAAGGGGGTATTTGCCATAATCCCCACGCTTGGCAGGCGGCTTGGAATCGCAGTGTAATATAGTAGTTCTTTAGAAGGCGCTGCTGCCCACCTTCCAGTATAATTATTCCCTTAGTCGCCTTTTACGACTTCTAACCCGGCACCCCACGGGGACTATTATTATAAATACGTAGTTTTTATCCCCGATTTGATACAAGAGCAAAATAGTTTTCGTATATACAGTATATTTCTTTCTATATAAAAAAAGGCTAAATGCGAGTCGGACTCGCGCACTGAGGGTTCCGTACAAACCTTTAGGTATATAAGTAAAAGTAATGGTATTTTTATCGCTAAATGAAATCCATAACATTAAAAAATTATTCAAAATATTTTGATGTGACTAAAATGTATGCTTTTCGCAATTTTTCCTTGATGCTATAAGACGTTGCTTCGCACCAAATTTCAAGATTCTGAGTTCACGGGAAGTACTCTGTAGCTTTTGATTCCCTTGCGAGTATCGAAAATTTGTGGCATAAACGGCTGTATCATTTGATTGCGTTGGCTTAGAAGTTTGATTTTTTCAAGGGCGCCCGCCGCGTCGTCCCTCGACCGCACCGCGCTCTCTTTGAATATTTACATAGTGCTAAGTAATAAAATATATGAAATATTAAATAACAGGCACAAGAGGCTTAACATCAAGTGGTTCTCGTGCTTATTCGGTCAAATACACAAAGGCAAACAAAAAAAAAACCAAAAAAAAATTCTTTCAAAATTCATCACCATTCATTCATTTCAAAATGTTTGTTCGGTCACTTAGGACTAGCAGAAGTCAACCCTAAGAGGTTGTTAGCATTTTAATAATAGGTGCTCCCTTGACTTTAACCGTCTGCATAAAATATATATAGAAACTAGCTGACGCGGCAAACGTTGTTTTGCCATAATATAAGGGTTGATGGTAGAAGGGTGAAAATTGAGGATTGTATGTATTTTTGTATGTTGTATCACAAAAAAATAGAAATTAAAAATTTTGACAAAAAATAAAAAACAAAATTTAGGAGTGGACTACCCCTAACATTTAGGGGGATGAAAAATAGATGTTGGCCGATTCTCATAGATACCGGATAAGCACAAAAAATTTCATCAAAATCGGTCAAGCCGTTTCGGAGGAGTATGGCAACGAAAACTGTGACACGAGAATTTTATATATTAGATAATGTTTATACGTTAAAATTAAATAACTTTTTTGGTTTGTATCCCATTATAAACTTAATTTAACGTTCATCGAGCCAGTTCGATGCCTCCCCATTATATTCTCCAAGACACAATAGGAGAACCAAAAGCGTAACTAATTTCTATAATATAAAAGTGACAACGCCAGCATAATTGTAATAAATTGATATTTTTATGATATACGACTCCGACACGATTGTTACACGATCCTGTTAAATTTTTTCTTAAGTTTAACGCTGCATCATATTATAAGCGTCGTAAATTTCACCAAATTATTCCACATTTGGGCGAGGTATTATATATTTTACCACGGAATAAAGATGACATTTTACTTCAGTTTGTTGCCAGATCGTATAACTACGAGTATTAGTCAAGTAATACGCGAGATTCGGAGAAGATTTTTTCAATACATATGTGAGTAGTGAGATGTCAACAGCAGAACAGTTTAGTGTCAACATCACTGAGCGTGGGGTAGAGTCAGGAATAAAAAGTAAACACCAAAGACCTCGAGGTGGTACGTGCGGTGTTTCCACGCGCAACTAAAGATGAAGGAGTGGAGTAACTCCTCCTCCACTCCTCAACGGGACGAGGCCAGCTAGAGGCCAACGCTGTCTGGGCTGCGGTAGAGTTCTCAAGCGTTCCCGTAGCCCTGACATTAAAGCGTCCCGCAGGAACATCGTGTTTAAAGCGTCCCGCAAGAACATCGTTTTAGTCGGTAGGGGAACTTGCTGCTGTGGGAGTAGTTGGTGTCGAGCCCGACATATCCGGGCCACCTCCCCCGGGTGGACGGGAATGCGTAAATGCATTTTCCGCACGTTTTGGAATAAAAAGTAATTGTTAGGTCGACCTAAAATTATAACAGCCATGGAGTGCAGTGGCTAAGAGAATGCGTGTGACAGTTCGTTTTATTACTTTTCTGCAGTTATAAGTAACAAAGACAGTCTGATTACATGTTTATGTGTCATTGGGCATTTCTAAAAGTTTGTTTTTATTCTATCGTATGAGTAACTTTGTGGCCTGATTTGGCCCATCGATGTAATCAAAATACTTTAATTACATTGATGATTTGACCCGAATTTTTTTTTGTGTCGTTGTGGAACTCTTGGAAAAACTTATGACAGTGTGGCCGAGAATATTTTCCATTCGAAATAGGCAGATAAATATACTTGTTTACTGTATCAGCCGGATAGTCCACTGCTGAACACAGACTCCCCAAATACAAGGGGGTTTGCCATAATCCTCACGCGTGGCAGGCGGCTTGGGGATCGCAGTGTGAGATATCAGTTCATCAGAAAGTGCTGCACCTTCTGGTGTACCCCGGCAGCCCACGGGCATCCCGGCACCCCACGGGCGCTTATATACTTGTTTAATAAAAAAATCTTAAAGATAAAAACATACTTGATCTGGCTGCAAATCTTCTAATTAGAATTAATTAAGAATAGAGTGCAGGGAGCGCTTTCCATACAAACGCAGTTCGTCATATAAATACCAAGTGTTCGAACCCGGTGAAGTTTTGTACGCATATTGCTGAGCCTAATATCTATGCTTCTGGTTGGCCAGTTTTTCGATTTATATCAAAGACAAAATAAAAATTCCGATAGAAAATTATATTTTTGAAAAATACCTAATTTTACGAAATACTAGCAAACCAGAAGCATATATATTAGGCTCATGGACATACATGTAAAATTTCACCGAGTTTGGACACTATTTAAAATATGACGAAGCTACGTTGTATGAAAGGGCCACGAGCACTCTTGCATTAAAAGTGAAGTTCAAAAGCTACAACGCCAATTTGAACACTGCTGAACGCATTCTCTTAACGGCCGCAATTTAATTATTATTATAGTTATGTACCGACACAGATTAAATAAAAAATACCCTTTTACAGGAGTCGTGGTCGTAGGCTATAAATGGCTCTAGTTTACAACAGACTGAACGCTTGTTTTATTTTTCAATAACGAACCTCTCTCCTTTTATTGTTTAATTCTACCTGTGCATAAAAAATGTGCCTTGATAAAAAACAATATTTTATACATTTTTATACACATTATAAATATTTCTTTTATATAAACTTTTCGGGCGAGATGTTCGTAAAATAAGTCACTTAACTTGGACCTTTGTTGGCGCGTAAATACTTGGGAACGTTTGACAAAAAAATTAGGATGTTGTATGGCAAATATACAAATTTCTTTAATGTACATGCATGGTAAAGGGTTACAACCTGATTACAACCGAACATACTGTTAAATATTGTGAGGTTTTACGTGGAAATTAAAGATTCTCTTGTAATAATTGAATAATTGAATTTTTGAAGCAGTGATGGCTCAGTGGCATTGGTTATGGACTGCCGCGCAGCAGGTCCATGGTTCGAATCCCGCCCAGAGCTTGAGCTTCACCGCATGGTGGAAGGGCATTTTGCGAATGCCCGCCTGGCTAGCGACCACCCTCAAGTAATAAATCTGTCGCCAAGCTTTTTTTTGAGAAACTTTTTCTCGATCGTGCGCTAGTAGAGTCAAGACCTCCTTAGGATGCTTCGTGTAGAAACGAAACGCGTCGAAAATTCTTCCGGTTTGGCTGCGTGGCGTTTGTGACGTCACGTCGGCTTAACAGGAAAATTAGGCGGAATCGTCACTATAGTTATATATTTTTTATATTTTTTAAGTGTTTTATTTAAATATTAATTTGATGTTTTCTTAAAATATTTAAAAACATAAATAAAAGTTATTATTATATATGGATTTCCGCAAAGTAACGCCTGAATCTATTCATTAGATTCTCTTGTATTGGAAAATGCTTTTTATTTGGCTCCATTATTGATACATAGATAATAGAATATATCACCTAACTACAGATTATAAAGCTATGGTGCATGCATAGAGGATGCGTTCAAAGATAGTTATTATTTCTAACCCATACCGTCGTTGTATTTAATGTCCCACCAACTTACCTGTTCAGGCGGCAAAAAAAGAACTACAACATTCCTTCAAATTGTGACAGTTTGTAGTTGATTTCTTTGACCAGTAGCGCCCTTCAAAACTGCAGTAGATTTCTTATTCTAATTGGGGGTGATATGTCCTGCACTGACGTCGTGCTTGGGGTGTTTTGTGCATTTACCCCGTCAGCTTCTACTCAAGCCATCCCAACTCCTGTAGCGGAGAAGGACTGGGTCGCTGGCTTAGCTGCTCCAGTGTCATATGTGGTAAGGATTTCGTAGGTGACAATGGCTCATAGTCCCGTTTCACTGTCATTTATGTCGTGGCTTCACAGTGCAATAGTAACTTACCGTTGTTGTTTTAATATTGTTAGGTTTGCAATAACGCCTGCTATGCGGATTACATTGCAAAATTACAAATATACGATAGGAATTTTTTATTTTAAATCCCGCACATGACTTAAATTTTTCCTATCGTATATTTGTAATTTTGCAATTACCCTTGTTGTATTTTAAACCCTCATTCAATGTCCACCGAGTCCTAAGAAAGTACGTATCTAGTACTTTCATAGATCTATATGTAGGTATCTCTCTGGTAGGTATCTATATCTATCTATGTGTAGTACAGATACTGAATGTAAGAACGAGTAGATACTAACTAAAGCTTGGTATAAAATTTCATTGTGTTGTGTAAAGACAAAGCCAGGTGAAGTCCGATGACTTCACGAGTGACTGCTCGACACACCATTATCGCGTTAACGAAGATCTTTGACCGACCATGTAGGTGAGGTATTACAAGATAAAATGGGATTAAGTTAATTGGATAGAATGTTATATCGTTTCTGAGAAAGTGATATTGGCAACTATAGTAATAATAATGTTTTTTGAAGCGCTCGTAGCGTTCATTTCAAAATGTTTGTTCGGACACTTCGGACTAGCAGAAGTCAACCCTAAGAGGTTGTTAGCATTTTAATAATTGGTGCTCCCATTGTCTTTAACCGTCTGCATAAAATATATATAGAAATTTTTAAACTTTTTTGGTTTGTATCCCATTATAAACTCAATTTAACGTTCATCGAGTCAGTTCGATGCCTCCCCATTATATTCTCCAAGACACAATAGGAGAGCCAAAAGCGTAACTAATTTCTATAATATAAAAGTGACAACGCCAGCATAATTGTAATAAATTGATATTTTTATGATACACGACTCCGACACGATTGTTATACGATCCTGTTAAATTTTTTCTTAAGTTTAACGCTGCATCATATTATAAGCGTCGTAAATTTCACCAAATTATTTCACATTTGGGCGAGGATTTCAAAATTATATATTTTACCACAGAATAAAGATGACATTTTACTTCAGTTTGTTGCCAGATCGTATAACTACGAGTACTAGTCAAATAATACGCGAGATTCGGGGAAGATTTTTTACAATACATATCTATGCTTCTGTTGGCCAGTTTTTCGATTTATATCAAAGACAAAATAAAAATTACGATAGAAAATTATATTTTGAATTATTTATGAAAATAATTAAAAATTATATTTTGAATTATTTATGAAAATACTTAAAAATTATATTTTGAATTATTTTTGAAAATACTTTATTTTACGGAATACTAGCAAACCAGAAGCATATATATTAGGCTCAACGACATACATGCAAAATTTCACCGAGTTTGGACACTATTTAAAATATGACGAATCTACGTTGTATGAAAGGGCCACGAGAACTCTTGCCTTAAAAGCGAAGTTCAAAAGCTACAACGCCAATTTGAACACTGCTGAACGCATTCTCTTAACGGCCGGAATTTAATTATTATTATAGTCACAGGCAGAGATCACATAAAAGAGACTTTTTTGACAGGAGTCGTGGTCGTACGCTATAAATGGCTCTAGTTTACAAAAGACTGAACGCTTGTTTTATTTTTCAATAACGAACCTCTCTCCTTTTATTGTTTAATTCTACCTGTGCAGCCTTGATAGAAAACAATATTTTATATATACACATTATAAATATTTATTTTATATAAACTTTTCGGGCGAGATGTTCGTATAATAAATAAGTCACAAAACTTGGACCTTTGTTAGCGCGTAAATACTTGGGAACGTATGACAAAAAAATTAGGATGTTGTATGGAAAATATACAAATTTCTTTAATGTACATGCATGGTAAAGGTTACAACTGTCCAGAAACCAGGCTCTATTTATCACCCGAACATACTGTTAAATATTGTGAGGTTTTACGTGGAAATTATAGAGTCTCTTGTAATAATTGAATAATTGAATTTTTGAAGCAGTGATGGCTCAGTGGCAGTGGCTATGGACTGGCGCGCAGCAGGTCCATGGTTCGAATCCCGCCTAGAGCTTGAGCTTCACCGCATGGTGGAAGGGCATTTTGCGAATGCCCGCCTGGCTAGCGACCACCCTCAAGTAATAAATCTGTCGCCAAGCTTTTTTTCGAGAAACTTTTTCTCGATCGTGCGCTAGTAGAGTCAAGACCTCCTTAGGATGCTTCGTGTAGAAACGAAACGCGTCGAAAATTCTTCCGGTTTGGCTGCGTGGCGTTTGTGACGTCACGTCGGCTTAACAGGAAAATTAGGCGGAATCGTCACTATAGTTATATATTTTTTATATTTTTTAAGTGTTTTATTTAAATATTAATTTGATGTTTTCTTAAAATATTTAAAAACATAAATAAAAGTTATTATTATATATGGATTTCCGCAAAGTAACGCCTGAATCTATTCATTAGATTCTCTTGTATTGGAAAATGCTTTTTATTTGGCTCCATTATTGATACATAGATAATAGAATATATCACCTAACTACAGATTATAAAGCTATGGTGCATGCATAGAGGATGCGTTCAAAGATAGTTATTATTTCTAACCCATACCGTCGTTGTATTTAATGTCCCACCAACTTACCTGTTCAGGCGGCAAAAAAAGAACTACAACATTCCTTCAAATTGTGACAGTTTGTAGTTGATTTCTTTGACCAGTAGCGCCCTTCAAAACTGCAGTAGATTTCTTATTCTAATTGGGGGTGATATGTCCTGCACTGACGTCGTGCTTGGGGTGTTTTGTGCATTTACCCCGTCAGCTTCTACTCAAGCCATCCCAACTCCTGTAGCGGAGAAGGACTGGGTCGCTGGCTTAGCTGCTCCAGTGTCATATGTGGTAAGGATTTCGTAGGTGACAATGGCTCATAGTCCCGTTTCACTGTCATTTATGTCGTGGCTTCACAGTGCAATAGTAACTTACCGTTGTTGTTTTAATATTGTTAGGTTTGCAATAACGCCTGCTATGCGGATTACATTGCAAAATTACAAATATACGATAGGAATTTTTTATTTTAAATCCCGCACATGACTTAAATTTTTCCTATCGTATATTTGTAATTTTGCAATTACCCTTGTTGTATTTTAAACCCTCATTCAATGTCCACCGAGTCCTAAGAAAGTACGTATCTAGTACTTTCATAGATCTATATGTAGGTATCTCTCTGGTAGGTATCTATATCTATCTATGTGTAGTACAGATACTGAATGTAAGAACGAGTAGATACTAACTAAAGCTTGGTATCAAATTTCATTGTGTTGTGTAAAGACAAAGCCAGGTGAAGTCCGATGACTTCACGAGTGACTGCTCGACACACCATTATCGCGTTAACGAAGATCTTTGACCGACCATGTAGGTGAGGTATTACAAGATAAAATGGGATTAAGTAAATTGGATAGAATGTTATATCGTTTCTGAGAAAGTGGTATTGGCAACTATAGTAATAATAATGTTTATAGAACCAATGTTTTTTGAAGCGCTCGTAGCGAAGTTTACTTAGCTGTTCTCAACCGATCAGCAAAGTTAAGCAACGTCGCGCGCGGTCATGAGTTGGATGGGTGACCGCTAGTGACATTACTACTGAGCGTTTCCGTGCTTCGGAGGGCTCGTTAAGCCGTCGGTCGCGGTTGTTGTCTTAGGATGGCAGTCGTTATATGGTGGTAGGGCATTTTGCGAATGCCCGCCTGGTTAGCTACCACCCTCAAGTAGAAAATCTGTCGCCAAGCACCTAACGGTGTGTTCCGGCAGCTGTCCTTGAGAGCCAGTACATCTAGGTTAGCCTGAACAACATCTTCAACCACATCATCACTTACCATCAGGTGAGATAGTGGTCAAAGGCTAACCTATCAGGCATAACCACAAACTGTGAAACGCATTCTCTCGGGCGGTGGCCGGAATATAATTATTATTATAGTCACAGGCGCAGATCACATAAAAGAGACCTTTTTGACAGGAGTCGTGGTCGTACGCTATAAATGGCTCTAGTTTAGACAGACTGAACGCTTGTTTTATTTTTCAATAACGAACCTCTCTCCTTTTATTGTTTAATTCTACCTGTGCATAAAAAATGTGCCTTGATAAAAAACAATATTTTATACATTTTTATACACATTATAAATATTTCTTTTATATAAACTTTTCGGGCGAGATGTTCGTAAAATAAGTCACTTAACTTGGACCTTTGTTGGCGCGTAAATACTTGGGAACGTTTGACAAAAAAATTAGGATGTTGTATGGCAAATATACAAATTTCTTTAATGTACATGCATGGTAAAGGGTTACAACCTGATTACAACCGAACATACTGTTAAATATTGTGAGGTTTTACGTGGAAATTAAAGATTCTCTTGTAATAATTGAATAATTGAATTTTTGAAGCAGTGATGGCTCAGTGGCATTGGTTATGGACTGCCGCGCAGCAGGTCCATGGTTCGAATCCCGCCCAGAGCTTGAGCTTCACCGCATGGTGGAAGGGCATTTTGCGAATGCCCGCCTGGCTAGCGACCACCCTCAAGTAATAAATCTGTCGCCAAGCTTTTTTTTGAGAAACTTTTTCTCGATCGTGCGCTAGTAGAGTCAAGACCTCCTTAGGATGCTTCGTGTAGAAACGAAACGCGTCGAAAATTCTTCCGGTTTGGCTTCGTGGCGTTTGTGACGTCACGTCGGCTTAACAGGAAAATTAGGCGGAATCGTCACTATAGTTATATATTTTTTATATTTTTTAAGTGTTTTATTTAAATATTAATTTGATGTTTTCTTAAAATATTTAAAAACATAAATAAAAGTTATTATTATATATGGATTTCCGCAAAGTAACGCCTGAATCTATTCATTAGATTCTCTTGTATTGGAAAATGCTTTTTATTTGGCTCCATTATTGATACATAGATAATAGAATATATCACCTAACTACAGATTATAAAGCTATGGTGCATGCATAGAGGATGCGTTCAAAGATAGTTATTATTTCTAACCCATACCGTCGTTGTATTTAATGTCCCACCAACTTATCTGTTCAGGCGGCAAAAAAAGAACTACAACATTCCTTCAAATTGTGACAGTTTGTAGTTGATTTCTTTGACCAGTAGCGCCCTTCAAAACTGCAGTAGATTTCTTATTCTAATTGGGGGTGATATGTCCTGCACTGACGTCGTGCTTGGGGTGTTTTGTGCATTTACCCCGTCAGCTTCTACTCAAGCCATCCCAACTCCTGTAGCGGAGAAGGACTGGGTCGCTGGCTTAGCTGCTCCAGTGTCATATGTGGTAAGGATTTCGTAGGTGACAATGGCTCATAGTCCCGTTTCACTGTCATTTATGTCGTGGCTTCACAGTGCAATAGTAACTTACCGTTGTTGTTTTAATATTGTTAGGTTTGCAATAACGCCTGCTATGCGGATTACATTGCAAAATTACAAATATACGATAGGAATTTTTTATTTTAAATCCCGCACATGACTTAAATTTTTCCTATCGTATATTTGTAATTTTGCAATTACCCTTGTTGTATTTTAAACCCTCATTCAATGTCCACCGAGTCCTAAGAAAGTACGTATCTAGTACTTTCATAGATCTATATGTAGGTATCTCTCTGGTAGGTATCTATATCTATCTATGTGTAGTACAGATACTGAATGTAAGAACGAGTAGATACTAACTAAAGCTTGGTATCAAATTTCATTGTATTGTGTAAAGACAAAGCCAGGTGAAGTCCGATGACTTCACGAGTGACTGCTCGACACACCATTATCGCGTTAACGAAGATCTTTGACCGACCATGTAGGTGAGGTATTACAAGATAAAATGGGATTAAGTAAATTGGATAGAAATGTTATATCGTTTCTGAGAAAGTGGTATTGGCAACTATAATAATGTTTATTGTACCAAATAGAACATGTTACCAAACTCAATGTAGTCTGTCACTCATACTAGGAGTTTAACGTGTATGGGTATATTCCATTTGTCGCTAAGAACGTTATTTTCGATAATTTTGACCACATTCTGCGTCTATGGTTGTGATCACTGTGATCGTTTGTAACTGTCATCCCCTGTTCCATTTAGGATAAGAACGCTAAGAATGCCACTAAAATTTGCCACTTTTGACATTAGATGTAGCGTTTATGGAGAAAATAACGCCAAGACCCATGTGGAACAACTTTTTGGAAGTGTGATCGTTTTTAGCGTTTTCAGCGAATCTAACTTCAAATGGTAAGCACCCTATAATGAGAGACAATACCTTTCCACAATGCAAATAGTAGGTATTCTGTGGGTCTCTAGGTATTCTGTGGTAATTATTTTCAGAAATAGTTTTTTGTTATGCAAGACTGCAGTGGACAATCTGGCTGATACATAGAGAAATATAATACTCTCTTTTCTATCGGCTAATCTGTAAAATGTAGCGAGCATTTTAATATTTTTGATATTAATTATTATTGAGTCTGATTTATTTCTGGTGAAATGAAAACCGTGAAAATAATTATGCACATAGTGATATAATAAACAGCTGATTTTTCTTGCAACCTAAAATGTATTCCTATGTCGAATCATTTAATTCCTAATACATTTTGTCGTCCAATTATAAAATTGTTTTTTTTATGGGCATGTCACAAAACTAGCACCAGGACCCACCTGATGATGTTAAGCGGTAACCTCTGCCTATAATCACCCCGAGACATACAGTTGTTAAGTCTCATGTGCCTGTAATTTTACTGGCTCTCAAGTACTGCTGCCCGAAGTGCTTGGCGATAGATTTTCTACTTGAGGATGGTAGCTAGACTAGCTAGCCAGCTGAGCATTCGCAAGATGCCCTTCCACTTCTCTGCGGTGAAGCTCAAGCCGGCGATTTGTATCGAACCATGAACCTACGGCTAGGCAGTACATAGCTGTTACCGCTCGGCCATCATTGCTTCAAACACATCCACACTAGTCTGTAATAAGCTAATAAGGCACTACACTGAGTATCGTTAAGAATCCATTAAAAAAAACAAGTTAAGTTCATTACCCAGCTATTAAAATGATTATGATAATCAAGGCGCATTGACCTTTAAAACTAAATAAAAACCAGTCATGAGCGTTTCGAAATCGCACAGCAAAGATTCCGTACAGACAATAATTACTACAAAATTTGTACTATATAATATAGCGGCTTTGCACGGGTGCAATGCTAATTCTAAATAATCTGTAAAATATTCATTTAAATTATATGCTGTAAAGGGCCATAATAATCTATATTTCTCAAAAATGGTATGTAATGTTGCCATAACATCTCTAAAAAGTATCCAGAAAGTGAACTCTACCGGAGACTTATTCACAACTGTCCAGGAAGAAGCGAGATTTTAAATTTGGAATCTCCTACTGTCCAGTAAGTAAGTATGTAATTTACTTACTGGACGGTAGGTCATCCTCTTTAGATCTGCTTAGAAAAAAAAAACATAGTACCAGACGCAGATTAGAGTTTAGCCATTATAACATGGTTATAGGAGGGGTGCTCCAAAAATATATCTATCTCCCTTTTTGGTATGACATTTTACCAGATAAATATATTTTTATTTATAGTTTGTAACACTTAACGCAATATGTGACGCGACGCAGAAAAAGTATGCACGTTGCGTTTTGTACTTAGTAATGTTGTAGAAGTATAGTGTGGAGTTTTATGTTTGTATTTAGTAGTTTCAGTTTATAAATCATGTTGGATTTAAACTTTCCATTCTAAAATTAACATGGATTTTCAAAAACAATAATTTACATTTTTTTATTAATCATTCATGTAAAAATAGAACAATGTACAAAACTAAACGCAAACTTTTTAGTAAAAAAAAATAAAACGACTGGCGGGTATCATATTAAATTTTGTTTTAATTTACCACGTGAACATAGATAATCCCAAAAAATTAGTTCAAGCGAATCTGATTCGGAAATAGATGTAACTCCTCTTGATTTAAAAGCTGAGGCATTCATTTCTGAGAAAAGCATTATACAAGGCTCAACCAGTAAGAAAGCCATCCTGGCCTCGTATATAACCGGACCTCACCTGCAGTTCGGTCCGGTTAACTCATACTTGGCCAGGAAGGCTTACTTACTGGATTCTGCAGTAATGTACTATAAATGCACAATGTATTTAAGGTTCTTATTTGGATAAGGATTAATGCTGTATTGCTTAAAATCACATCATAAATAAGCCATTAAATCTCGTAAAAAGTAAAGGATAAAAAATGGTTATTGTGGGTTATATAAAGCCGCATCAAAATCAGTTGCGTAGTTTTTAAGATCAAAGCATATATAGGAACAGACAGTCAGCGATAAGCGACTTTGTTTTATACTATGTAGTGATCAATGTTTTTTAATGATAGAAGAAAAAAGGCTGCTTGTTGTGTGCAGACTGCTGACGTGTTCAATGTTCATGAATACAAAATGTAATTATTTTCGGTAATCGGTCCTGACCTGGCTAGCTACTACCCTCAAGTAGAAAATCTGTCTCTAAGCACATAACAGTATGTTCCGGGCTGCGGCAGCTGTCCTCAGAGGCAGTAATGCTAGGTTACCCTAAACAACATTTTCAATCACATGATCACGTATATATATATATATATATATATATATATATATATATATAATTATTTTTTTTATGTTATTGTGACGGAACAAGCTCGAGGCCCACCTGATGTCAAGCGGACTAACCTCTGCCTATAACAGATGAATTTCGTCACAAGACACGAATTGCACTGCGTCCGTCACGTTGAGACATAGTTATTAAGTATCATGTGCCTGTAATTTCACTGGCTCTCAAGGACTGCAGCCGAAACACACCGTTAGGTGCTTGGCGACAGATTTTCTACTTGAGGGTGGTCGCTAGCCAGGCGGGCTTTCGCAAAATGGCCTTCCACCATGCAAAATTATATGCTAGATAGTGGTCAACACAGCCCAGCCTATCAGATATATACTTATAAAAAAAGTGTTTTACTGTCCCGCCTAACTAAAACATGCTGTGAAACTTTCAATCTGCTACGTATTATGTAGGGATATTAGATGACAGTTATATCGGCGTTTTTTCATATGGAACCCTAAAATTATCACTCAAGTATAATATTATTTAATACGCACTAACTATAAACCTGTTCAGGTATATTTGACCTGCACTTTTTGCTTGCCGACTCTACGTGGCCTTGGAAATATAGATTGGTAATCCGTATGCGCTTTTATGTCTTTACTGTATCAACCGAATTGTCTACTGCTGAACACAGCCTCCCTCATTAAGAGGGAGTTTGTCATAATCTCACGCTTGGCAGGCGTCTTTGGGATCACAGTATCAGATAACATTTCCTCAGGTAGAGCTGATGCCCACCGTCCAGTATTTATCCCTTTGCCGCTTCTTACGACACCCAAGGGGTAGAGATGGGCTTGTGACATTCTATCCCGGCAACTCACGGGGTTTATGTCCTCAAATATTATAAATGAACTGGAAAGAACAGCATATGAAAGAAAGAAAGAAAGAAAATAAGTTTATTCAATACTACAACAAAAATATTATAAATACATTGACATTTAAGTATCTATTGTAATTAATTATATTATTCTATGACATTTTAACAGGTTATCTGACAGTGTTTTAAATGTTTATTTATTGGTAAGGACATTTCTATTTTTATTTAATTTAATTTAATTTAATTTATGACGCATTGAAGAGTGAACATAGTAACATTAATTAGTTAATTCAAAATAATTGCCAACTTATATGGTATAATGTAATGTATGTAATAGATTCAAAGTCAGTACTGTATTATTTTTAGGCTCACATATTCTTGCATGCCAAATGGCCAAATATGGCAGAACTATTTTATATGTATACTTAACAACTTTTATACCTATATTTGCAATAAACGATTTGATTTGATTTGAAACAATGTTAAACTTAATCCAAAGTTTTAAAATGTTAACAATTTTCTTAAATGTACTTATAATCGGTAGTGAGATGTCCAGTAGCAGTAGCAGATTCAATAATAAGCCTTGTCTCAGCATAATGCTTATTGTCTATGACAAAAGCGCTGATTTTCAGCCAAGACCCTAAGAAAAAGATATCATATCAGATGCTTATCATCAGGGTGTCTCGAAACTCCGTCTGCGAGCCGCCTTGTAAGTGCCCGCCGGGAGCTTGAAACCCGGACTCGCAGCTAGACATGCACGAAACCCGAGTCGACGTATTCGATCCCTAACGTGAGTGTTTTTGCCGGATATATACAGGGTGCTCGGTAATGAATGGATAACCTTAAATTAGGTATTTGTATATCTAATGGCCATTCAGAAAAAAACCAGAAAAAAAAAAAAAAAAAAATTTAATAATAAAACAAATACCATTTTGTAACCGGCTTAAGGCACACTTTATTTTAAAATAATTGGTCACATTTGTATTCATACTTTTTTTTACGCTATTGATGCTTAAACTTTGGCAAAATGAATATGTTTGTTTATTAAAAAGACCATAACTTTGGTACTACTTGATTTTTTTTGTTCTGTTTTTTTTTCTGAATGGCCACTAGATATACAAATACCTAATTTAAGGTTATCCATTCATTACCGGCACCCTGTATATACATGTGTGAATTTCACTAGAATTTCATTTGAAAAATAGGTAACCTTTATGTCCTCATGGGGTTCAATGGTTTCGTGATCATTGAGCACCATTTCTTGTTGAAAACCATGCTCATGTGTGGAAAGAAAATTAATATAAACAGTGTTATCTTATAGCTAGATTTCATAACCATTCGACATGAGCATGGTATTCGCGAGCTTAAAGTAATATTGTCAAACGTTTTGAACACGGGCCACGAGGTGTCATCCCCGGAACCACGATCACTGCAAAGTGTTTGAAACGGTTACATAAATTACCTCTAAAACCGTCAAAACTTTTTAACAAAAGACAACCGACTTCCTTATTCTGGATAATTCAAATACTCTCTCGTTAGATTTCATTCAAATTTAAATGGGACCACATGACAAGCACCAGCTTTTGAATGTAAAAAAGCTCGCCAAATCGGTTTGAAGCGCTCGTAGCGAAGTTTACTAAGCTGATCTCAACCGATCAGCAAAGTTAAGCAACGTCGCCCGCGGTCATGAGTTGGATGGGTGACCGCTAGTGACATTACTACTGAGCGTTTCCGTGCTTCGGAGGGCACGTTAAGCCGTCGGTCCCGGTTGTCGTCTTAGGATGGCAGTCGTTATAGCATGGTGGTAGGGCATTTTGCGAATGCCCGCCTGGCCTCAAGTAGAAAATCTGTCGCCAAGCACCTAACGGTGTATTCCGGCAGCTATCCTTGACAGCCAGTACTTCTAGGTTAGCCTGAACAACATCTTCGACCACATCATCACTTACCATCAGGTGAGATAGTGGTCAAAGGCTAACCTATCAGGCATAAAAAAAAACCCTTTAGAGAGTTATGAGGTAACACACTAAAAAAAATATACTGGCAAATTGAGAACCTCCTCCTTTTATGAAGTCGGTCAAAATTGTAAGAATGTTCAGTTCTAGCCAGTAAAATTACATATGTCTCAGGGTGACCGGCGCAGTGCAGTTTGTCACTAGTGACGGAATGCATCTGTTATAGGTATATAGAGGTTATCGCTTAACATCAGGTGGGCCTGATGCTTGTTACGTCACAACCCCATTACAAATACAATTGTATAACATTTGATGACATAGGTACTACAAATAGTCCAATGATTCGCCATATAAACGGGCTTAGAGAGCCAAAATGCACAACGAATCAAGAATGATATTAATAACCGAGCCTTGATGGGAGAGCGGTAATAACTATGGACTGCCGTGCCGCTGATCCCTGGTTCAATCCCCACCGCCGTCTTGAGCTTCACCGCATGGTGGAAGGGCATTCTGAGAATGCTCGCCTGGCTAGCTACCAACCTCAAGTAGAAAATCTTGCACCAAACCTACTTGAGAGCCAGTAAAATTACAGGGACATGAGACTTAACAACTGTATGTCTCAGGATGACGGGCGCAGTGCATCTGTTATAGGCAGAGGTTACCTTAACATCAGGTGGGCGTTGTGCTTGTTCCATCACAATGACATAAACAGAATGCCCTAAGGTAGGCGATTTTCTGCAGGAACGGATAAGGAAATATTATAAAGACCGGCCCAGTGAGTTGGAGTCACACACCGATTGTTCCATACCATTTTTTTATGGCTGATAGGCTAGCCTTGGACCACCTGATGATAAGTGATGATGTGGTCGTAGATGTTGATTAGGATAACCTAGAACTGCTGGCTCGAAAGGATAGCTCTCGTTTGCTAGTACTAGCCCCTTAAAATGTGTAACGTTGTATTATTATCGCACCTTTAATTGTATTATATCCTGGAAGGGGTGGGCAGTGTTTTAATGCTTGATAGGTTCGCCACTAACCTGATTAGTACTGACCTGACTAGTTGAAGACTATCTTACCTGTGTCTCACCAAGTGATGATGTGGTCGAAGATTTTGTTCAGGCTAACCTAGCATTCTAAATTCCTAGGTTTCTAAATATTTCATGTGCAACCTATGAATTGGGACCATGTATAGATGTAAAACAACCGATTTAAAACGTTTTGAATAAAATTATGCCATTTTAAACTGCAAATATATCGTTTTAAACGGTTGAAAACTCGCCTACTAAAATAAAAGAACTGTGCTTAATTAACACTTTAAGGAGCGCGCCTTTTCAATCTATCGGGTTCAAATCAACTCAAATCAAATTGTTTATTTGCAAGAATACAAGTAAATAGGATCTTAAAAATATTACTTATTACACACAGTTGTACTCTGTCTGCAAGCAGACGTGCAAATATTTCATTCGGTTACATTGCAATTTAAATTACTCTTATATTTTACAGAATAATTTTATTTATACATTTATATTCTTTAAACTCCTTAATACTATAAAAAACAATTATTTAGCAGCCATGCAGTCAATTCTTTTTTAAATTTATTCAGCTCAAGAGTCCGGACTTCTACTGGACTTTCCCCACCAAAAACACCAGCAAATATTACTCAGCAGCAAATTTAACACATAACTAATTATTTTATTTTATTATAGTGATTCTGTGAAAATAAGTGACAGAAACAAAAATGTGACAATTTATTTTAAAGCAAATCTTCGCCTACTGAAACATTAAGGTGTACGGATTAAATGTTCATCAAAATGACATAGTGATTGACGTTTGCTGTTTCAAAATGGCTGCCTAATTGTCAGTTTTTGATCCAAAATGGCTGCTTAATTGTCAGTTGTCGATCCAACATGGCCGCCTAAGTGTCAGATTCATCGAAGATGGCGTCGAGATCAGTGTTTCGATTTCTGGTGCTCTTGGCTTCGCTGTTGTGGATCCTGGCTGATGAGGAGGTGGCGCGGAAACGAGAGCCATGGACAAATGGCAGCTGGTTGTAAGTAGCTTTAATATATATAATTGTACTAGTTACGCCTATTACGTGATGGATGATGGTGATGATGAAAAGTAGCCTATGTGTTCAGTGATCGTGTGTTTGTAAGGTTGATTGTATGCATGTTTTAGTAACCACTAAACAATATTTTTTTCATATTTACGTCCCATATTTTAAGCAGTGATGGCTCAGTGGCATTTGCTATGGACTGCCGCGCAGCAGGTCCATGGTTCGAATCCCGCCGCGGGCTTCACCGCATGGTGGTAGGAAATTTTGCCCGTATGGCTAGCGACCACCCTCAAACAAAAAAACTGTCGCCAAGGACCTAACGGTGTGTTCTGGAAGTAGTCCTTGACAGCCAGTTATATTAGGTTAAACCTGTTAACACCTTCGACTATCACTTACCATCAGATGAGATTGTGGTCAAAGGTGTACCTATCAGCAATAAAAATAAAAAACATTCTATAGTTAATCTGAGGCTATAAAACTTTTTATTATCCTATACTAAGCTGCTGAACCTTGAAAGCCAAAAGGAGAAAGCAGAATTTATGTCTCTAATCTGCAGATTGTTTTCGTAATGTCCTACAATATAAAAGCAAGTTTATTAGTGTTCGTATAGCCACCTGAGCCGTCTAGACTCGTAATATTCGCGAAGGGTTGTAGCCAGAGAGAGACAAGTAAAAAATCTTAGGCTGTACCTCTTTGTCACAGTAGAAAACATTAATATGTCATACGAGTGCGACAAAGATTCACCATGTTTATTTCACTGAATGCTGAAAAAGAAGGAAGTTATTATGGTCGAATATGTATTTTTTTTATGTATTTCCACCGATTTCTCTTCCATTTGAGGACCTATTCTCTTTTTTTTGTATGTATTATTGGGAAGGGTAGTCCCTGGTGGTCCTATATAAATTTCATCAGAATCGGTTGAGTAGTTTATAAGTTATAGTCAATTAATTGTAAAATATATTCGCATATCTGGATGATTTAATCGACTTCTAGAAAAGGAGGAGGTTCTATGTACGTTTTTTTTGTATTTTTTTATGTATGTTCACCGATTTCTCCCCCATTTGTGGACGGCCTCAAAATTCATTTATCGGAAAGGGAGATAAGTCCTCCAAGGTTCTATATAAATTTGATCAAAATCGATTGAGTAGTTTACAAGTTATAGTCAATTAACTGAAAAATGTATTCTCATATCTGGATGATTGAATTGTTTAACCGACTTCCTAAGAATGAGGAGGGTCTATATTTGAATAAGTATATGTTGTTTAATGTATGTTTACCGATTTCTCCCCTTTGTTGATCACCTCAAAATTCATTTATCGGAAAGTATATACCTTCGAAGGTGGACCATAAATATTTCATCAAAATCGGTAGGGTACTTTGTAAGTTATAGTCAATTAACTGAAAAATGTATTCATGTATCTGGATGATTTAATGGTATTTGCTGTTGTCGACGATGAACACTATTTTAGGAAAGTGAATGATCTTGTAAGCAGTCTTTATCACTACAATGAGTAAAAGAATATTATTCTAAAAACAAGGAACCGGTTTCCAATACTGAAAAGTATGAAATACCTTGTGAAAGTCAGACCATGCTAATGTAAGATCGATGTTATAAGTCGGCATGGTAATGTCGTGCGTAATAAAAGGTGTTCAATTGACGGAAACTGTTTGGACTCGCATTAAGAATATTTCATTTTAAAAGTAATTCATATGATTTCCGCAAAGAAACATGACGTTGGGAGGCGAAGGTAGTTTTAGAGGCTCATTCCGTTCAGAGCTCTGGTTCAGTCAAGACGTAGTAAAGATTAAGTTTTTGTGGTCTATATGTATATCCTTATTTATAATTTATATCTGTGCAGATTATTGCGGAGGTAATTATAAGTTACTTCTGTCGGAAGAAGTGTTTCATTTCACTACCGACTTCAACAAGTTATTTCATACTTTTCAGTGTCGTAAGGCAGTTCGGTATTTTTAATAATTTTTTTTGTCTTGTAGTAAACGATTGTTCAAACATACGTTTAAAACTATTATATAGAAAATTGTTCCCAAAGATACGCCTCAAATATTTTGTGGTCAACAACAGGCAAGTAGCTCAGCTGTATATTTTTTCATTTACAAGTTATTGGAGCGCATATTTTTCGTCACGGACGGGAATCGCACCCGCGTCTCTCGATTTCGCGAAGGATGCCTAAACCACTCGGCCACCGGAACATATTCTTCGAACCGAAACTTTGTGGTCCAATTGTGTTACTTAGGTGACGGTGATCGCTAAGCACGGTAGTGCTTTTAATACGGACATAGAGAAGTTTCTATCCCGATTTACTGTGATATCGCGTTATAGGTAAACGAACTATAATTGTTTTTATCCCGATTTACGGTGATATGAAATGAAATGAAATGAAAATGAAAGGAAATGTCAATTTAATGCCACATAAATAACATATATACAGAATAAGATTAATATGTATAATGAGGTGTTTCGTAAATATTGCGGGCAAAAGGGTTACACTCAGCATAAGCCGCGTGACATTTTCATGCACTCGCGACGCTGTTTTTTGTGCACCCTTATGCTCGGATTGGTGGTCGAGTATACGTGTTCTTTCTGCATATTTAGAACTTGACTTATACTATACTACTTTTATACAAACGAATAAATTATAATTTTATATTTGGAAAATATACAAACCATACGAATCCGATTTAAAAAAATATGTACAGACCCACCAACTTATCTGTTCAGGCGGCAGAAAAAAGAACTATAAAATTCCCTCAAATTGTGACAGTTTGTAGTTGATTTCCTTGACCAATAGCGCCCTCGAGAACTGCACAGTTAAGTTGGTGGTACTTTACTTAGAATCTGCACGGGCAAATGCTTGCAGTCTATGCTACGAACGAAGTTAAACAAAAGTAAGCCAATACGTGTTTTGTGGATACCTTTCTTTCGCACCCGAAGTTCGAAACTTCGACGAATTGGAGTAGAGGCCCTGGTCACACTGCGAAGTACGTTGAATCCCATAGACGTAGGATTTTTTCGCTAATCCTAAGCCTATGTTGAATTTAAATTAGCATCCCTTATAACTGTGTTCCCCGCTATATATGTAATGCTCCCCATAGTAATGTAATTAATTAGGAAATTTGTAAGTTAACCTAAAAAATGGCACGGACCCTGGAGTCTGTGGAAAATCTAATAAACCACTTAAAAAAAAAACTTATGTTCAATCAAAAATAATCCACTGTTTCTAAACTCTAGTTCACTTACACTATCATTTGTCACGTAAAGATGACGGTGGCGCTAAAAAGGTTAAAAAGCTATATACACCTAAATTCTATTTCTTGTTCGGAATAAAATTAAACAAACAATAATCAAGATCATGCAAGTTTTTATTAGCACAAAATAAGATGTGTGTATAACTCGGAAATGAGTCCTTGAGGTATTGTGTTCTTCGGTAGACCATACAACCAGAACTGGTAGGAGAGAGATCTGATATTTTTGCTCACGAACGACAGCATTATTGAATCCTGCAAAAATAAAGACATAAATTAACTTTTTTTTTTATGTAGTTGTAATGGAACAAGCTCGAGGCCCACCTGATGTTAAGTGGCCTAACCTCTGCCTATAACAGTTGCAATTCATGACAACTCACGAATTGCACTGCGCCCGTCACATTGAGACATAGTTGTTAAGTCTCATTGTGCCTGTAATTTCACTGGCTCTCAAGGACTACTGCCGGAACACACCTTTCGGTGCTTGGCGACAGACTTTCTACTTGAGGGTGGCTGCTAGCCAGGCGGGCATTCGCAAAATGCCCTTCCACCATGCGGTGAAGCTCAAGCTCTGGGCGGGATTCGAACCATGGACCTGCTGCGCGGCAGTCCATAGCCAATGCCACTGAGCCATCACTGTTTCTTTTTACATGTCTACTCAAAAATACTATCTACTCAAAAACTTATCAGAGCGCTTGGTCGATGCGACGCGTGATCAAAATGCTGGCACCTATTTGGCTCAAAGAATAAGCATTGCCATTCAACGGGGCAATGCTGCCAGCATACTGGGCACGCTGCCAACTGGTAGTGGGCTAGAGCATTTGGACTGCCTATGAGTCCAAATGCTTTTATTGTAGTAGCTGTAGTGTAGTGTTGTATAGTTCGTAGTATTTTGTTAATAAAGGCATACGGCAGGTAAAAAAATAAATAATTTGAGTAATATTTTCAGGATTCATGTATGTATGTGTTTGTAAGTTTCTTTATTCCACTATAACTTCTAAACGGTTTAACCGATTTTAATGTAAGATATCGTTAGATTCATCTTGATAGAGCAAGTGAAACATAAAACACAAACTGGCGAATTTTAGAAGCCATTTTTTTTTATGTTCGGTACAAGCCCGAGGCCCACCTGATGCTAAGCGGACTAACCTCTGCCTAGAACAGATGCATTTCTTCACAAGTCACGAATTGCACTGCGCCCGTCACCTTGACCATAGCTGTTATTATATATAATATATTCTCATGTGCCTGTAATTTCACTGGCTCTCAAGGAAAGCTGCCGGAACTAATTATTGAGAGATAAACTTTTTTTTTCCAAACCCATCGAGTGCGTTTCCAAAACACTCTGAGAACACTTTTCATGGTCCGGCTTCAACAAGTTCATTCATACTTTTCAGTGTTAGAAGTCTGTTCCATTGTAAATAAAACTCACTTATGGTGATAATTTCTGGAATTTTACTCACCTGGTCACCATCGACTAAGCTTGCAACTACTAAGTCATGTAACTACGTCAAGCATTTTTCAGTTATTTGAGTGTAACTTAAAAACTACTTGACCAATTTTGATGAAATTTATATGGGACCACCTCAGAGGTACGAGTATACCCTTTTCAATAATAAAATAAACATTAAATCGGACTACTTTGTACAAAGTTATTCGTGGTCATACATAAAAAAATATATATACGTGTCGAATTGAGAACCTCCTTTCCTTCTTTATAGAAGTCGATTAAAAAGAGAGGCACTACTCCGTAAGTGTAAGGTCTCTACCAAAATATTGTCTTAGGTTTTCGCGATTATTACACATAGTAATTAAACAACTTTAAACGGTTTAAATCGCGTATATTTATCATTACACGTGTGTCTGTGTCATTCACCCCATGACCACGATCACTGCAAAGTGTTTGAAACGTCGGGACAAAAATAATGATAAATATACGCGATTTAAACCGTTTAAAGTTGTTTAATTACTAGGGCTCTACCAAAGTTGGAATTGAAAGTATTATAAAAAGTTACATGAAATAGACCTGCAAGACGCCTCCGCTCATGATGTAGCCTTTGGCCTCCATGGAGTCGATGTAGAGAATCACCTTGTACCCTGTGATTATGTGGCCATCGTCCTCCGAGGATGAGAAATCTGAGTTAGACTGAAATAAAATACATGAATAATACAATAGTACATATGAAGCAGTGATGGCTCAGTGGCATTGGAAATGTACTGCCGCGCAGCAGGTCCATGGTTCGAATCCCGCCGAGAGCTTGAACTTCACCGCATGGTGGAAGGGTATTTTGCAAATGCCTGTCTGGCTAGACCACCTTCGAGTAGAAAATCTGTCGCTAAGCACCTAACGGTGTGTTACGGCAGTTGTCCTTGAGAGCCAGTAAAATAACAGGCACATGAAACTTAACAACTGTAGGTACGTCTCAGTGTGACGGGCACAGTGCAATTCGTAATTGACGAAATGCATCTGTTATAGGCAGAGGTTAGGGCGGGCTTGTTCCGTCACAATAACGTTAAAAAAACATTATTTTTCCTTCATGTGTTCGATATGGCCGATTTATTTGAGGTTCTATTACGAACTTTATTTTAAAATGCTAACTTCCTTAGTCTGATTACGACTTTGAGGGGCAACCGCTAGTGGCTTTACTACTACTGAGCGTGCACGAGCGTCGGAAGGCTTCTAAGTCATCGGTACCCGGTTGTCTTCTTAGAATGGCAGTCGTTATAGCATGGTGGGTGCATTTTGCGAATCCTTGCCTGGAGAGCTACCACAATCAAGTAGAAAATTTATTGCCAAGCGCCTAACTGTGTGTTCCGGCAGCTGTCCTCTAGAGGCAGTTATTCTAGGTTAAGACTGTTAACACTTTCGACCACATCATCACTTACCAACCGGTGAGATTGTGGTCAAAGGCTTACCTATCATAATAAAAAAAAAGCTGTATTAATTACTAAAATGAGTAATAAAAAAATAAAAAAAATATCGGAATTGACTTCCAACCCTGAAAAGTGTAAAATAACTGGTGGTATTCGGACCGTGATAATGTCCCCACATTATCACGGTCAGTGTCAGTGTTTGGAAGTCGTTTTCGTTCTTTTTTAAAATATTTTTATGTAAAATGTTGAATTCGTTTTTAGGGTTCCGTACCCAAAGGGTAAAAACGGGACCCTATTACTGAGACTTCGCTGTCCGTCCGTCCGTCCATCCGTCAGTATCTCAAGAACGGTGATAGCGAGACAGTTGAAATTTTCCCAGATGATGTATTTCTATTGCCGCTATAACAACAAATACTAAAAATAAAATAAATATTTAATGGGGCTCCCACAACAAACTTGATTTTTTTACCGTTTCTTGCTCGATACTAATAACGGTGACAGGTGACAGGTGAAAGGCTTTAACAATTCACAGAATATTTAGTTTTATGTTCTCTTTAAATACAATTAATTAAAATAAAATAAAATTAATAATTAAGGGGGCTTCCATAGAATGAAAGAGGTTTTCGCCGTCTATTTGATAAAAATTATAATAATGAAAACGAGATAATGGTACGGAACCCCTCGTGCGCGAGTCCCACTCGCACTTGGCCGGTTTTTAAATTATTTTCATACTGTAGCATCTCCAGTGCATGATCTAGAACTCATTGAGAAAATAGTAATTTATCAACTTTAAACGGTTTAAATCGCGTATATTTATCAGTTAGAGTATCGAAGCAGTGATAGCTCAGTGGCATTGGCTATGGACTGTCGCGCAGCAGGTCCATGGTTCGAATCCCGCCGCGGGCTTGAGCTTCACCGCATGGTAGAAGAGCATTTTTTTTTAATGCCTGATAGGTTAGCCTTTGACCACTATCTTACCTGATGGTAAGCGATGATGTGGTGGAAGATGTTGTTCAGGCTAACCTAGAAGTACTGGCTCTCAAGGACAGCTGCCGGAACCCACCGATAGGTGCTTGGCGACAGATTTTCTACTTGAGGGTGGTAGCTAGCCAGGCGGGCATTCGCAAAATGAACTACCACCATGCTATTACGACTGCCATCCTAAGACAACAACCGGGACCGACGGCTTAACGTGCCCTCCGAAGCACGGAAACGCTCAGTAGTAATGTCACTAGCGATCACCCATCCAACTCATGACCGCGCGCGACGTTGCTTAACTTTGCTGATCGGTTGAGAACAGCTAAGTAAACTTTGCTACGAGCGCTTCAAAATTTTATTTTGCGAATGCCCGCCTTGCTTGCGACCACCCTCAAGTCGAAAATCTGTCGCCAAGCACCTAACGGTGTGTTCCGGCAGCAATCCTTGAGAGCCAGTGAAATTACAGGCATATGAGAGGGCACAGTGCAATTCGTGACTTGTGACGAAATGCATCTGTTATAGGCAGAGGTTAGTCCGCTTAACATCAGGTGGGCCTCGAGCAGGTACCGTCAAAATATCATAAAAATAACCGCGTTTGTGGTCACGGGCTGACTGATCACTGCTGTATGAAACGCCGTGAAAATAATGATTTTTTTTATTTTTATTCCTGGTATGTTTAGCCTTTAACCACTACCTCACCTGATGGTAAGTGATGATGGTCGAAGATGTTGTTCAGCAACCTAGAATTAGAAAGTTACGTGATTATAACCGTGTAAAGTTGTTTTATACTATGTGTAACTAGTAAATATAAAAAAAAAACATACACGCAATAAGAGTGTGTTAAATAGTTATTAGTAAATATCACTTACATTAGTCGATGAAGGGTAAGACAGAGTCAGGTTCACATCCTGAACGGGGAACGTCCACGATTTAGTCCCGTACAAAATCAATACTGCATCTGAAAGGTATATACGTTAATTCCATACGTTAATTAATTCTGTCGTTAAATTGTCGCACTAAGTGATAAAACCTGGTGAGGAAAACGTCTTGATAGGTACCACCGAATTGTATAACTATAGAAGAACACACATAAAAAAGTTGTTTTACAAAATCACAAATATACGATAGAAAAAATTTAAGTCATGTGCGGGATTCGAACCCGCGTCCATCCACCCCTTGCCGGGGTATGCTCTAACCAATTGAGCTAACGATGGTTAAATAACGATAGGAAAGATTTGAGTTATGACTCATTGTCATGTTAGCTCAATTGGATAGAGCATACCCCGGCTAAAGGGGTGGATGGACGCGGGTTCGAATCCCGCACATGACTTAAATCTTTCCTCTCGTAAATTTGTTATATTGTAATGTTTTTTTGTTGTACATTAATTCAGAAGACAACTGAATTAATATTAAATTAGTCGCCAAGCAGTGGTCCTTTGCAAGACTGTTTTCCAGAATATTCATTGAAGGTAGATGAAAATTGCGTGAAGTAGGTAGGCAGCTTAGGTTGAGTCTTATGGGGTTCTATATAATACTAGGAAACGGGACTCTATATATTTTGAAGCAATGATGGCCGAGCGGTAACAGCTATGATTTGCCGTGCCACAGGTCCCTGGTTCGATCCCCACCGCCGGCTTGAGCTTCACCGCATGGTGGAAGGTCATTTTTCGATTGCCCGCCTGGCTAGCTACCACTCTCAAGTGGAAAATCTGTTACAAAGCACCTAACGGTGTGTTGCGGCAGTATATATAGTCCTTGAGAGCCAGTGAAATTACAATCACATGAGTCTTAATGTCTCAAGGTGACGGGCGCATTCGTCACTTGTGATGAAATGCTTCTGTTCAGGCAGAGGTTAGTCCACTTAACATCAGGAGGGCGTCGAGCTTGTTCCGTCAATAAAAAAAAAAACACCAGTCCTGGGGGCCAAGTCTGCTAATTATACATGTTCATATTCAGCATAGAATAATTCAAGATTCATACAAGACAGAATCGGTAGTCTGCTGATCCCTTATGAATATATGAATCAATGATGAATCTAGGTTGGTTTGACGATATTGCCAATAAAAAATAAAAAGAGATATGTAAGGTGATTCAGAAAACAATTTCGTTACTATTTATTATTATTTTATTATTTCGTTTCGTTTTCATATGAAACCGAGATTGAATCAATATTGACTCAATATTAACGATATGAAGTTAGTAGACTACCAAAACTGTCAAAATTGACTGATAGTAAATGTTACCATACTGAATTGGCCTATCTATCAGCTTGGCACACAAAAAAAAATCAAGCATCTACCGCAATAATTCACGTCACCATAAATAAATACTCATCGTACTCGGCGATAAGTAAAAATTAAAAACAAAGTCGTAACTCCGAAAATACGAAACATCGCGGAACATACATGGGGATTCAGATAGCCCTCTAGGTCCTCTACCTCCCAGCTTCAGTATATCACTACTTCTTGGGACACCCCGTATATAATACCGTTTTTTTTTCTTTCTTTTTATACCACAAAGGTGGCAAACAAGCATACGGCCCGCCTGATGGTAAGCAGTTACCGTAACCTATGGACGCTTGCAACACCAGGGGTATCACTCGCGCGTTGCCGACCCTGAAGAAATCTCTTCACGCCCCTTTTGAAGAACCCCATGCCGTACTCCATCGGGAAAACCACGGCGGGGAGCTCATTCCACAATCTGAGCGTCCGCGGAAGGAAGCTCCTTTGAGCCCGCACAGTACGAAACAATTCAGGTTTCAATGTGTAGGGTTGGACTCCCCGTCGATGGCGAGAGTTGCGATGGTGGAAGGTAGCCGTGGGCATCAAGTCAAACAATACCTTAGAACACTCTCCGTTATACAAACGGGAGAACACACATAAGGAGGCAAAGTTTCTCCTCAGACTAAGGGGTTCTAAACCGCTAGATAGATACTACTTAGATACCTTTTTTTTTTGTTTTCGCTGGGAAAAATGCATTACGCATGCCCCTCCATCGGGGGATGGAGGGGGGATGTGGGACTCCCGGTAGGTGACCGGTATACCCACTAAACGACCCAGCGGCATTCCAGCATCGTCTATGTGGAGAAGGACTGGGAGACGGCCAGAGCCTTTGCGTCCAGTCCCCCTTCGACGACCGCCCGCCTTTACAGTGGGGCCCACACGCTCCTCCCAGCAGGAGAGGCCTGGGAATGACCAGGAATGCTCGGCCATTCACGCCCGACGGAGGTGGTAAATAATAGCAATGCGAGAGAAGGTACCCCCGCGCCTGTCTCTCGCTATTCACCACCGGCATATATATACCTAGATTAACTAACCTAACCGTTATTTATTGTTCTTGTCATGTGGTCTTTATCAACATACGTATTAGATGCTTATCAATTATTATCGAGACAAGCAGCAAAAACTTATCCGTGCGATAATTATTATTTAGGGCCTGACTTACAGATATAAATTATAGAATGACAGGTCACTTTATATTGATTTGATACGAATTTACAGGTAAAGTAAAAAGAGTTCTAATAATAACAAATACTTTAAAATATTTTATGAAAACATCAAAAGAAAGATCGATTTTCTCGATCGTGCGCTCGTAGAGTCAAGACCTGCTGAGGATGCTTCGTGTAGAAGCGAAAGCGTCGAAAATTCTTCCGGTTTGGCTGCGTGGCGTTTGTGACGTCACGTCGGCTTAACAGGAAAATTAGGCGGAATTGTCACTAGATATATTTTTGTATTTTTTAAGTGTTTTATTAAAATATTAATTTGATGTTTTCATAAAATATTTTAAAAATATTTGTTATTATTAAATATGGATTTCCGCAAAGTAACGCCTGAATCTATTTATTATAAAAAAAGTTCTGTTAAAAAAGAATTAAAACTATGACGTTATGGAATTTGTATCATAAAACGCTAGAAATAACCCAAGATCTGCTGTTGATGCTTTTGCGTTAGGAAGAATAAAGAAATAAACGTATAAGTAAACAATAGATATAAACCTTCTAAAATTTATTTTTATTTTTACTAGCGGTATCTGCTTAACAAAATACTTAAAATTATGTACTACTACAGCGACTACGATGAAAGTATTTAGACAACCTACAAGTCATTGCAGACTCTCATGCAGTCCAAATGCCCAGCCTCCTACCAGTTGGCAGCGTGTCTAGGATGCTGGCAGCATTGCCCCAGAATTCAATTATATAAAAATTAAGTAAATAAACCACAAACTAATTACCTATGTTAAGAATTAAACGTATGTTTATATGTAGGTAATAAAATAATCGTAAAAAGCCTCAGAAACTTGGAAAAAGGAAGGTGGTCCCTAAGGAGGATTAGGAGGAATGAGAGACACGCCCAACTTTAAAACTGAAGGCATTTCTTTTCCAACAACTATATCTTTGTGTTTATTTTATATACTTATGATCTTGTATTATTTGGGAAGACATTAAACCGACCCCAAATGAGTAGTATAACAGTAAGATGGAGAAGATGACGACGGCGAAGAAGAAGTAGATAAAAATGTAAAGTAACCCGGTTTAATAAAGGATCGAATCTAAAATCATTACCTCTCTCAATCTCAACTTCCACACTATTGACAGTTATGATGTGCAAGTGAGACACAATGATTTTCGGTGCCATTCTAAATTTCTGTATTTAAATTACGAATACTTAATGATATGACTCGGAAATTTTTCAGTCTTTAATTTATCCAAGTACTCATCTAATAGAATGGAACAAACCGGAAACAATGAACAAAATAGAAAATATATCTATAGCCCGAGCTCCCGGGTTGACTGAAAAACAGCGTTTAATTAACATCACACTAGTGATATTAACATAACACAAGCTGAGTTAAACCCTATTGCCTTAGAATAGTCTTGTGATTTAAGCATAGAGTGGTGATGTTTACAATTTTATAAATGTTCTGTTAAATGTTTAAGATAATTACCTATGTATTATGTGTAACATTACCTAGTTACTTATGGCAATAAAAAAATATTTTATTTATCTAAAAATATTAAAATAAAGTAGTTATTTCTTTCACAACACAAACCTTCGATCTCGTCAACTATACAATGATAATGATTGACGGACATATAAACTGTCGAGTTCATTCTACTTCCCCCATGATCGCCTGGTTGATAATTTACAGGCGGATTCCAGTCACTCTCCAAATATTCTACATCAACATTTCTCTTCAACAGTTCTTTCGCACCGACACCAAAACAAAAAAATAACACGAGCACATTAATAATTACATTCATAATATAACATGAGACTAATAATAAACAAAAGAAAACGAAATAGGTCTGATTAACATTTTAATAATAAGTAATTAATAAATGAGATATGCAATCATATCGAGCTGATAAAAGGGGTGATTGCTATGTGCTATTATCAATTATTTTGTTTGTACGTAATTCGTGTAAATTAGGGTTTTGGCGGAAAATTGTAATCTTACACACAGTAGGTATAATAATCATTGCCATCAGCAGACATATAAGGCTAATATAATTAGACTAGGGTGTATTCCTGCAAGGCCGGGCCAAATATTGTTCGAGCTAGATTTGCTCCAAGGTACCTGGAACGACCTTTCAAAATATGAAATTAACTGTGATGTTTTAAAGTGATAAAATATTTCCTGCATGTTTTGGGAATGTGGCCCATTAAGTAATTAAGCAATGGTAGGATAGTCATGACTAATGGTTTAGCTTGCACACAATTTATTATTAACTGTAGAATTTGTCACATTTCACAGCTAGCCAAGATTTGGCCGATTCAAAAAATTACTACTTGTACTAGTAGACAAGATTTGATCATACCCATTCCGGCCGACCTGTCAGACCTAATTTTGCTCTGCCTAGCCAAAAGTTTACTACCTTTTGAATCCGCCAAATTTTGGCTAGCTGTCAAATGTGACAGATTCTACAATAAATAATAATTTGTGTACAAGCTAAGCCAAGGATTAGTTATTACTATACTAGCATTAATAGCTAGCTAAAAAAGTGTGATATAATAGTACATTATGCAACAAGTGCGTGAAGTTGTTAATAAACATCAATGTAATAACAATCGAGACGGGTTTGGAGTAGAGATTGTAATAAACAACGCGCACGAGCTACATACAACGTTCTTCAACACACTTGCGAGGAATGAATACGAAAATATTTTCTTGGTCTTTAAGATAGCACTAATAATCTGAATAAGAAGGCTTATAATTAAATCTTCTAAAGTTCTACTTCAGTATAAAAAACTCTTTGGTTTGTTTTTATATGAAAAACGAACGAAACAAACTACAATCTCCTTGGTGAGAAGTGTGGAAACGTTGTTTTTTCTATTTAAAACACTAATGTGGTATAGTAAAAAAGAATCACGAGTGCGTAATAGACTATATTATGACACTAAAATCGGTGCATTTAAAGGCCCCTTACGAGCGAGTGTGTTGAAAAAATCTCTCCGCCAATGCCTGCAAAAGAACTGTTGAGGATTGGCTGCTCAAACTCTCTCACAAAGACACGATTATTGAAGAATTAATATAAAACCGCAACTGCTCAGCGCACTCATACAATATATTTCACACGCTAAGTATTTATGAAACCATCGAGTGGACGAGTATATGTGAGTCCACTCACATTAGGCACATACGCGCATAGCCTCTCACTCTCTCTCTTACACACATCCTACGACACACATACATTCTACACTTTACATCTATATTATAATTACTTATCAAATGTGACAGATTTTACAATAAATAATAAATTTTATAAGTACAAGCTAAGCCCGGAGATTAATGATTACTAAAAACATAATGTTAACTACGTAATGCTAATGAGCCTGATTTCCAAAACATGCGGAAAATATTATACCACCTAAAAACAATTTTCATATTATGACAGTAGTATAAAGGTTGTTCTAGGAGCATCGATCAAATCTATCTCAACCAATATTTTGCCGAGGCCTTGCAGGAACTCACCCCAGTGCGGTGCCACGTGAATATATATAATTAAGTACAAAAAAGAAACATCGCGTAGGCAATCTTCAAAAGAATATTACACATTTTAAGTAGGAATGCATGTATATATTAATCCAAATAGTGTGATATACTGATTGTTTTCAAGCTGTGTTAATATATGAATTCAGATGATTGTTGTGTAGCATACAACATAATTACATACCGTGACAATAATTACATACCAATACAGTGACTGTCAAAGCTGGGACCAGTAGGTTACAGTTTCACAATTGAACCGTGGCGCTCGTTAATATATATAGTACTTATAATAATAATAATAATAAATGAAAAAATTGCCTGAAAGAATATCTTAACCTATTTACACTTTTTCTGATCCATGGTTTACATTATTCAAACTGTGGGTACTAGCGAGCCCCAAACAAAGCGTGAACCTGTATCTTGGGGCTCTGAGTGTGAATTTACAGAAATCATATATTTACACAAAAAGAATGAAGAAAAAAGGTGTAATAAAACGTTATTCATTATAAATAAGATTAACAAGTCTACAGTCCCACCAACTTATCTGTTCAGGCGGCAAAAAAAAGAACTATTATAACATTCCTTCAAATTGTGACAGTTTGTAGTTGATTTCCTTGACCAGTAGCGCCCTCGAAAACTGCACAGTTAAGTTGGTGGTACTATAGTAAGTGATGGGGAAATTCTATGTTAAGTAATAATTGTAATTCAAAATTCAAAGATGCGAATAATGGTGAGGTTGGACTGTTATAATTAAATTACTCCAATTAATAAGCATACGTGAACTTGTGAAGCATATGTCTGGAATATTATCGAAAAAAGTATGAAAGAATTATGTATAGTGTGGAAGTATGTAAGAGTGTGTGTGTGTGTGTGTGTGTGTGTGCGTGCGTGTCTGTGTGTATGTGTGATTGTGTGAAAGTATGTAACAGGCTATGTGTGTCATTGTGTGAGAGAAAGTGTGAGCATGTGAATGATGTAAGGGCTTTATGGGTATTTTGAGTTACTCATGCTTGACATTGTGTATTAAATAATTTCCTCAGTTACATCGTACGAAAGCTTCATAACAAATTCTCTAATTTTCTTTTACCATGAAAATACCGTACAGTTTTTAATATTGCATAGTTTGCAGACCTTATTATATGTATGAGGATGAGAAAACGCTGGACTCCACCGGGCCAAAAGAGAAGTTGCTAATGGGACAGGAAGTCTAAATGTCCTCCGTGATATGATATGCGTATAATCAAGGATATTCATAAAAAAATTGTGTTCTTTTGCAGTCGCCTTTATAATAAATACTTGCTCAGTGGTTTCAGGTACAACAGCTTATAATTATCTATTATATAATTGAATATATCGTTATCTTTGTTATTTGCATTATTGCACATCATGAAGTAACAATAATCAATCGAGGTGTCGATAGAGAAAATTTCCTCGATTAATCGTTATCTCGGATGACAATGGATTGCTGAAACATAGTAAATTCACTCCAATTTTAAAGTCGCGGCTAATCTCTATTGTAGACCGATTTCCATCCATCCTGTTCTGAGCAAAGTATTCGAAATATTACAAAATCACAAAAATACGATAGGAAAAATTTAAGTCATGTGCGGGATTCGAACCCGCGTCCATCCACCCCTTGAGCCGGGGTATGCTCTAACCAATTGAGGTAACATGACATGACGTCATAACTCAAATCTTTCCTATCGTTCTTTAACCATCGTATTGGGATGGAGCGACATGTATAGTACCACTTGCGTTGTACTACAAACAATACCAATTTTGCAATTGGTTTTATACTTGTAAATGATGACAAAACCTTATAATTTTAATATTGTTAGGTTTGCCATAACGCCTGCTATGCGAATTTCATTACAAAATCACATTGAAGAATGAAAGTTTTTCTATTTTTCCCATACCATTTAATGAAGTAGAAAATTATTTGTACTGCACACAATAGTCACCATCGTATAACATTTTTTATTTGAAGACACGAACGTACTTACGGGTCAAGCTTCTGGTCGCATACTGTTTATGTGCGCTCAAGCTATGATTTATATGAGTTACAAATCACACAATAGTTGCCAAAATCGGGAGGAACGTCAATTCCCCTCTCGAGGTTTAAAGCTAAAGGTTCCGCCTATCGTTAAGGTTGAACTGACCGGTCGCTTCTCCATACACACGCCGTAGGGTGATCACTCCCGTTTTTGAGTCTTTAGGTCCAGAATTAAGCATAATACCGATTGATCTCGTCATTATCTAGGCTTGTATGATGCCGAAATTATAAAAAGATAATTAAGTTGAAAGTTATGACTCTTGAAAATGTTATATGAAAATGTTTCGAAGCTCATAACTCTCAAGTTAATTATCGTATAAAAATTTCGGCATCATACAAGCCTAGGTAATGACGAGATCAATCGGTATTATGCTTTGTTTTGGAACTAAATCCGCAAATAAGGGAGTGATAACCCTACGGCGTTTGTATGGAGAACGGCCCGGCCAGTTCACCCTTAAGTCCGGGATATTACTGTATACGAGTAAGTATGACAGAAAACGAAAAGTTTCTTGGTTAAAATATACCAATGGCAAATGCACAGGACTGCAAGACCATAATCTCGACATAGGGCGAAAAAAAAACTTGGTGACGTACACTACAGATGACAGAATACTAGCATAAACTATAAAAGAAACAGAGAGCATATTCCCTGCTTAAGGAACTGGCCGGCCCGTTCTCCATACAAACGTCGTAGGGTGATCACTCCCTTACTTGAGGATTTAGTTCCAAAATAAAGCATAATACCGATTGATCTCGTCATTACCTAGGATTGTATGATGCCGAAATTTTAATAAAATAATTAACTTGAGAATTATGAGCCTCGAAAACTTTATATGAAAATGTTTCGAGGCTCATAATTCTCAAGTTAATTATTTTATTAAAATTTCGGCATCATACAATCCTAGGTAATGACGAGATCAATCGGTATTATGCTTATGTCTGAACTTAAAATCTCAAATAAGGGAGTGATCACCCTACGACGTTTGTATGGAGAAGTGATCGGCCAGTAGGCCGGCAAAACATCCTCGAGACCTCTGGTGTTGAGGATGTTTGTGGGTGACGGTGATCACTTACCAGCCTGCTCGTTTGCCCTCCTATACTCGTAACATAAAAAAGTCTTACTAGGGTCACTGACAGCGTCCGCTACAAATAAAAAGGAGGTATATCCAAAATAAATGGTGCAAGTCGAGTTATTAATTTAATTCACAAGTAGCCTCAAAAATACCAAATAAAAATACGTATATAATGCATTTCTATCCATCCAACTCATTTCTTTGCATGGTTCTTTTGCATGGTGAAGGGCTTTTTGCGAATGCCCGCCTGGCTAGCGACCACCCTCAAGTAGAAAATCTGTCGCCAAGCACTTAACGGTGTGTTCCGACAGCAGTCCTTGAGAGTCAGAAAAATTACAGGAACATGAGACCTAATAACTGTACGTCTCAGTGTGACGGGCACAGTGCAATTCTTCGTTGACGAAATGTGTCTGTTATAGGCAGAGGTTAGACCACTTAACAACAGGTGGGCCTCGTGCTTGTTCCGTCACAATAACATACAAAAAAAGAAAACTTTTTACTAACCCGTCTAAATCAGACGATTCACGACTAAGATGAATAATTAAAGAAACCAAAAACAAAAAAATAATACCGGTTTGGGACACAAACGAGGTCCATAAAGAAACCACTTTTGATCGCAGAGACCTCATTAGAGTTACTTAAACATTATTATGGGTCATTATATTCACGCCTATGAGATATGGGATTCAACCTCGGGTACAATATCTTGGGAAGGGTATGGATATCACATAGAGGTGATCGTTCACTTTATGGTGAGTCTCAAAAACATTTTGAAGATGTTTTTTTTTTTATGCCTGATAGTTTAGCCTTTGACCACTATCTCACCTGATGGTAAGTGATGATGTGGTCGAAGATGTTGTTCAGACTAACCTAGAATTACTGTCTCTCAAGGACAGCTGCCGGAACACATTGTTAGGTGTTTGGCGACAGATTTTCTACTTGAGGGTGGTAGCTAGCCAGACGGGCATTCGCAAATTGCCCTACCACCATGCTATAACGACTGCCATCCTAAGATAACAACCGGGACCGACGGCTTAACGTACCCTCCGAAGCACGGAAGCGCTCAGTAGTAATGTCACTAGCGGTCACCCATCCAACTCATGACCGCGCGCGACGTTGCTTAACTTTGCTGATCGGTTAAGAACAGCTAAGTAAACTTCGCTACGAGCGTTTCAGATGTCTTTTAGAAAGAGTGTACACGGTGGCTTATGTATTAAAATCCTTATTGTTCATTATACTTAAAAAAATATTTAATTGGAAACTCAATCGGCGGGAAATTCAAACATTTAGCAGTTAGTTTACATCTAGGCTTGGTAACCAATCTAAATGATTTAGGTATTCGCGAGGTTCAAATAACGTAAGTTAATACGTTAAAAGTTAAAAACAACTTGAAAGTTATTAAACCACACAATAATACATTTTTTTTTTATTGTTTATAAGTAACACATACAACACTGTTCGCCTCCCACATTGACAACACATACACACACACACACACACACACACACACATTTATTTACATACACGACACGCAATCCATACATACAAAACATGATATTGATTGTAATAGCATTCATTAATAATTTCTGCTTGAAGGATTAATGTTAGATTTTTCTGTAATTTTAATGTTACTTTTCTAGTTCTTTTAATTTGTTTTTATTGTTACACCAAAAATTGTTTATATATTCCCTGTCAACAGTTACGTAATTAAGTGTTTATAAACTCATTAATGTGACTAACTACCCGTCAAATCATGTGGTAATAATATACATGTACCTATTCCTACAAAGTGAAGGTTCTATTTGGCTCATGTGTAGAATACATTTTAATAGTTATAAGAAACCAATGTTACAGCTGTGAACTTTTGTTAAATAAATAAATAAATACCCCATAAGTGTAAAACATATTTAAACATACATATGTTTACAGTACAACAACGTTCACGTTTAACTAATTCTCGCTCTTTTTTTCATGGTGGTAGGGCATTTTGCGATGCCCGCTTGATCTGTGGCCAATAGCACCTATTGGTGTGTTTCGGCAGGTGTCCCTGGTAGCCAATATCTCTAGGTTAGCCTGAACAACATCTTTGATCACAACATCACTTACCATCAGGTGAGATAGTGGAACTGTAAACATAAATAAAGAAATTATCTATCGTAAGATTTCTTAAGATCTCGTGTTTTAAGTGGTCAAGATCTAGGTAGCAAGAAAAATATATTTATTTGAACTAAGAGCAAAACCAAGAGTAATATATATTTTAATCTCCAGCAACGTCTAGTGATTTATTCTTTTTTTTATCTAAATCGATTCACAGCGTACGGAGAAAAGTTCAAAAACTTTTTTTTTTAATGTCTATAGTTTATAGCCTTTGTATTTTGTTTATTTTTTGCCTTAGTTTTTTTTATCTTACCTGATAGTATTAAGTGATGGTGTGGTCGAAGGTGGCTTTGAACCTAGAATGGGAACTGAATCTCAAGCAGAGGCGGAATGTTCCTATCGGTGCTTGGCGACTGAATTTATACTTGAGAGTGCTCGCCAGTCGGGCATTCACAAGATTTTCTACCGCCATGCTTACCTCCTATAGCTCTTATTACATTAGCTAAGAATTCCGTACATCAAAAGCACTTTTTTTATATCATGATGGAACAAGCATGAGGCCCACCTAATGTTAATCGGTAACCTCTGCCAGGTGCAGTTCGTCACAAGTGGCGAACTGTCCCATCACCCAAAGACATAGAGTATCTAGTTAAGTCTCATGTGCGTATAATTTCACCGGCTCTCTTCAAACCGGATCACAGTAATCCGAACAATACTCCTTCAGGGTAGAAATACGTATGGTGGCAGTGTTTCCCGGGCATACCTAAAACATTCAAAACATCAAAGTTTATTGTGTCTCTATACAGACGGACGGACAGACAGACAGCGGAGTCTTCAGCGACTCTGTTTTACCCTTTGTGTACGGAACCCTAAAAACTTGTAAAGTAGAATATAAATAAATAAAACAGCGTCTCCTCATCGCGCCTATTATAATTCTAAGTATTGTTAGCATATGTGTTGCTAAGATTTTTTCCAGGGCGCTTTAGTGTTCTTTTTGTTATTGTGACGGAACAAGCACGAGGCCCACCTGATGTTAAGCGGCAACCACTGCCTATACCAGATGCATTTCATCACAAGTGACGAACTGCACTGTCACCCTGAGACATACAGTTGTTGAGTCTCATGTACTGGCTTTCAAAGACTGCTGCCGGAACACCTGTTAGGTGCAGAGCATTCGCAAAATGCCCTTCCACCATGCGGTGAAGCTCAAGCCAGCGGTGGGATTCGAACCATGGACCTGCGGCACCCCAGTCCATAGATATAACCACTCGGCTATCATAGCTTAAAATTTAAAATTATTAAAGTTTAATATATCTTCTGATTACCTGACCCAAACACGACTTTGTATATGTGAAATTTAAATTGAATACATTTAATGCCATAATCCCCACGTTTGGCAGGCGTCTTGGTTATCGCAGTGTAAAATGGGTGCTGTTCAGAAGGCGCTATTGCCCACCTAGCATTTTTACCCTTCTTTGCATCGGGTGCAATCCTAACCCGGCACCCCACGGGCGAACAAAATTTAATAATCGTTAATATCGTATTCAAAAGTATGACATGCTTATTTTCCGTACGTATATCCGTCCGTTTGACAAAGTGGCGGGCAATTTGATATCAATTTCAGTATTTTTTGGTTGAGTAAGAAGAAATATAATATATAAGTAAATCCTATCAAATTGTCACAGCTACATCACAAAATACCTATTTTTATATATTAATAACATAATTTGAAGCAATGATGGCCGAGTCATAGTAGAAGGAGTGGGGAAGTAAGTTATCTTCATACAAACGCACCGCGCGCGGCTTGTTTGTGTGCACCATAGTATCTATGCGTCCCGCACGCACACTCAAACACAATCTCGACCCGTTTCTCAGTGCGCCAGCCGGGGCTAACACCGAACAAGGTTCGCGCGTCACGGCTTTTTGGCATCGCTAAATATATGAAAAATGTTTGATAATCGCATGAGAACTTCTTGCTGTGTGTTCGTCTGTCTAAATAATTCATAGATCTCAAAGTTGTCTTTGTTCAGATTACCTACTGAACAGGAAAGGTAAGCAAGTCACTCATCTAGCATACCTTTGATTTTTACTTGATGATGAGTGATGCCTACTTATTTTTTTGTTGTACCCAAGTATGCCCCGCGTCGCACGTCTCTGGCCCCGCAATCACATAGGTATCGCCAGTCGGTATTTTTTTCATCGTGAAAGGTGTTATCATCGTTTAGGTATAAAACTGACCTCACTAACCCTGAACCCAGACAACACAAGTAAATACAACTTCCCGGCCCTTGCCTATTTCTAGGTACTGAATAATAATTTTGCATATACGAGTATACATACATTATAAATAAGTAACAACCCTGAGACAGGCAAGTATGGTAGGTAATTATATCGCGAATTGGGCCGGAGATGGCCTACTTCCCCACTCTTTCTACTATGGCCGAGTGGTAATAGGTATGGACTGCCATTCCGCAGGTTCTTGGTACGATCCCCACCGCTGGCTTGAGCTTCACCGCATGGTGGAAGGGCATTTTGCAAATGCTTGCCTGACCAGCTACCACCCTCAAGTAGAAAATCCGTCGCCAAATACCTACCAGTGTTTTATTTAACAAGTGTTTTCAAAAATAAATCAAAAAATTGTTTCTATGGCAACTATTAAATATTGAAGCGCTCGTAACGAAGTTTACTTAGCTGTTCTCAACCGATCAGCAAGGTTAAGCAACGTCGCGCGCGGTCATGAGTTGGATGGGTGACCGCTAGTGACATTATTACTGAGTGTTTCCGTGCTTCGGAGGGCACGTTAAGCCGTCGGTCTCGGTTGTTGTCTTAGGAGCCATCCTCGTCGTTATAGCATGGTGATAGGGCATTTTGCGAATGTCCGCCTGGCTAGCTACCATCCTCAAGTAGAAAATTCAGAAAGCACCTAACGGTGTGTTCCGGCAGCTGTCCTTGAGAGCCAGTACTTTTAGGTTAGCCTGAACAACATCTTCGACCACATCATCACTTACCATCAGGTGAGATAGTGGTCAAAGGCTAACCTATCAGGGATAATAAAAAAAAAACTATTATTTAGGGATCAAATAAATAATAAATTGAAAAATTAGCAAACCAGAAGCATAGATATTAGGCTCAGCAATATGCATACAAAATGTCACCGTGTTCGAGCACTTGGTGTTTAAAATATGACGAAACCACTTTTGTATGAAAGCGCTCCGTGCACTCTACTCTTAACAACTGTATATACACCGTGTCCCAAAATTCAACGATAAGCCGGCATCGGTGCATGGACCTACTCAAGACTCCTCGGAAAAAAAAAAAAAAAAAATTATAACTGTTTTTTTTTATTAATTACAGATACTTTTATAAATTTCATCGATATTAAATACCCATTATGCTATTTTCAACTACCATGACCACAATGTTTGACATATTTTTGATATTTTTTGTGCATTAGCAACCTAAGAAGGACGGCTATCTACCACAATCCTTTAAAATTCCAGAAAGTCTGTAGTTATTTTACAAAAATCAGTAAAAAAAAAAATTTTTCTTATAATTTTCATAGATTTTAACATTCTATGCACTTTCTATAGTCTGGGTTAAAAAAAAAGTATGGACACTACCATGGCAGGTTTTATTAAAAGTTGGCGCAACTTTATAAAAGTCTCTGTAATTAAAAAAAAAAAGAGTTATAATTTTTTTTTTATTTTTTCCTGAGTAGTCATGAGTAGGTCCATGCACCGATGCCGGCTTATCGTTGAATTTTGGGACACGGTGTATAACGGGCGTAGTCTATAGTACATTTAATCCACTTAACACCAGAACCCCAATTCTCTTGGCTATTGACCAAACGCCACACTATTGCGATGCTTCTGCGATCGAACTGCTGTTAATGTCAAATTCGGTAGTCAGCTAATTCTAGCTCCTAATCGCAGTTGTATAGCAATCGCGTCGCTATCGTATGGCTGTGCTATGGCTTGCAAATGTTGCCACTGAATTAATAATGAAAAAATCTAACAATCAAGCATCAGTCAAAACATCAATACAGTGGTTTTCTAGCAAACTATCCATTAAATAAATATATTTAAATCATTTAGCTATTTTTCTATCTAAAATCTATGCTATGCTATCTACGCCACTGTAGCAACGCAATCGCAACAAAATAGCTCACAGCATACCAAATATGACAGAGAATATTGATAGCAAGCCACTGACTTGCTATCGAACCTAAACAGCGGGCAGACTACGGATACTGTCAAAAACTACAATTTACATGCAATTTAGTTGCGTTAACGCCGTTCAATAGCTAAGAGAATCGAGCCCCTGGTATAGGTGTCGTGCTTGTTCAACCACAATAAAAAATAAAAACTATGTGGCGGTTTCAACAGCTCTTACATTTCTATAATAAATGAGGAACTAAGCAGCGACCGGCAGCGTATCTGTAAGTTTTGACCGTAGTAATATATTCTACACTTCTTACCCTACAATTAATGTGTCTCTTTTTTATAGACTCGGTAGATTTATTGTTTTATAGTGGTACACGGCACGATACTGTATTATTTTACAAGTTGTTATTAATAATGTTTATTACATACATACAATTTTATTTCAACTCTTAATTGATTGTTTTTGTATCTTTTGTTATAGTTTTTTGATGTTCTTGTGACGGAAGAAGCTCGAGGCCTACATTATTTTAAGCGGACTAGCCTGTGCCTAAAACAGATGCATTTCGTCGCAAGTCATGAATGTCACGAATACGATGATAAATAAACGCGATTTAAACCGTTTAAAGTTATTTAATTACTATGTGTAATAATCGCGAAAACCTTAGACCCATCCTATTTTAGTTTCAATTCTGAAATGTCAAATAGAATTCCACGAAACAAATACAAGCTCTACCTACTTTGAGCTAAGTGCATATACAAAGGAAATGCTTAGGTACATGAATGCTATTCGAGCTAGATATGCTCGATGCTCCAATTAATAATGCAGATAAGACAATGAAACAAAACTGTTTTAATTAGTAAGACTCTGTAATCATCTAAGACACAATAATAGTATTGTCAGTAGCTATATTTTATGAAACTATCGAAAACAAAGACCGTTCCATACGCGCACACTTACCCCAGTATCGGGGTAAGTGTACGCAGCACTGTGGGTAAGTGTACGCAACAACAAATAAAGACATATTGAGATATTAATTTTAGAACATAAACAATAATATATAATTATTAAAAGTTTCATCATAGGTACTTAAGAGCGCACCGAGCTTTTTGGGAATTTGCGTATGTGTGCGTTGAGTAAGGCACGCCGCCAACATCTACCCCCGTCTGACGGCCGAAGCTGTGCTAAAGGGGGACAGGGACAAAACATCGCGGCTCTGGCTAAAATGGGCGGAACGTGCGTGAATTTAGCTATTTCCTTCGTATAATAAAAACAGATACCTATTTGAAAAATTTAATGTGTATACGTTATAGGGTATGTTCCATAGTCGCTAAGAACGTTATTTTCGATAATTTTGATCACATTCTGCGTCTATGGTTGTGATCACGTGATCGTTTGTAACTGTCATCCCCGTTCCATTTTTGGATAAGAACGCTAAGAATGCCACTAAAATTTGCACTTCTGTCACTTTTGACATTAGATGGAGCGTTTAAGGCGAAAATAACGCCAAGACCCATGTGGAAAACTTTTTGGGAGTGTGATCGTTTTTAGCGTTTTTAGCGAATCTCACTCAAATGGTACGCACCCATAGAAAACACGTTGTTTTTTTATTATTCAAATACTGGTGACTTTCCGTGAAGTATTTACGCCGTACTAAGGGTTTATTTAATTGTTTAGACATAACTTTGGATTTATTTTATATCGAGGAAACTTTAAGTAATCGTGTTTCTAAAGCGTATGATTTATGAAATGAATCGTTAAATACCAAATTCAAATTCAATTTATTTGCAAGAATGTCAGTAAACGTTTATACAATACAGTAAAGTTCTTAATTGACTGTAAACAGATCTTCACATTCCACCATGTTTGGCATGCAAAAGTAAAGGTCCAAGCCTTGCTTATAAACTAGATTAAGTACTTACTTATATATACTACCAGCGCTCATACAAGTTATCTATAAGAATAACATTATACTTTGTTCTTAATTGAAAAAACAAAACTGTATCATAACACCATTCGTTAATAAAACAAATTACTAAATTAACAAATCTCAAAGTCTACCCACATTAATGTCATATAAAATTAACATATTCAATAACCATTCATTCCGTACAATTAAATGTCATATTAATCAAGTGTCATTTCGAGCATCAGCCATCATGAAACTTACAGTGTTGCCACTTCTAATCTGTAATAAAATAACAATAATATATACTCATTCGAACTAAATTATTTATATTGGTCATTTAAATACTCTGTTACGGAATAATAGCATTTATTAAGAAGAAAATCAAATAATTTCCGCTTAAATAATGCTAGGTATTCGGATTGTAATAAATACCATATATATTAATGGCACAACTCAAAATTAAGAAATAAAGATACAGCAAGGGATCAAACGAACGTAAGTATTTCTCAATTGCCTCGGGGCAGGCTTAAAGTAATCAGCATAATAATCATCTTAAAACAATATGAGATCAATTTGAACTTAGAAATCCTTAGTTTTTTCGTCATACGTCTAGTATCACAAATAAAAGTGCCGTGTTCGAAGCTGGTGCACTGTTTGTGCCACCAGGCTCCACACAAGGCTACTTTCAATCCAGTCTTCAGTTGGTGGATGAGAATACTTTTTGCAACATAAGGGGCAGTAATATTCATTTTCGTCATTTTCTGGTTTCTTCTTTTTTGCCAGTCTTAGATGATTTTGTAGTAGTTTTCTTAGTGTTTAGTCTTGCTTTGAAATTTTGTAGTATTTTTTTTGGCTAATTTACACACTTCCTCTTTCCGTACTCAAAAGAGTAAAAACGGGGCCCTATTAGAGACTTCGCTGTCCGTCCGTCTGTCACCAGGCTGTATCTCAAGAATGACGATAGCTAGACAGTTAACATTTTCACAGATGATGTATTTATATTGCCGCTATAACAACAAATACTAAAAATAAAATAAAATAAATATTTATGGGAGCTCCCATACCCCAAACTTGATATTTTTACTGTTTCTTGTTCGATACTAATAACGGTGCCAGGTAGACGCTTTAACTATTCACAGAATATTTAGTATTATGTTCTCTTTAAATATAATTCATTAAAATAAATAATTAAGGGGGCTCTCATACATTAAAAGACGTTTTTGCCGTACCTACCCAGCTCAATCGGACACTGCGAAAAGAAATATTATGTTTCATTAATTTGCTACAAAAATATACATGAATTCCAGGCATATTTTGACTTTAGTAGACTTCGATCTCGGCTAATTCGTCAATCAGAACTTGGTCCTTAGAATTGACACGATGTAAAACGTTGTCAACGGCATAAATTCTATGCAGATATTAGATTTACTTTCTCTTACTGTATAGTAACCATCGCAAATATAGGTATCATGGAGTCTATGCAACTCACTCCGAGTTGCAAGTTTTTTTCTTAATTTAGTTCTTGCTAAGTTAACTTTGCTGAACACTTTCACAATCAGCATTTCCGTGAGGTAAAGCCAGGCAAGAACAAATTTGGCTATTTTTGAATAGTATCGTTTTCAGATATATACCAAGCGCTTAGTTTCGGCCTGCTCAATATTATAGGGTATTATTGCTTTTAATATCTATTATGTAATGTTGCCATAACATCCCTAAAACGTATCCAGAAAGTGAACTCTACCGGAGACTTATTCACAACCATAGACCTAGGATTTTTTCGCTACGCTTTTCTCGCTTACTTCGTACATCCTAAGCCTATGTTTACAACTATCTAGTAAGAAGCGAGATTTTAAATTTGGAATCTCCTATAGTGTCCAGTAAATAAGTATGTAAATTCATTGGACAGTTTTTTTTCCTATCGCGTAATTTGGACTCGCAAGTATTGTGCATTTGCCAGTGTCATATTATACTCGTATACTGGACAGTTAGGTCAAAGAAGGAAACCGACTTTCTAAACTAAAACGTATAAAATAATTTGTGGAAGGCGAGCCATGATAATGTAATAGTATTGAATCAGCATGGTATCAACTTCAGCAAGTTATTTAGTACTTTTTATTGTAGAAGTCGGTTCCGTTTATTTTTCTAAATAAATGGAAATATATATTATAATAAACTAAATATATATTTTATGTTATAGTGACGGAACAATCCCGAGGCCCACCTGATGTTAAGTGGACTAACCTCTGCCTATAACAGACGCATTTCGTCAACGACGAATTGCACTGTGCCCGTCACACTGAGACGTCCAGTTGTTAGGTCTCATTAGCCTGTAATTTTTCTGGCTCTCAAGGACTACTGCCGGAACACACCGTTAGGTGCTTGGCGACAGATTTTCTACTTGAGGGTGGTCGCTAGCCAGGCGGGCATTCGCAAAATGCCGTTCCACCATGCGGTGAAGCTCAAGCTCTGGGCGGGATTCCAACCATGGACCTGCTGCGCGGCAGTCCATAGCCAATGCCACTGAGCCATCACTGCTTCGAAATTATGATATCCAACAGGAGAATATGAAATATTCAAGTAGAAAATTTGTCGCCAAGCACCTAACAGTGTGTTCTGGCAGCTGTCTTTGATAGCCAGTAATTCTAGGTTAAGCCTGTTAACACCTCGGACCACATCATCACTTACCATCATGTGAGATTCTGGTCAAAGGCTTACCTATCAGAAATATGAAAAAAAAACAGATTTTCTACTTAAGGGTGGTCGCTAGCCAGGCGGGCATCCGTAAAATGCCCTACCACCATGCGGTGAAGTCCAAGCTCGCGGCGGCATTCGGACCATGGACCTGCTGCGCGGCAGTCTATAGCCATTGCCACTGAGCCAACACTGCTTGAGCTTTACAACCCAATATTCAAATGAACAGCTATTCTCAACAGGCTCTAGTTACTCAAGTAGTCACAATTGCTCTCGAATACTCCCAAATTCGTAGAGTAATTGAATGTCAATGTTGACAGTATCCAGCAAACAATTTGCAGATCGGCGTCCATTACTATAATTACGAAGACCCTACCTGTATACCAGAACTTTATTACGAGTGAATAGATACCAAATTTGTAAGCTCACGTTTGGGAAGTGTAGATAGGACCTTTTAGATCTGCAATCTTAAAGCATCTCAATACAATACCCACACGAAGGGATACCAATGATTTGAGTTAATTAATATTTAAAGTACCACTTCTCATAAGGAAAAATTGTATTTAAAAATTAAAATTATTATGTTGAACTATACGCTAAACTATCCGCTAAGTCTTGGTCTCAATGAAGTGAACAGGAGTAAAGATCTTTCAGTGTAAAAAAAAATACCAAAAAATTGAACTGACTTCAACACTCAAATGGGTGAAATAACTTGTTGAAGTCGGTATACCATGATGGTTCAAAAGTATCTATAATCACATTATTGAGCGCATGGTACCGACTTCGACAAGTTATTTAACAAATTTGAGTGTAGAAGTCGGTTCCTTTTTTTGCTAAATAAATTGTTTCACCCTTTTAGTGACCCTTGCTACTTATGGGATCAATTGTCATTCACTGTCAATGACTATATTATCAAGATAGGAAAATAGATAAAATCCTTATTAATACATACTTACCTTAAGTTTACATTTAAAATTTATAACAATTATTCAAAAATAGACGGAAGTCAAAGGCTAGCCTATCGGCAATATAAAACAGCGGTGTTCCTTAAATATCAAATCTTTGATCCTCAAAAAAATCCTAAGAGTAATAAATTTTCTGAATTGATCGTATTTATTGGTTCTCGGATTCTCCCTCTGCTGTGTTTCTGGAAACTTAATGTTAAGGTTAGCAATGCCTATATGCCTAAAGCAGTGCCAGAAACCACACATATTATCTTAGCGTCAAAGTATAAAACAAACTTAATAATTAAGTTGATCATGATACTACATATTTTACTTTGTAATGGAAAATATTATTTACGCAAAGGGTAATAAAGTAGAAAATAGAATTAAGTACTTTATTTCAGTAAAAATAAGGGTCATCATCTGTATAATAGATGACCTTTTGATAGCGTTGCTGATACACTTGATACAAATGTCTCAGTTAAAACTTAAGCTGGTTCTACACATATAGATGTCGCAAAAGTTTAAATTCATCGTTAGTTATACGTATTTACATAAATTCAAAACGTTAAATTGACATACATATTTGTTGTACTAAATATTTTCCTTACGGTTGCTTGTGTGGAGGTGGACAGGCATCTAGTGTTGATCGTATTTCCACCATCAACAGATCAAGGTTGAGCTCACAATTTTACAGAATTTTTATCCACGCTATTAAAGTAAGCACAAAATTTCTAAATGCAAAAACCCATTTGTATGTGGCAATTTGAATATAGATATTTTATTGAATTCTTAAAATTACACTGTTCTTATTTAATTGTTTAAGTCGTTTAATTTGTAATATCTGTGTCGCAGGAGAAATTTAACATATTGCAAGCAGTTTCATGGTTAATGTTAGGAATTATTGAGAAATGTTTAAGCCTGTTTGCTTGTATTTATTTTTTTATTTTATTTATGCAAGTATTTAACCGCTAACTCGCCTGATGGAAAGTGACGATGCGGCCGAAGATGTAGCATGCTTGCCTAGAAAATACCTATTCACTCTAGAGTGACTCCCAAGTTATATTGTTCGGGAAAAAAAGACGCGGGCAATGAGTTTCACTCCTTCGCTGTATGGATGATAAATGTGGAAGCGAAACGCTTCGAGCGAACTGAAGGAATGTCAACCATGAAAAGATGACGGCCATCAGAGCATCTTGTTGTCCGATGATAAAATGGGCATAGAGGAATCAACCTCTGCCTATAACAGATGCATTTCACCACAAGTCATGAATTGCACTGCGCCCGTCACTTTGAGATATAGTTGTTAAGTCTCATGTGCCTGTAATATCACTGCCTCTCATGGACTCTGCCGGAACACACCGTTAGATGCTTGGCGACAGATTTTCGACTTGAGGGTGGTAGCTAGCCAGGCGGGCAATCGAATAATGCCCTTCGACCATACGGTGAAGCTCAAGCCGTTGGCTGGGATCGAACAAGGGGCCTACGGCACGGCAGTCCATAGCTACTACCGCTCGGTCATCATTGCTTCAAACTTTTTCAACTTGCCCAGTCTCCATGGAAAGGCGGAAGAGCCGTGTCAGGATCGGAGTCAATTCAGGCGCACATGTCCACAGAACTATGGCTGGCTCTAAATTGCGTAGCTCTTTACGAACATCAATCTGTCGAAGGCGAATTTCCGACATGGTCGACTCGCAGACAGGTAAAGTCAGAGGTACAGCACTAACAGCATCTAGACGTAAAGATTTCTCAAAGAGTGCAAATAGGTTTGCTTCCTCTTTGGCGTTTGCTTACCCCAAAAAGTCACTAAGTCATTGGATTCTTACCCTGATGTAGTAGAAACTCTGTTAAAACATAATTAAAACACCGGAATTTTCTTTCATATATAGGACTACCTTTGAAATTATAAAGAGATTCAAAGTACCGAAGACTTGTAGGGTATGTCAGTTAAAGTGGCAGTGTATATAATTTGCATTATTGCAGCATATATAGTAACAATATCTGCGTCGATACTGTCGATAGAGGAAGCTTCCCCGACTTAATGAAACAAAATAAAATCACTTAAATTTTGAAGTCGGGGGCTTAGCTAGCCTTGCTATTAAAGACCTATTTCCATCATACCTGTTCTGAGTAAAGTATTTGAAAAAATTGTGCGTCAACACAACTTCTATGCCATTTGAATGAGCATAATATATTGAATGAGAATCAGATGCAGGTGTTCAATTGTTTCACTTGTACATATACTTGAAGCTTGTGAGAGTTCTAATGATGCTTTTGGCGTATTTTGTGATCTTTCCAAGGCATTAGACTGTGTAGAGCACCGTGCTCTGATTCGTAAACTTTCACTAAGATATTCGCGTAAAAGCTTTGAATCTCATAAAGTCATATCTGTCAGACAGGTTCCAGAAGGTTGGAATAAATTGCAATACTTCGTCCGGCTCTTTGGTTAAAATGGGAGTACCACAAGGATACATTTTTGGACCGTTTCTGTTTCTAACTTATATTAATGATCTGCCTGGCATGATTAAAGATTTCTGCGATATTTTTTTATTCGCAGATGATACCACTCTGATTTTTAAAGTAGATAGGAAAGATAGTGAACTCATTCATGTAAATAATGCATTATCTATAATCACAAAATAGTTCGCCATTTTTAACCTTCTCTTCAATTCAAAAAAGACCAAATGTTTAGTTTTCTTTACCAAATTTCACTTATGTTGAACCAAGCTTGGCCCAGATAAACTATCTATTGACAATGCAACAGTCTTCCTGGGAATTGAAATGGATTCAGCTTTACAGTGGGATCCACATATACATGATCTATCCAGAAAACTTAGTTCTGCTGCATATGCATTTCGTAAGATAAGAGAGACGTACCCGCTGCTTGGTTAGTTTATTTCGCGTACTTTTACAGTATTATGTCATATAGTGTTTTGCTGTGGGGACTGCTGCTGAGATAGAGACAATCTTTACCTTACAAAAGTAAGACTCTCATAATAGCGTCGTAAATGCCTAAATTGAATAAATGATGTTGACCTTGACTTCGATCTTGAGTTTCTGAATTTTGAAGTTTCTGAACTTTCCGAAGTTCACCGAATGGTGAAAGGGCAGTTAGTGAATGCTCGCCTAGCTAGCCTGTTATCATCCAGGCCTGACTCCTGCAGGAAACAAGGTGCAGTGGATGAAAACCTCTTCTGCACTGAACAGGCAGCAAGGGACGACACTTGTCCGCGTTTCACGGAGCTATAAATGCTTGTACTAGAAATTTGGATACGCATGGGCACTGATGACCACGCTGTAATGTTCATCGAGAACACGAATAACTACCAATATAATAATTACCAGACTTATTGATAGATAAACGTGGTCTGACTCAACAACGCCAGCATGAAGACTTATTTCTTGTTTTTCTTCTGCTTTCTTCATCCTACGAGGGCACGGTTTGCACAATTAGTTTACAAAAACACTACACAGTTCCAAATTAAACAAATCAATTAATTAATTTTATTTATGAACACTCGCAGTGGATTACTCGCCAGTCAAATGCGACACAAACAAATTAATTGAGATTTTTCAAGAATGAGTTAAACATCTACCATTTTCAACCAACCAAAACAGCAAGCGAAGAGCGCTCAGATCTTTTGGAAACTTCAAAAAGAATGACAGCTCTATGCGTTTCGATTTATTTTGACGTGTGCGAAACGAAATCTAGACCCACAAACGGTTCGTAATATCTAATCGCCTCAGACCGGGGTACCGGTCCGCTAATCTATTGACAACCGTGCCAAGGACTGAACCGTCCACCAGGACCTCAGCAAATCGAGGGACACCATCGTTCCCAAACATCAAGTTGACGATGCGCCCCCTGCGCCAGATAAATGGCGGAAGGTTAGTATACTTGACCAAAGGATTAGGGGATGCTAACTAGAGGTAAGTCCTAATTTTGGGTGGGTCGGTTTTGTCATTTCACTTGACGTTTTGCTGGAGAATATGTAAATATTCAAAATTCCAACGTTTCCAAAAGCTTTTGAGTTAGCTGACGTACCAACTATACCACAAGAGATGATTAGGTCTCACATCAACATCCTGGGTACTCAGCAATGCGACTGACCAATTAAAAAATGCCCCGCCCTGAGCACCTCCAAATCATTAGGATCTGAAAAGATTGGTGAAAAGGGCCTAGAATTCAACACGGCCTCAATTTTACAAAACACAGTTCCGAGCTCTTCAGATGTTAATACTGACTCAACAATTACTCGCCGCAATTTTGTTTAGGCCGATTTTACTACGGCCTTAAATAAACCTCTCCAGTGCATGTGCGCAAAATGGGGTTGAAACAGCCATCCCACGCTGAGAAAGTTTATAAGCAATACCCGTTTCGTTATTCCTAACGAATGCGGTTACATTTTTCTAGTGGTAGTGCCATGCTGAAGCTCTTCGGGTTACAGCTGCATGGGCCGGCACGACCGGGGAAGTACCACTCTCCCACATGATATCGACGTGAAGTAGTGGCTTGCCATTGCGTTTCGATCGATTTGTGGGAGACCCGGAGGCCCAATCCCCCCCCCCCCAAAGGAATATGGCAGCACAGTTTCAAGAGACAGTACTCCAGGAGGGTACCAGCTGCAAAAGCGCTGGAGAATCCCTCTCCGAGCATCCACCTCCAGGACCTGAACCTGGAGGTGGATGCTCGGGCTGCCCTGCGTATTCTGGAGGGGGCAAAACCGTGCTCAATCATATTTCTGCTGCTCGAGGCAAACGAAGCAGGCGGCTTAGGTCACCCCACACCACGTTAGCCGTGGATTTTTGCAACATACGGGGTCTCCGTTCTAACCTGAACGATGTCCACTATCACCTGGAGACTGCTAAGCCGGCCTTGCTCTTTTTAACCGAAACACAGATATGCTCTCCGACAGACACCTCATTCCTCACATACCCAGGGTACAAATTGGAGCATTCCTTTTTGCCGCGGGCCGGGGGTGTGTCTTTACGTCAGAGAGGATATCTGTGCTCGTCGTCTCAGTAGCCTTGAAGGACGGGGTCTATCTGACATTTGGTTGCGCGTAGACTGCGATGACCATCCGCGAATCTACGCGTGCCTTTATAGGTCTCATAGCAACGGTAATGCCGAAATAGATCATTTCATGGAGCAATTACAGATGGCTATAGATTCCGTGCTTGAGCAGATCCCCACCGCAGAGATCGTGATACTTGGCGATTTCACCGCCCACCATACCGAATGGCTTGGTTCGCGCACTACCGATCATGCGGGGAGATCTGTTCACGACTTCGCTTTGGCATATGATCTTACACAACTGGTCACCTCGCCTACGCGTATCCCAGATGTGGATGACCATACACCTTCCCTGTTGGACCTTCTGCTGACCTCTCACCCGGACAACTACTCAGTATCCGTGAACGCTCCTCTCGGTTCGTCGGACCACTGCCTGATCCGGAGTTCAGTGCCGGTCCCACGGCCAACTCGACCCCGTTTTGTAGGTTGTCGTCGCGTGTGGCACTATAGGTCTGCAGATTGGGACGGGATGCGGTCCTTTTTTGCATCCTACCCATGGGGGCAAGTCTGTTTCTTGCCGGATGATCCAGATGTCACTGCCGACTATGTTGCTGATGTAGTGCTTCAGGGATGGAACTCTTTATTCCATATTCTGCAGTGCCCATCGGTGGCAGGTCCCAGCCCTGGTTTGGTCGTACTTGTAAAATGGCCTCTAGCCAAAAACGAGAGCGTTACCAAGCTTGGGCCAACGCAGTGGCATCTAAGGATTTAAATACCAGCTATCTCAAAAAGGAATATAATTTTGCCTCCAGGTCCTTCAAAAGAGTAATCGCAGAAGCGAAGTCGGAGCATATCGGCAGAATTGGCGAGAGATTAGCCCGCCTTCCTTCGGGAACACGTGCGTTCTGGTCTCTCGCCAGGGCTGTCCAGTGGAATTTTTGTGAGTCATCTCTACCGCCTCTGCACAGAGAGAATGACACACTGGCCCACACCGCAAAGGAGAAAGCCGATCTTCTGGGCTCTCTCTTTGCGTCAAACTCGACTTTGGATGACCAGGGGAACTCACCACCGACTATACCAAGGTGTGATACCTCGATGCCGGATATAAATTTCCGGCAAAGTGCTGTACGTAAAGCACTGTTCTCCTTGGACATTCATAAGTCGATCGGGCCTGATGGCATCTCTCCGATAGTGCTGCGGACTTGTGCTCCAGAATTGACTCCGGTTCTAACGCGTCTTTTCCGGCTCTGCTACACATCAGGCGTTGTCCCAAAAACATGGAAGACGGCATTGGTGCACCCGATCCCTAAAAAAGGTGACCGCTCAGATCCGTCCAACTACCACCCTATAGCCATAACGTCTTTGTTCTCCAAGATAATGGAATCCATCATCAACAACCAGCTCTTGCAGTATCTAGAGGAGCACCAGCTGATAAGCGATCGCCAGTACGGTTTTCGTCGCGGTCGCTCAGCTGGTGATCTTTTAGTATACCTTACGCATCGATGGGCGGAGGTGGTGGATTCCAAGGGTGAAGCGTTGGCGGCTAGTTTGGACATAGCGAAGGCCTTTGATCGGGTGTGGCATAAAGCGCTTCTATCGAAGCTTCCTTCCTATGGGCTTTCCGAGAAATTGTGCAAGTGGATCTCCAGTTTTTTGGCAGATCGGAGCATCAAGGTCGTTGTCGACGGTGCATGCTCCGACTTGAAGCCAATTAATGCTGGCGTTCCGCAAGGCTGTGTGCTATCTCCGAGTCTATTTCTCTTGCACATCAATGACATGCTGCAGCTCAGCGATATTCATTGTTATGCGGATGACAGTACCGGAGATGCCTCTTACACCGGCCGTGCTAAAATTTCTCGGGAAAACGTTGTGGAGAGTCGGAACAAACTTGTGTCTGAAGTCGAGACCATGTTGTCTAATGTTTCGAAGTGGGGCCGACTGAACTTAGTTCAATTTAACCCCAAGAAGACACAAGTTTGTGCGTTCACCGCTAAACTATCCCCCTTTGTCGTATCCCTCCGTTTTGAAGACACTCCCCTTGCCCCCTCAACTAACATCGGAGTACTTGGCGTCGACATATTGAGCGTCGTTCAATTTCGCTGTCACTTGGAAGATAAGGCTAAATTAGCCTCGAAAAAGCTTGGTGTGCTTGGAAAGGCGAGGCGGTACTTCACGTCGGCCCATCGCCTGCAACTTTATAAGGCTCAGGTTCAGCCTCACATGGAGTACTGCTCTCATCTCTGGGCGGGAGCTCCCCAATACCAGCTTCTTCCATTTGACCGCATACAACGCAGAGCGACTCGAATCGTTGACGATCAAGTTCTCTCCGACCGGCTCGACCCTTTGGCACTACGTAGAGATGTTGGATCACTCTGCATCTTCTACCGCATCTATCACGGGGAGTGTTCTGAGGAACTGTTCGATTTACTACCTGCAGCTCAATTTCGCCATAGGACGTCCAGACAAAGCATGATGTTTCATCAATTTCATGTCGACGTCTGGAAGTCCACAACTTTGCGATTTTCACGGCATTTTCTACCTCGCACTGCCACAATGTGGAACCAGCTGCCAGGTGCAGTATTTCCGAACGGATACGACTTAGGGGCCTTCAAGAAGAGAGCATATTCCCTCCTCAAAGGCCGGCAACGCATCCTCGATACCTCTGGTGTTGCGGATGTTCGTGGGCGACGGTGATCACTTACCACCAGGTGAGCCGCCTGCTCGTTTGCCCTCCTATCCCATTAAAAAAAAAAAAAAAAAAAAACATCGTTTGAATTATTGGTCGTACCCTTGAAGTAAGTGCTGTATTCAGACCGGATCAAATAGGGCAGTCCTCTTCTTGAGACAAATCTGTCGAGGGTGGCCACAAAAGCCTCCGTTGTGAGTGAGGAGACCTCCTCCAAGTGGACTGCCTTGGTCGCTAGGCAAACCAGGAGACAAATATGCTTGGACGGCTTTACTGTTGCGAAGAGTTGACGTTTTGACCAAAAAGAGACCCGTAAACTCCGTACCAACTCCCGCAAACGTCCTAGTCTCGGTGACTTGATCCGCATGATCGCAAGGCTGCAAGGCCACCACCATGCAACCCTTGATGGGTGCATGCTGGTGGCCTTGAGCTGATAACAAGGCATGCAATTGGAAACGGCCTTGAGTTCAGATAGTCTACTCCATTGAGTCGATACCTTTTAACTGAATGGTTTCTTTCACCAGTTTGGAACGTTTTCTAAACACGACTGTTTCAGTAAGCTCACCGAAGACCCTGAGTCGACTAACAAGGATAGTTGTATGTCGGATAGAGAAGATTTGACGAGAAGTTGAGGTAGTAACGTTTTTGCACGGTTTGCCCTTGTAATTTCAAAAACGTTTTGTAGGACTTTGTAGGTCATCTTTTCGTTGCTGCTTGGATACAGTGAGATTTGGCAGATCAACTTTATTTACTTGTTGCAAGGATACAGTGGGTTTTGCAAGGCAATCCTGTTGCGATGCTTGCAATGACTTAGTGGCATTTAAAGCCTGGTTTTGTTGTAGTGAAAATAAGTTGGATGCAGCAGTAGAATTAGTGATGCCAATTTTAGAATAACGAGGTCTTGCCTCCGACTCCTTCCAACTCCGACTGAAACTTAAGACTAAAAATTGTATATTCAAAATACACAAATGATAATACACAATTTTCGAACGTAAAGCGCGTGTAATCTCTACGAGTGCCCAGCTGCGTGTGGGGGAGAGTATGCCGACCGGCTTACCTGTACTGGTTGACTATCCTTGTTTGTGACGTCGCGTCTAGTATATGTAGATCAATGCTGCTGATCTACTTTATCGACGTGTGCTTACCATATGGTTTGATACAAGCACATCCATATAGTATATAGTAAAAATGTATATCCTTAGCAGGTGTACAACAAATTTCGCGAAAGTACAGTCCTAATGCCTAGGTAGTACATACCTAGCCTTCTACTCTCTTGATGAATATTTTATTTTTAAGGCGCATGGTTAGTTATATTCGATTAGATTTAAGAAACCTGTTTATCATAACAATGTGTACTTCTAGAAATTAAATTTTCATTATAAGTTTTTGCATGCCAGTAATTTGGTGAAATGTGTAAGATCTTAAATTGATTAACTTTCAACAAAATTATTGTACTAGCATTTGAAGCAAATAAATGATATTCTATTCTAGGTTATTATGTCAAAGTAAAAAAACCGTATGTATAATTACTGTCATCAATTCCATTTGGATAAAATTTACTATTTACAGTTCGTTGTTTAATTCAACGATCAAGATAATGTAAAATTACACTCTATGCAACCCCAGCCTTACAGCCCAGCAGCATTATATTCCGCTGATTTTTTGTCGACTTACTAAATCAGCTTAGCGTTCGACACACGCATTAAAACCAACACAATGTTTAAACAATTGTTTCTAATCAGTGCCCTGGCATATTATGTATCAGCTAAAACGGTGATAGAGGGACAAATCCAAGAGAACAGCCAAATTACGAAAGTACACGATGAACACATTTATTTGGCTGCATCTCTTTCAGTGACAAGTAAGCGAGAAATTACGTACAGATTTCCAGATAAGAAGATCAAAGGGATTGCTATAAAAGATTTGGAGAATGGACCATCTTCTATATCAATCGCTGGAGGAGTTGGGTTCAACTTCGTTTACATAAAGTTGGAGAACGTAAAAGGCTACGCACTTAAGTATCACATTGAAGTTTACGTGTGATTCTTTGTGATAACTTGAGGCTATTATTGTTGACGTGCTATTTTAGTAATTAAGGTCTCGTAATACTAGATTTTATTAATATGACGAATTATATGTTGAATTAAAGTAATTGTGATGTTTTATTGAAGTGCTTACGTTATTTTATTATTTATAGTAGGAATATCTTACACAGACGTCTCCTAACATGTTTATATTAAATTTTTGTTGTCTAGCTTAATAATGTACCTTATATATTTTAAAGTGACTTTTGTTTTGCGTCGACGAATTTGTACGTAACCTATAATTAACAGCCATTTTCTCATGGAAGTGAAGTATGTCTTGAATGGGAATGGGTAAATGTATTGAAATATGCTAAGCCTTGATTGGCTAGGCTTGTGATGATACTCTCGAAGAAACTATTCAGGCTAATAATTACTGCCTCAAAAATGCCCTACCCCCAACCTTACCTAACATAAGCGACGCAACAGCTTCAGTAGAAAATGTCACTAGCGGTCACCCATCCATCTCATAACCGCAGCGGACGTTGCTTAGCTTACTCGTAGTTGAGTGAACGAACAATCAAGCTTTTTTTTTTATTCAGGGGGAAATGCTTTCGCAATTTTTTTTATGCCGGATAGGTGACTTCAACCCACTAACCCCGCCGAAAAAAAAATCCGCCTAATGACGTCACAAAAGCCAATCTTCAGGTGTAGTAGGTAGGCCTGTACAGCAGAACTTTATTGTGATCGATCGATAACTCGATCGTGCGCTCGAAGATTTATGACCTCCTAAGGATGCTTCGTGTAGAAGCGAAACGCGTCGATAACTCTTCCAGCTTGGCTTCGTGGCGTTTGTGACGTCACGTCAGCTTAACAAGAAAATGAGGCGGAATTGTCACTGGATATATTTTTAATGTATATATAACGTTCTCGAGTGGCTACCACATTACATCGGAAGACGTAGAGTTAGTAGGCCCCCAATAGGTGGACTGACCACATCGCGGGTAGCCAATGGTTACAAGCGTTCTTTATGGGGGAGGCATTTGTTCAACAGTGGACGTGTTCCGGCTGATGATGATGATATTTTTTAAGTGTTTTACTAAAATATTAAATGAATGATTTCTTAAAATATTTGATGTACTAAAAATTTTTATTTCACACAGTTCGAGATCCGTAGCGTGACTTCGACCCGCACTTGGCCGGTGTATTTTTTTTTTCAATGTTATTGTCACGGAACTAGCTCGAGGCTCACCTGATGTTAAGCGGACTAACCTCTGCCTATAACAGATGCATTTCGTCACAAGTCACGAATTGCACTGCGCCCGTCACCTTGAGACATAGTTGTTAAGTCTCATGTGCCTGTAATTTCACTGGCTCTCAAGGACTGCTGCCGGAACACACCTTTCGGTGCTTGGCGACAGACTTTCTACTTGAGGGTGGTCGCTAGCCAGGCGGGCATTCGCAAAATGCCCTTCCACCATGCGGTGAAGCTCAAGCCCGCGGCGGGATTCGAACCACGGACCTGCTGCGCGGCAGTCCATGGTTAATGCCACTGAGCCATCACTGCTTCAAAATGCTTGTATGGGGATCCCTATTATTTTTAACTTTTAGCTGTTAATAAGCAAAATTAAGCAACTTCCGCCACGGTCATGACATGGGTGGGTGACCGCTAGTGACATTACTACTGAGCGCTTCCTGCTTCGGTGGGCACGTTAAGCCGTCGGTCTCGGTTGTTGTCTTAGGATAGCAGTCGTTACAGCATGGTGGTAGAGCATTTTGCGAATGCCCGCCTGGCTAGCTACCACCCTCGAGTAGAAAACCTGTCGCCAAGCCCTTATGATGTGTTCCGGCTGTTTTCCTCGAGAGCCGGTAATTCTAGGTTAGCCTGAACAACATCTCTGACGACTTACCATCAGGCGAGATAGGCTATATATATAATCTATCAATCTCAAAGAAAAACATGCCATCAATTTTTGCCTGAACAGAAATTATAATGTAAGTTATGGCGTTCTTTAAATTTCAAACTTCAATCCTCAATCAAGTCAATGAATAAATTAGCTGAATTGATCTTATTTATTGGTACTCGGATTCTTCCTCTGCTCTGCTTCGGGAAACTTAATGCTAACCTAAATGACTAAAGCATGATAACCAGTATTGAAAAACACTCTTATTATCTTGATGCCAAAGTTCAGAATCGAACCTAATAATAAGTTGATCATCATAATACACATTTAACTTTGCAATGGAAAATACAATTTACGATTTAGGTAATAAAGTACAAAATAGAATGAAGTACTTACTTAATAAGTACAAATATACAGTAGATGACCTTTGGATAGCCTTGTTGATACACTTGATACAAATGTCTCAGTTAAAACTTAAGCTGGTTCTACACATATGTAGCAAAAGTTTCAATTCATTATTCATTAGTTATACCTACTCAGAAAATACAAATACAAATAGTTTTTATTGACGCAAGTTATATTATGTACAAAGAAAATATGAATCCATTGGTTCTCGAAATAGCGTCAGCTGTGTTTGAGGAACCATAGGCTTCTCCCATAATAGTTATGACACTGGCACTTACGTCTTATATTAACTATCCGGTGCTTATAATATTTACTTAGCGCTGAAGGAAAGTAAAGTGTTTATGTGTAAGTGAAGTGTATGAGTGTAAGTGAGATCGTAGTGTATTGTGTGTGTTTGCAATTGTTAGTATATGTGATTATAAATATGTGTTTAAGGAAAAGTATGATTAACTTAACTATAGCGACTGTTTGAATATTTTATATTATTATTTTGTCGTAAAGATATTAGGTATGAATTAATAAGTGATATTACAAATAAAAATATTATCTCAACTGATAATTATATATAAAACTCAGTTAATAACTTTTCAAGGGCTCATAGTCATATTTTCTAAACCAGGTAAGAATTACTTTTTTAATTTCATTATTACTATAGTTTTTAACCTTTGATTCTTTATTTAATTTGTTGTATAGATGTGCAGCCATGACACAGTATTTTTTCTGGCCAAATCTTGTAGAAGTGATAGGTACAGGGCATTTATAAATTCGTTTTGTTAGTTGAGGTAAATGAGAAGCTGTTTAAGAAAAAGTCAAAACGTTCAATTGACATCCTGGACAAACTTACTAAGGGCCTGTTTCAGAATGTTCGAGAAGTTCCAGGTGTACTACCCAGAACATATTTAATAAATAAAACACTATCTTTGCGTTTCACTGTCATCGATTTAGCCTATCCATCGGTTAAAGCTTGAAACGCGCTGCATGATGACTGTAATTTTTATCATTCAGTTATTTTATGTTCTGGGTAGTATAACCGGAACTTACTCGAACATTCTGAAACAGGCCCTAAATATTTTCGGCTCGGTTATCATTTCGAAGCAGTGATAGCTATGGACTGCTCACTGCCGTGCCGCAGGTCCCTGCTTTGATTTCGATTTCGAACGTGTCTGTGAGGTTGCTTGTGTGGAGGTATGTATGGAGTGAGTATGGAGGTGAGGCATCTAGTGTTGTGCGTATATCAACCATCAACAGATGAAGGCTGAGCTCACAATTTTACAGAACTTTTATCCACGCTATTGAAAATAAAAGCAAACAAGTATTATGACCTAACAAATGAATTACCCAAAAACGGTTATGTGGTTAATCTATATGCTGTAGAAGTTGGAGCAAGGGGTATACCAGCGAAATCCCTGTATAACCTACTTAGAGACTGTCCCTGAAGCCTGGCCTGTCAAGAACAACCGTAACTTCCATCCTAGAACGTGTATTTAAGGTAGCATTAGTAGGATCCTACCAAATATGGTTAGGCAGGGGAGGAGGCTCGAGCGGTGAAGGGGAGCATTGATGCATCATAAAGGGGCCCTTAACCCTACTCCTGGGTTGCAAGTCCCAGGCCCCTCTATTCTCTACCTCTGCAACGCTATGGACCCGGCACCCGCACGGTGAATCCATGGAAAGCTAAGAAATTCGTCAATAAACAATGAAATTTTCTGTAATATAAAGAATATTACAGAAAATTTCATTGTTTATTTGGTTCTACACATATATGTAGCTAAAGTTTCAATTCATCATTAGTTATACCTACTTACATAAAGTCAAAACATTCAATTTACATACAAATGCTTAACAATTTCGGCTTAGCTACAGTATCGAAGCAATGATAGCGGAGCGGTTATTTTGCTATGGACTGCCGTGCCGCGGATCCTTGGTTCAATCCCCACTGCCACCGGCTTGAACGTTACCGCATGGTGGAAGACAGTTTTGCGAATGCTCTCCGGCCCACCCTCAAGTAAAAAATTTGTTACCAAGCACCAAACAGTGTTTTCCGGCTGCAGCTCATGAGAGCCTTATTATAAAACTACAGGCACATGAGACTTAACAGATGTATGTCTCAGGAGGCGGGCGCAGTGCAGTTTATCACTTGTAATGAAATGCATGTTATAGGCAGAGGTTATCGCTTTACATCAGGGAGCCAACTCCCACCTTTTACGAAACCATCTTCAAAAAGGAGCGTTTTGTTTCATGCTTAAAATAATAATTCGCAGTCACGAACTATCACCGACCCACAATCGCGTCAAGCTATATTGGTTTGATCCTACTTAAAGAACGAATGAAATATGTATCACGGATGTGCAAGCGAGATACAAGATGTTTATAATATACCGTTATCCCACTCGCAATGTTCCGAACTAATTACGATGTTATGGCACGGTTTTACTATAGTTTTACGACATTTTATTGTCTTCTGCGCTACAACTGTCTAGCTTTTTCTAATTTCACCCATCAAATAATTTCGCTGCATTTTTTTTAAAGCACAATATAAATAAAAACACTGTACGTATTTAACTCATTAATTAAACCCTTTTTATACCCAAAATCAAGTTTAAATCAGCTGCTATACATGATGGATTTGTCGCTGGAACAGTAATACTTCGTATTAAATGTCATGTCAGAGTTCGCGAAAAGAGGCAACAATTTGTTGTGACGTCATCAAAACGACGAGTGATTCTATTATTGTTTGTAACATTGCTTAATTAACGTGGTGGTATAAAATGTAGCAGTAAGATTAAATTATTATTACTATTAGAGGCAAGCGTTGGCCCCCAGGTACTTTATGGGCATGCGCTGACCGTGTGGTTTGAGATAAGCACATATTATGAACAGTAAACATATACATCTTTAGTAGACGTACAAAAACGGAATATCTTCTTTCTAATATATAAAATTCTCGTGTCACAGTTTTCGTTGCCATACTCCTCCGAAACGGCTTGACCGATTTTGATGAAATTTTTTGTGCTTATCCGGTATCTATGAGAATCGGCCAGCATCTATTTTTCATCCCCCTAAATGTTTGGGGTAGTCCACCCCTAAATTTTATTTTTTATTTTTTAGACAAAATTTTTAATTTCTATTTTTTTATGATACAACATACAAAAATACATACAATCCTCAATTTTCACCCTTCTACGATCAACCCTTATTTTTTAAATTATTTATATGGCAAAACAACGTTTGCCGGGTCAGCTAGTAACTTAATAAAAAAATTGGGGTGAATTTTTAGGGTCATTATAATTACTGTCATTAATTTAATTTAGATAAAATTTACCATTTAAAGTGATTTGTCTAGTTCAATAGTATAGAAGATTATGTAAAATTACACTTCACCGGCTACAGATTAAGTAACTGGCTAACACCGTCCAGCCGCGATGCGAACGCATTCCCACACCAACACGAGACAGGAAAATTATAAACTTTAACTATGCAACCCCAGCCTTACAGCCCAGCAGCATTACATTCCGCTGACCTTTTGTAAGCTTACTCACTCGCTCAATCAGCTTAGCGTTCGACACACGCATTAAAACCAACAAAATGCTTAAACTATTGTTTCTAATCAGTGCCTTGGCATATTATGTATCAGCTAAAACGGTGATAGTGGGACAAATCCAAGAGTACGGCCAAATTAGGAAAGTGTACGATAAACAGGTTGAAACATCTGGATTTCCTTTCTTTAAACGTGAGGAAGAAGTCATGTTCGAATATCCATCAGGAGATCAGAGGATCAAGGGGATTGCTATAAAAGATTTGGAGAATGGACTATCTGATGCATCAATTACTAGAGGAGGACTTGGGTTCAACTTCGTTACCATCAAGTTGAAGAGTGAAAGAGGCTCCGGGCTTAAGTATCTGATTGAAATTTACGCGTGAATTTTTGTGATGAATTGAGGCTATTAGTGTTGAAGTGCTATTTTAGTAATTAAGGTGACGTAATACTCGATTTTATTGTGACGAATTAAATGTTAAGTTAAAGTAATTGTGATGTTTTATTAGTGTTTACGTTATTTTATTGTTTATTGTAGGAATATCTTACACAGACGCTTCCTAACAAGCCTTATTAAAATTTTGTTGTCTGGCCTAATTAATGTATGTTCTATATATTTTTTTTAACTGACTTGTGTTTTTTGATGACGAGTTTATACTCGTATGTAACCTATATGTCTTGAAGAACTAAGTATGTCTTGAATCAGTTTAGGTAAAGGTTTTAAATAATAATAATAATAACAAATATTTTTAAAATATTTTATGAAAACATCAAATTAATATTTTAATAAAACACTTAACTATTTCTCGATATGCGCTCGAAGAGTCAAGACCTCCTAAGGATGCTTCGTGTAGAAGCGAAATGCGTCGAAAATACTTCCGGTATGGCTGCGTGGCGTTTGTGACGTCACGTCGGCTTAATAGGAAAATTAGGCGGAATTTTCACTAGATATATTTATGTATTTTTTAAGTGTTTTATTTAAATATTAATTTGAGGTTTTCATAAAATATTTTAAAAATATTTGTTATTTTTTAATAACGCTTTATTCAGTAATATGGAGATATGGTAGTATAACATTGTTGAAATCATCTTTTAAGTATTAAGTAATACTTGTATTAGGTGTTTTCGCTCTTCTACAATAATTTGTTAGCTAAATCTCCAATTTCACGTTAAGGTTGAACTGGCCGGTAACTTTTCCATACAAACGCCGTAGGGTGATCACTCCCTTATTTGAGGTTTTAGGTCCAGAACTAAGCATGATATCGATTTATCTCTTCATTATCTAGGCTTGTCTTGGCACCGATTTGTAAAAAAAATCTTCACATGATAGTTATAAGCCTCGAAACATCCCTGTAATATCACGAATTTTAGCGCATGTTTAGTCGTAAATAAACGACTTATAGAGCATGAAATCCCTAAAATTATTTACATAGAAGCATAGCTCAGTTCATGATCATTTTAGATAACATTTTGGAAAACAAATACATCCAGTAGTATAATCATAAACATCCTAGAGCCAAAGGTCGGCACACATAGTTTTGCGCGCTAGTTTTTCGTTCAAAATATTGGGCATCTCATGTCAATACTTACATTCCGCGGTGAGGGAAGCGGGCGGGCGGGTCTCATGCGCAGCACACTAATATATAATTAACAAAACGCACACTACCAAAAGTCACGTGCACCGCGCCGCGATCTTAGAACATAATATTATATTGTAGGAATGCCCTGTTGCTTTTTGGTGTGCACGTATGTCGATGGTCTAGAGGACAAACACGCTAATTACAGATGTAGCAACTTTTCAGGAGCACTGTTTTTATGAATTCAAAATTTGTAGATGCCATAACTTAAAACTGAATATAGGAATCATGTATATACTGCCTATATTTAGTTTATCTTTATAACTATTTATCGTAAATTTGATAATCGATAATAAACTATTCCATAAGAATATAAAAACTAGTAAAAAAGAGCTTCACTTAGTACGTTTGTACACTAACTAAACATGATTATTGTTCACTTAACACGTTCGTGTATTATATATTAACTTAGTTTTTTAGAAGAGTTTATTGCTCTTGTATTAAAAATATTAAATATTTTATAATATTCTTTATTGTCAAACAAATTAAACATTAATTGTAAGTATTAAAACTCTATTATGTTACTAAATGCTTAAAGTCAGTCATTCGACTCTGAATCCGAACAATCGTGTATTATATTTTCTTCGTCAATAGAAGGAATATTAGTGAAATAATCAAGATAGTGAAAAGAAACTCCTGATTCTTCTCGATTATCTTACTTTATTTCACAACTATTACGACTTATATCGATATATTACTTTTCACAACCATATCTCTAACAGACTATACAATAATTCCTACACATCCGAAGCCGACGAGTCGTCTACCCAGAATGCCTCGGCCGGCATCGCTCGGTACCACCCTTTCCCCAGTAACTCAGTGGTGGGGCGAGTACGGAATGGGAGGGGAGCAAGATACCTGTGTTGCCACTTTATTAAAATCTGTGGGAGTTTTTAAATCATGACATTCGGCCATCCGGCATCGTGCTGCCCCCTGGCGCACGCACCTGCTTACATACTGTTTACAATTTTGCATTTTACACTATTACAACTTACACTATTATCAATTAAACTAGCTACATTTGATTATTTCATTTGAACTTGGTTATATAATGGATTGATAATCATATATCTCAGTAGTTTCAACGTAGCTACATATAGGTATTAATTTTTAAAGTATACTTATCAGTTTGTTAATTATTCATTGCAAAACTAATTAAATTTTACTGATGTTAGTTGAAGTTTTAAATCATGACATTCGGTGATTACAACTTTATATATATTTTGACTATAGGTATGCATATAATTCCTTATTAAATAATACTAAGAATACTTAACACTAAAAAAATAGTTATTTTATTACCATTTGTGTATAATAATAGATTATGTAAGTAAGTTGATTGTTCAATATATACAATTTATAAGTAGTTCATTTACATTTCACTTATGGGGCTATACATACTATACTTCTAAATTTAATAATACAATATAAAATGAACAATAGTCATATATAAAATGGGACCCGTGATGACTTATCATGGTTTAATGCGTCAACATAGCGCATGTTTAACTTTAACCCAGCTCCATATTAAATCTCTAAGTCGAGTTTGAATTTGTATACAGCACCTAGCTATTCTTGGAATAGGGTCCCGTGTGGTCAATGTGGTTCGGAGCGTAGTGGCTCTAACTTGCAAGAGTCGATGTCATGCCCGACTCTTGCATATCTTTATATCTTGCATGTAACCAAAGGCTTTGGGCATTTGAAGAACGAGTGTCCCCTATTATGACAGTTATAACAAAGAACGGAACTGTTAGGTGAATTTGAATATGATCCAGCACTATCAAGTGTATTTAATTTATAGGCGCATTCACGTATTTTGTTATATTTTTGTGAACAAATAAAGTAAAGTAGATCCTCAGGCTCTGGACAACAGCTACAGAGTAAACAATATATAGAAAACAACAAAAATAAATGTAAAGCAGTATGAACATAACTAATGACAAAATTGGTGACATAAAAATAAAAAAAGAGATTGAACGCAAAGAATATGATAATAAAATGTATACTTATCCTGTTGACATTAACGAAATATTTAATTATTTTTATATAAATTTGACTAATCACAACTTTGTATTTAAAACAGACAAGATTAATGAAACTATGAAAACTAAAATATATGATACAATATTTTTACAACCAACTGACCCAATAGAAATATGGAAAATAATAACTAACCTAAATAACACAAATTCGGTAGGTATTGATGAATTAAGTACCAAAATGCTCAAGAAATGCGCTAACTACATAAGTGAACCTATAAGTTTCTTAGTGAATCTGTCACTTGAGGAAGGCACTTTTCCAGACGTTCTAAAAAATCCATAGTCAAACCTCTATTTAAGAAAAGTGATATTACAGATATGGACAACTACCGCCCAGTTACTTTGATACCAGTTATGTCAAAAATACTCGAAAAAGTAATATTAAACCGAATCTACGACTATGTAACAAGTCAAGATATATTAAAAGAAGAACAGTTTGGATTTCTTAGTAATAGTAGCACTTCAATGGCATGTTTTAATCTGGTTAAAATGATAGTAGATTGCATAAACGAAGGAAAACCTGTCACAGCTATCTTTCTCGACATGAATAAGGCGTTTTATTATGTAGACCATAATTTACTACTTTATAAGCTTGAAACATGAACTAAATACATTTGGAGTCCCACAAGGAAGTGTGCTGGGACCTTTTCTGTTTTTATTGTACATAATAACATATACCGTATATGAATGCAAATATATTGTACGTAATTGGCTCATGACTTTGGATTACGCTGAAGTAGAATCTATGCTGCAATTTTATTGATTTACATGACTCACAAAACACCTACTTATCACCTACATCATTTAATATAATATATCTATATAAATATTTGCATATCTATTTATAATAAAGTCTTTTTATAGACTCAAACATAAAATATCATAAATAAAATAAAACAATGATATAATAAATTTATTCATAATAAAATTAAATGGATGAACGTTTGTCACTTGTACCACACATCACTCCGCCAACCTATTCTGTACCTGATTTTTAAATTTACGTATATTTTGTGCTCTGAATTTTTGTAAGTAATCGTCGCCTACCTGCCTTTGTTTATCATATCTACCCTAGACTATATAAACAGAATATTATTTATCCCCTCGGTTGTATTTGTTCTAAAATAAGTTACATATGAAGATAAAATATTTGGCTTGTAAACAAATAACTACCTTCTTTTACACAGTTTAATTTGTTAGAAACCATTTGAGTAATACTGTATTAAAATTTAGTTAGATGTTATACCTAAGTATACCTCATGTTTATTTGTTATATATTAAGTTGGTATATACTAGATTGTTTTAGATAAATCGTTACCTAAATATTCAATTAAATATATATGTATAAATCTTAATGTTAAGATTAGGAAGAGCGGGTCAACCTGGCACAGGTATTCTATACTTAAAAGGTAGTCCCTATCTCAAATTTGTAAAATGTTCAGATAAAATAAAAGATTTATTATATTATTATTATATTATATAAGTGATCTTCCAAACGTCACATCAAAAAAACAGTACTATTTGCGGACGATACAACGTTAATTGTTAAGTATACAAATCCACATACTTATGAAAATGAAATAAATATTGCGTTTGGTGAAATAATTAGCCGGTTAAAGAATAATAGTTTAAAAATTAACGTAAAGAAAACGAACATGATACAATTACGAAGCTACATGAGTCCACGCATAGAATTAAACATAACCCAGGAAAATAATAAAATAAATGATGTTAATTCAACCAATTTTCTAGGAATAATGATTGATGAGCATTGTGATTGGAAAACATACGTTAACTACGTATGTGACAAACTAGATAGGTTCATCTTTGCTATAAAAAAAGTTACGGTAAACCGTATCCACTGAAGATGCTCTCAGTGCATACCACGGATATGTATCTTCTGTGCTCTCATACGGTCTCTTACTTTGGGGCAAGAGAGCGATCTGTGGAGCCTGTAGTATAGGTAGTTGCAAACCAGTTTTTAAACATTTTCCCATCTTGCCATTGGTTTGCATGTATATTAGAGATATTTGTGTTTTTGTAAAGCAACATCCAAAGTACTTTACTTTGAATTATACTATATTAAGTATAAATGTGAGAGATAAATTTAAACTCTACCAACCTAAATGCCAGTTAGCTATGTGTAAAAGTAATGTGTTTATTTATGCAATTAAACTTTACAATAAATTGTGTAATTTATTTAAAGACTTGACATTCAATATTCTCAAAAAAAAGATTACATTATGGTTACTTGACAAGTTTTTACACCATAAATGATTTAAGGACATTCAGTTTCTTAGGTACTTGTTAATGTTAATGGAATTGTATTTTAGTCTGATTTTGATTATATTTTAATATTTGACGTATTGTATTTAATAGCGAATTACACAATAGGTATTAATTTTATTATCATCGTTTGTACTTTCATAATAAATAGGTGTATTGACTTATTTTGTATAAATAAACTTTTGCACACCATTGCCATGGTAGAATGTTATGGACATTTTTGTAAAGCTGTACATCTGCTGTATCTGTACAACATTCCTGTGAATAAATGATTTGATTTGAACAATTCAGTGCCTTCCACGTCTAATTGTCATATATGTAATGCCATACACAAAACATTCGACTGCTTTCCTACCTTCGATCTCACACTTAGTCAGTAAAGTTAATTTTTCGTAAAAATAATCACACAGATGTTCATCACTTCGGGAGGTGCGGCTCAGCATTTTTTCCAAAAGGCGGCCGTAACTCTGTCCACTTGGAAAGGCCTTTTTTAATTTTATTTGCCACTCCTCCCAAGTAAAAACTACTGTCGGAAGAGCCTCAAACCATTTCTTTGCCAGACCAACTAGTTTTTGTAATGAAGTGAATTTTTTGTTTGTCATTCCACCCATAAACAGTATAGCACTCGTTCACTTTACGCAACCAGCACTCAATGGTTTGAGACCCTTTTGTTGGGTCAAATTCAGGAATAATATAATTATAGTTATTAATATTTAATCTATTTTCCTGGCCCTTATCTTTATTTGACTCTGCTTTCCATGATAACAATAATCTTAAAACATCCTTAGCCTCTCTCTCACTCACTCACTCACGACTCTTACGATTCCTTCATGGTGAGGCTTCATCACTCGAGGTCGATGAAAAAGATGAACTGCGACATCGGGACTTCCTTTTCTGTCGCTTTTATAGGTGGCTTACCAGGTGGAGTGCCTCCTCTTTAAAAAGGATTCATAATGTTTAGGATCGAATCTGAAATCATTAGATATAATCAGCGTAATAATCTGGTGCTACCCCATTTCAGTAGAAACCTCAAATAAAACCTTTGAAATAAAAAATTTGGTTATCTGGTAAATTTAAAATAGTTGATATATTATAATATAACTTTATTGTTAAATGTACTATTTGTATAAAAGCAACTTAAATTTCATTAGAGATAGCTTGCGTACATCTACTATACTTTGAACAAACCAAATAACTCAGTAAGCACAACTATATGGCAGGCGCACATAACCTGCAGCTCAATACAACAGGCACACTTAACCTGCAAATCATTTAACAGGCGCACATAACCTGTTTCATGGTGTAATAGGCACACTTAACCTATTAATACCTTACAGGCGCACTTAACCTGTTTCATGGTGTAATAGGCACACTTAACCTATTAATACCTTACAGGCACACTTAACCTGTTTCATGGTGTAATAGGCACACTTAACCTATTAATACCTTACAGGCGCACTTAACCTGTTTCATGGTGTAATAGGCACACTTAACCTATTAATACCTTACAGGCGCACTTAACCTGTTTCATGGTGTAATAGGCACACTTAACCTATTAATATCTTACAGGCGCACTTAACCTGTTTCATGGTGTAATAGACGCACTTAACCTTATAAAATCTTACAGGCGCACTTACCCTGTTTCATGGTGTAATGGGCATAATTAACCTATGATTCTATCCACAGGCGCACTAACTTGTATCATATCATGGTCCAATAGGCACACGTAACCTATGATTTTACCTAACAAGCACACTGAACCATTTTGTTAAAACTACTACACATCCGATTTCCGTTATAGGTAATATTATTTGTGATATTTTTATTAATATTATTTTATTAGTTAGAATAACGTAGCATGTCCACAGAACTCAAGCAACCACATTGTTGACGAGGTATGTTATCGGAGAGTTGCCCCAATCAAACATCCGACGACTTTGTGAGTATATCCCACTTCTGAAATGAAAAGAAACTCCTGATTCTTCTCGATTATCTTACTTTATTTCACAACTATTACGACTTATATCGATATATTACTTTTCACAACCATATCTCTAACAGACTATACAATAATTCCTACACATCCGAAGCCGACGAGTCGTCTACCCAGAATGCCTCGGCCGGCATCGCTCGGTACCACCCTTTCCCCAGTAACTCAGTGGTGGGGCGAGTACGGAATGGGAGGGGAGCACGATACCTGTGTTGCCACTTTATTAAAATCTGTGGGAGTTTTTAAATCATGACAATAGTAGGATGGAGTGATCCCACAAAGGGTGGAGTGATCCCACAAGGGATTACTCCATCCTGTAACAGAGTCATCAAATCCTTTTTATTAGCTTTGAAATTGGTATCTGGGACTTGTATGCTGTTTTTAGCAGCTAGTACAACTGAAAAAATACCCGATCCTTTTTTTTTTTTGTTTTAGATGCAGCAATCTCAATTTCTTGAAAAGTCTGATCACTTAGTTTATATATGTAAAAAACTGATCCCGGAGACCCCTTTCTTAGTTTTATCTATTTTATTTTCATCCATTTTACTGTTTATTTTTTTTTGTTTTTACCATGTTACAATTTAATGACTTTTCAACAATATCTGCCTTTATGTTAACATAAGATTAACTACTTTGACGTTTAGTTATTGCTATATTTCTCTTCCACGTGTCTGGGTTCGCTTTTTTACTTCTTTTTCGGATATTTATTTCTTCATTCTCGTCTTGAGATGTATCAGAATTAGATATTGACATGTTATTTTCTGGATGATACGACGATTCAAAATCTATGTACGGGGAATCATCTGAGTTAGATAACTGAAGATCGAGAATGAGTTGTTCTATATTATTATTCGATGTATTAGGAAGTGGTGACTGTCTTGAATTACATGCTCTTTCCACAGAAAAGCCCGAAGTGTTAATTTGTAGTTCAGAAATGTTTCTAAAGCCAATATCTAGATCATCAGCTGCGTAAGCGGTTTCTGTAAGAGCGTCGGTAGATACTACGGGTGGAGACAACGGCACCGAGGCAGTGGTGGCGTCAGCATCGGGGTTAATCATGAGAGTATCGCTCATTTTTGTGGAAAATTCGGCATTTACTGCAGGCAAAGATTACGGAATCGAGGCAGCGGAGATGACTTGTAGATCACTGTCGGCACCGGGAACTTCTATGGGGTCATCGTTTACTGCAGATGGGAGCAGCAACACCGGAGTAGCGGACGTAACATAAGAATCACCTGCGGCATTAAAGACTTCTGTAAGAACGTCGGCGTTTTCTGCAGGTGTGGGGTAGCAGCACCGGAACAGAGGAGGTGACATGTGAAACACCAGTGGCATCAGAAACTTCTGTGGTATTGCCGGCGTTTACTGCAGGTGGAGGCAGCAACACCGGAGTCGAAGAGGTGACATAAGAAGCACCGGCGGCGTCGGAGATTTTTGTGGGAATTTTGGCGTTAAATGTAGGTGAAGGAAGCGGCACCGGAGCCCAAGAGGCGATATGAGAAGCATCGGCGGTATCGGGAAGTTTTGTGAGATCATCGGGGCATGCTGCAGCACCGGGGCAGCGGAGGTGACATGAAAAGCACCAGTGGCATCAAGAACTTTTGTGGTATAAGTGGCATTTACTGCAGGTAAGGACAGCAGCACCGGGGCAGCGGAGGCTACATGTGACGCACCAGTGACATTGGGGACTTCTGTGGGAACGTCGGCGTTTACTGCAGGTAGGGGCAGCAGCACTGAGGCAGTGGAGGTGGAAATACGTGACGGGTTAGCAATATATTCAGCTGTTGCCGTAAATGATTTTATTTTTTGAGTACTTCTAGTATGAGATTCGATCCGTAAATCAAAACTGCTCATTTCTACCTTTTTAGGGTCATTATTTTGTATTCCCAGCCTTTTATTTCTTTTTCGAGTTTTCTTTCCATTTTTCTTCTCCATTTCAGCACGCTCCATTCGCTTTAAAATAAACCTTACCTCTACCTAAACCTCTTACTTTACCTACACACGACAATTTAATACAAAACAGTTAATTATTAATAATTAGCGATAACTCACCAAGATACCCAGTGTTAAAATACCTACCAGATCTTTCATTGGTCATCGGTACCTTTCGTCAAAGTTCGTGCATCGACTGATCGCGCGCCAGGCTGTGGCGGCGGCCGTCCGCGCGACTACGGCTATGCCAAAATTCCCGCCAAAATAAAATCATTTCTTTTCAATACTAAAATCCGATAATTAGAAATCCAACGTTAGAGTATGAAAATACCAATCATATTGATGTACTTTTTAATATTTGTCAATACTTTGATTAATTAAAATAAATAACTTTAAAACTCTCGGGGTCCTGCTTTTAAAATTGTATTTTGTTGTTAAATCATTTGAAACTTTTGTCTACATTCTATTCTTTCTGGCCCAGTGTTTTTAAAGCGTTAATGTATTTTACTACTTGCTGATGAGTGTTCAGTAGTACTAAAACCACTTAAACCATTTGTCTACTGGCACTTGAAAGGATTAACATCTTTTAATATAATTGGGAATCGAGAGTTATAAAATGACAAAATTAATAAAAATATTTAGCTTATTTGTCAATCGTGGTAAACGCAAGCGTTATGTTATAAAGCTATTTAACGTTTTTTGTAGTTGAAACTGATGGTAAATAACTGCCATTAGTTTTTTTGGCTTCAAAATGGCATCACTTGCTATGAATGTACAAATACAGTTAGACAGAAAGAGACAAAATTTTGGGAATTGGATAAGTGCAAACGGTAGAACATGCTCATTTGATACATTTGGCATTTAAATGTTAAACTATCAAAATTTTGTACTTAGCACATTTGTCTTCTAGACCATCGATGTATACACTACCAATATGTAGTGCCTATGCCTACTTACGTACTTATATTTACATATGTTGGGAGTTGGGGACCGGATTTTCTTTCGCATTTGATTAGTTTGTTCGTGATAGTAAGTGTCGGACGCCATAATCCATATAGATAGGTACTTGGGTAATATAAATACGTAACTATGTCTAGGTACTCACCTACTCTCACCTAAGTTAGTACCTAGTAGGTATTAGTCAATACGCAGGTCATGATAGCTATGGTGAGTACCTAATCATTTTAGCAACACTTAGACAATATAAAAAGCTGCATTTGGTTAGATATGGTATGGACGTAGGTAGTCCGCATTCTTTTTAGAATATAGTCTAAGCAGTAATATAGCTTCGAGAAAGTACCTACCTAACACAAAGTAGTAAAGGGTTAGAATTAGAAGCTCAATGGAAGATACCTACCTATCTACGATATAATTATCATGTATCATATACCTAGGCACGCAACTGTCAGCGATGTCAAATCGACATTCGCGGGCGCGCATTACATTGCATACCTATCTACATAGCTATAAGATCACAACAAATAATAAAGTTAGTACTATGTATCTACCTACGTAAATTAGTAGAATAAGTATGTATATTTGTAGTAGGTACTTATACCTAAGGTAGTACGAAAGTTTATATGGTAAACTTAGCGATGATTGTAGGCACTTACCTAATCAAAAATAACCTATGATTAGTTATTGATTTTTATTGGAAATAATTTAAATCAGTTACGGGTAGGTAGTGAATTTTTATTCCAAATGTGTTCTACCAGGATTAGAGAATTTTTATTCCAAATGTGTTACCGCTTAGAGACAGATTTTGAAATTGGTACGACACACTCTCATCTCAAAGCTCGCTAGCCGGGCGAGCATTCGCAAAACAACCTTCCACCATGCGGTGAAGTTCATGCCCGCGGCGGGATTCGACCCATAGACCTGTTGCGCGGCAGTCCATTGCTAAGAGCCATCACTGCTTCCCGTTAAGTGTTTAGTGACAGAATTTCTACTTGAGGGTGGTAGCTAGCCAAGCGAGCATTCGCAAAATGCCCTTCTACCAAGCGGTGAATTTCAAGCCCGCGGCGGGATTCGAACCATAGACCTGCTGCGTGGCAGTCCAAACCTAATGCCACTGAGCTATCACTGCTTCCCGTTAGGTGCTTTCTAACAGATTTTCTACTTGAGGGTGGTAGCTATCCAGGCGAGCATTCGCAAAATGCTCTTCACCAACGCGGGGAAGCTCAATATCGCGGCTGGATTCGAACCATGGACCTGCTGCGCGGCAGTCACTAGCTAATGCCACTGGCCCATCACTGCTTCCCGTTAGGCGCTTACTGACAGATTTTCTGCTTGAGGATGGTGGCTAGCCAGGCGAACATTCGCAAAATGCCCTATGCCCTTCCACCAAGCGGTGAAGCTCGAGCCCGCAGCGGGATTCGAACCATAAACATGCTGCGAGGCAGTCCATAGCTAATGCCACTGAGTTTACGTTAGTTGCATGGTGACAGATTTTCTACTTGGGTAGCTATCCCGGCGAGCATTCGCAAAATGCTCTTTTTTTTATGCCTGATAGGTTAGCCTTTGACCACTATCTCACCTGATGGTAAGTGAAAGTATCTAGCATAACTAGGGCATATAACTTTTTCTGGTATTAGGTACAGACCATACCACTTAACCCTTCAGACCCACCGTACCTCTGGCCATACATGATGTTATTGTGACAGAACAAGCTCGAGGTCCACCTGATGTTAAGTGGAATAACCTCTGCCTATAACAGATGCATTTCATCACAAGTCATGAATTGCACTGCGCCTATCACTTTGAGACAAAGTTGTAAAGTCTTATATGCCTGTAATTTCACTGGCTCTCTAGGACTGTTGCTGGAACACACCATTAAGTGTTTGGCGATAGATTGTCTACTTGGTAGCTAACCAGGCGGGCAATCGCAAAATAAGGGCATTTTGCGTTCCATAATGCGGTGAAGCTTAAGCCAGCGATGGGGATCGAACCAGGGTACTGCGGCACGGCAGTCTATAGCTGCTCGGCCATCATGCTTTATAAGTTCAAGTTAAACGATACCACCAAGTGTAGTGATCCTAGTGATGACCTACCTATCTCTCGCGAGTCTCGCGTGATAACATCAACTTAGTTAAGTTATTTTATCTTATTTTATATAAATTCAGAGCGCTTGGTCTTTGTAACGCGTGATCAAAATGCTGGCACCTATTTGGCTCAAAGAATAAGCATTGAAATTCAATGGGGTGATGCTGCCAGCATGCTGGGCACGCTGCCAACTGGTAGTGGGCTGGAGCATTTGGACTGCCTATGAGTGCTTATAGGGCTTATAGGGATCTAAATGCTTTTATTGTAGTAGCTGTAGCGTTGTATATAGTTCGTAGTATTTTGCTAATAAAGGCATACCGCCGGTAAAACATAAATAATTTTGAAGCAGTGATGGCTCAGTGGCATTGGCTATGGACTGCCGCGCAGCAGGTCCATGGTTCGAATCCCACCCAGAGCTGGAGCTTCACTGCATGGTGGAAGGGCATTTTGCGAATGCCTGCATGGCTAGCGACCACCCTCAAGTAGAAAATATGTCGCCAAGCAACTAACGGTGTGTTCCGGCAGCAGTCCTTGAGAGCCAGTGAAATAACAGGCAAAATGAAACTTAACAGGTCTGTCTCAAGGTGATGGGCGCAGTGCAAGTTTGTCACTTGTGATTAAATGCATCTGTTATAGGCAGAGGATACCGCTTAACATCAGGTGGGCCTCGTGCTTGTTCCTTCAATATAACATTTAAAAATAATTAAGTAATAGAAAATACATATTCCATTATGTTATGCGATGTTACATATCTTTGAAGACGACGAAAATACCAAATAATCAGACATTATACGCGTATAGCTTGAACTTGTAAATCTACACGAAAGATTTGTGTTTTGTATGATACGAATAAACTTAAAAACTACTGGGCCGATTTGGATGAAATTTAGTATGGACAGAGTTTGAGACCTGGGAAAGGACAAATGATACTTTTTATTTTATTTATTATCAAAAGTCAAGTCAAAAGTCAAAATCATTTATACAAAATCTACGACGCTCTTAGGAAGTCAATTACAAATTTTAGTATTGAAATATTCTACATAGTACTGCCACGTTCAGCAAATAAATTGTATAGAGCCACTGCGAGAAGAACGGGTATAGAACTAATCATATATTAATATGTATGATTAGTTCTAAGTTTTGTGTTTTGTTTTATTGCTAATATATATATTTTGTGTAAAAATTTAGTAACATTTTATGGGCCTACGTTCCTGAAATAAAAAGGATTTGATTTGATTAGATTTTTTATCCAACTGCGCAAAATGACGTTAATGGTTTTAAAACCGAAATAAACGCGGGCGGAGCCGCGGCCCCGGTTGTCGTCTTAGGATGGAAGTCGTTATAGCATGGTGGAAGAGCATTTTAAGAATGCTTGCCAAGCTAGCTACCACCCTCAAGTAGAAAATCTGTCACCAAGCACCTAACAGTGTGTTCCGGCAGCTGTCCTTGAGAGCCAGTAATTCTAGGTTAAGCCTGTTAACACCGTCGACCACATCATCACTTACCATCAGGTGAGATTGCGGTCAAAGGCTAACCTATCAGCAATAAAAAAATTAGGTAATTTTCAGCTTTTAGGTTGCCTAATTCCATTTTTACGGTTCCGTACCCAAAGGGTAAAAACGGGACCCTATTACTGAGACTTCGCTCTCCGTCCGTCTGTCACCAAGCTATATCTCAAGAACGGTGATAGCTAGACAGTTGAAATTTTCACAGATGATGTATTTCTATTGCCGCTATAATAACAACAAACACTAAAAATAAAATGAAATAAATATTTAAGGGGGCTCCCATACAACAAACTTGATTTTTTTACCGTTTCTTGCTCGATACTTATAACGGTGACAGCTAGACGCTTTAACTATTCACAGAATATTTAGTTTTATGTTCATATTAAATATAATTAATGACAATAAATAACTAAGGGGGCTCCCATACAATAAAAGAGGTTTTTGCCGTACCCAGCTCAATCAGACACTGCGAAAAGTGTCTGTAACTTGCATGATTAGGTTACAGATAATGGTACGGAACCCTTCGTGCGCGAGTCTCACTCGCACTTGGCCGGTTTTTAAGTAACAGCTGTGCAAGTGAGTTTCATAATTTGGCCAAGTTTGAAGTCAAACACATAACAAAATTGTATCAAAACAAGTTTAGTTAAAAACAAGACTAATAAATTTAAAAAAATACTAGTTCAATATATTAAAACAAGTTTAATAAATTAAAACAAACAAATGAAACAAACAAAACACAATCAAAGAATAGTCACTTCCCATGATTATACGTAAAATAGTTAGTCTCAAGAGCGTAAACTTCCACCCAAAAATTGTATCCTCTAAAGATAGTTGGGCTGTCCAGCTCGATGGTCACATACTTCTCTCCAATCCCACCAGCTTTGATATAAGCATCTCCCCATTTATCGTTCCTGAGATCCACAATCTTAATAGCATTGATAACTTCGTTCCGGGAACATTTAACAGTGAAGGTATCAGATCTGAGCCAAATAGCTGGATTCTCTTGATGCACTTTACTATAAATTAACCTGGACGACATATCAGGATATCCCAGGAATAAGTCGTTACATGTTGCACTTATTAACACCGAAAGTATTGTCACTGAAGAGGTTAATAGGTTTAATGACGTCATTTTCGACTATGACTCTGACAAAGATACGACCGTTCTACCAAACATCGAAGATAGAAATGTCTCGAATTTCAAACTAAATCTATAAAATAAACATTTAAAAATTCACACCAACTTGTAAAATACAGTCCTTGTCAATGAATAAGAAGGCACACAATCAAATATGTACATCGAAGTATACTTATAGAATCACCAAGTTTTCTGTGCGTGTGATAGAAAATTTAACTACAAGATCTTCTTATATTGTATCATATGATGATTGTTTTTTCTTCGACAGCAGCGCCAATATTAACTGTACTGTTAACTTGGTTAGTACACAATAAGTAATTCCTTAGTAGCTCTACTTCGCATCAATCAAAATATTTATCTTCTATGACGTAATTTCCTCGTAACAATTAGTATTTTATGGCTATTTCACTTAACACCGATACGTGAAGTCTATTACTCCGAAGAGCATGATCTAATGATACTAACTTGTTCCCTTTAAAAGCGTGGACCGCATCACATATCTTCATTTGGTGGAGATACTTCAAGCGTCATGTACTTGAATTTAATATTCTTAGCACTTTTGTGTTGGACGAGTGTCAACTGTAATGACGTCCGCCTTGGATACGCGTCAGCTCAATCCAGAAAGATCTACAGTGATATTAAAGAGGCTGATCCAGCGCTATGGAAAAGGACAGATGATGTTATCGTGAACGCTCCTAATAACGAAATAATCAGCGCTGTCTACGTCACTGATCTTCGGGACGACAAAGATGGAGAAGCGTATATCGAAAGTGGAGGTATAGGGACCAAGAGTGTCACCATTGCTCTCAAAAGCCCTACGATTCTAAGAGGATATAAGTTTGAGATTGAGGTTTTCGGAAATGAACCTAATGCCGGGTATTTGACCAAAGGAGTGTACAATCAACCGCTTTATGAAGAAACGCAGTACCCTAGGAAGTATTAATTCGTTTAAGTATGTTTAATTGTATGTTTTAAATTAAAGACTACCTTATTTTATGCTTAAATCGTTTTTTATTTAATCTGTGATGTGATCTTAGTTTGTGTTTTGGTCGGAAATCTAAGTGTTTTTGATATTTTTTTTATATCTACATCTACACTAATATTATAAAGAGGGATTTGTAATTTGTATGTATTTGTCGTATATTTGTAATCTTGTAAAGATTTGTATCTTTGTATGACACGAATAAACTTAAAACTACTAAACCGAATTGGATGAAATTTGGTATGGAAATAGTTTGAGACACGGGGAAGGACATAAGAAACTTTTATCCGCAGTTGGATAGAGGAAAAGGAGGTTAATGGTTTTGCGCGATAACCGAAATAAACGCGGACGGAGCTGCGGCTAGTAGCGGGAAGCTAGTATTATATAAAACGGCCTTTAGGTATACCTGATGCCAGCTGTCCATGGGAGTACTCTCGTTGTTACCCGCAACCTTGCTAGTAACAAGGGGTGCTATGATGTCAAGGAGACCTGTTTTGCGCCCAATGCGCAGGAAAACTCCACTCACAGCGACGTGAGTTGTGGCAGGCTGCTGAGTTGGATCTTTATTATTTGACTATTAAAACAAACCTACTAGGGGATAATGAACATGAACAGTCCTTAAATTCTCAAGGCGTGAGCTGTACATCTACATACTATACAAATACCTACTTATAAGATGTCAATAAGTAACTGCACAAACAATACTGTTTTGTTGGGTTTGTGCGTTTAAGGAAAATGAGATCACCGCAATGAAGTCACGGTCAAGTGTACCTACATAGTAACTAAGTATATAATATATCTAGGACTCACGACAGCCATATGTGTTCTTTGAACTAATTATATGTATATAGGAAGTACCCTATATATAGGTTTATTTTTATGCTAATATGATTAAACAAGTGGCGAACTGCACTTCACCCATTATTCAGACAAGTTAAGTCTCATGTGCTTGTAATTTCCAGAACAGAAGGATCACTCTGCCAGGCCATCCAATAAATAAGCGACTCTAGCAATGAAGCAATAAAGTGCACTTCAGCTAGCAAAGCACGGAGTACCTAATATTTATATTCACCCACAAGGCTCTTTCAATTGCATAGCCACACATTACTCTGATCTGTGCTGACGCGGAGTACAATATTCCAGTTCCGTATCTGATTTTTAAAATTATCCTAATTGTACAAAGATATTATTATTTTTTAACCCACTATTTTTCAACTCAGTCACTTTTTGTGACCTCAGAACTTTTTACTGCGGGAACCGATTTCGATGATTCTTTTTTATTTGAAAGCTGGTGCTTCCCTTGAGTCAAACTCAAAAACGCACCGTTTTTGAGTTACACTCCAATAACTGAAAAATGATTTCCTATCTTGATGATATAGTAATTGACAGTGAATGACAATTGATCCCCTATTTCACACTTGAGTGTTGAAGTCGGTTCCATTTTATGGTATAATTTTTTTTTATACCTTAAAAATTATAAACCTTCCTATACAAAGTTTCATCCACCTGTCAAAACAATGACGAACAAGTTATTTTTAATTTTGAAATACTAATTTTCAGAACAGTACAACATAGGACTTTCATACAAACGTTTGTCGACCATATAAACCCCCTTAGGGGTTGAATTTCAAAAAACTCGATGTCGAATGCCGACGTTATTCCGATTTAATGCACTTTACGACCTCTTTCACATAATATGCTTTGAGCATTAAGTTAAAAAAACAAATTAAATGCTAACTTGTTTTTTTTTATATTACATACCCTGCTATTTGTAGGTACATACTTCAATGAGTACGTGATGGATGACTATGTTTAATTACAGTATATACTTTATGTTTACTGATGCTGATAAAAGCAGGGAAATCACCGGTATTCTGACCGTTATAGAGATAAAAAATGAGGTATTTTAAAGATGTACTTTTATTGTTATGAAATGCGGTTATATTGGCGGAGGAAAATGGAAAACTGGAACTCTAAAAAAAGGGAGTTTTTTTTTTTTTACCTGCGGTATGCCTTTATTAACCAAATACTACAAACTACATACAACACTACAGCTACTACAATAAAAGCATTTGGACTCATAGGCAGTCCAAATGCTCTAGCCCACTATCAGTTGGCAGCGTGCCCAGCATGCTGGCAGCATTGCCCCTTTGAATTGCAATGCTTATTCTTTGAGCCAAATAGGTGCCAGAATTAATATGAGAATAACTTGTTGAAATCAGTATAATGTCGATTCAAACATTCTGGCATCGACTATCACGTAACTTTCCCATAAACAATATGTAATTTACTTAGACAAATATATGTACTCTTTTAAAGGTTAAAGGTTTTTTAGCGGCACTGATGTCCAACCCTGAACAGTACGAAATGAGTTTTCGCATCATAATTTTTTATTAGGTCATCATCAGGAATATACTGTTGAACAAATACCTCCATAGGACGCCACATGAAAAGATATGAAGCACTTGTAACCATGACCTACCCGCGACTCTTACTATGTCTGACTACTTTTTTTGTACATGAAGATAATTTATATACGCATACACACCCGCAAAGGAGCGGGTGGTTTTGCCGGGATCAGGATCAATAGGAACCCCACTACCGACTCATGGTGTTCCGTGAGGTGCTTGGCGAAACCTTTTCTACTTGAGGGCGGTAGCTAGCAATGTGGGCATTCGTAAAATGCTCTACTAACATAATGACTGCCATCCAAAGTTAACAAACGGGACTGATGGTTAACATGCCCTCCGAAGCGCGGAAGCGTTCAGTAATAAAGTCACTAGCGGTTACCCATCCAAGTCATGACCGCAGCGGACGTTGATGATAAGAACGGCTGAGGAAACTATGCTGTGAGCGTTTCAAACATACAGGGTTTATATAATCCCCATACTTGGCAGGTGGATTGGGGAAAGCTGTGTAAGGTGGCAGTTCTTCAGTAGCTGCTGCTTACATTTTGTTATTTTCGACAAAATTACGAGTGGAAAATTTTCTTCGATTGGAATCCACGCCATCTCTCTGACCGCTAAGCCAACAAGACATACGACTCTAATTTTCCTCTCGTTATCAAAACCATCATAATTTTGTATTGTGATCCGTGGAGCATACGATATAGTACAAATAATATATTATATGTATCCTTACATATATAAGTTCTAGCTAGAGTCTAGAATATTCGTACTTAGTATGAAGGGTGTTGCCTTGAAGAAGAATGAAAAAAATGTCATTTCATATGCAAGGCTGCGAAGATGTTATTTACTACAAGTATACAATAATGTAGAATTAAGTATATAATAACAAATCGCGTGATCAAAATGCTGGCACCTATTTGACTCACAGAATAAGCATTGCAATTCAATGGGGCAATGCTGCCAGCATGCTGGGCACGCTGCCAACTGGTAGTGGGCTGGAGCATTTGGACTGCCTGTGAGTCTGCAATGACTTATGGGTATATAAATGCTTTTATTGTAGTAGCTGTAGAGTTGTATATAGTTCGTAGTATTTTGTTAATAAAGGCATACTGCCGGTAAAAAAAGTACTTATATAGTATTTAAATGTGAGGAAAATAACGACTCTAGAATAGAACAAAGAGCAATCCTGAACGTACCGAAGGTTTCTATGATACGAAACGCAAAATAACTTTACTGCCGAGTGCAACACACTATTTTTCACCCCATTCAAGCGAGCAAAATGCTAGGTGCAAGAAAAACAGCTTAGTTAATTTATGAGTTAATTTATATTAAACATTAAAAGTATTTATACAAAAATATTGGAATTAAATTCTTTTTTGGAACTTTTGTAGATGTTCGAATTTCAAAAATATTTTCTACGCTAGGGGGTAAAAAACAGTGAGTTATCACATATTATTCACTAAAATGAGTGAAAACTTCGTTAGTTTTTATAAAAATATCTAAATGTTTCTTAACTCTGTATAGATTGCGTTAAAACATCTCGTAAAAGACCTATTACGCTATTTGTTAGCCATTGTATCCACAGTATTATCTCTCGCTTTTAAACAAACATCGCATTTTCAGATAAAATATATTTTGCTGTAATGACTCATGGTATATATAGGTACTACCTAGGTAAACATATCACTTCCGTCGAACAATGGAAAGTGTTGCTGGTTACATTAGGGTGCGGTTACGGATAATAAGCTGCGTCATCTTCAGCTGCCCATATCACACTTGGGGAAGAGAGGGAGCACGCACCACACATATATTTTGAAGCGCTCGTAGCCTAATTTGCTTAGCTGTTCTTAACCGATCAGCAAAGTTAAGCAACGTCCGCCGCGGTCATGAGTTAGATGGGTGGCCGCTAGTGACATTACTACTGAGCGCTTCCGTGCTTCGCGCGTCGGTCCAGGTTGTCGTATTAGGATGGCAGTCGTTAGAGCATGGTGGTAGGGAACTTTGCGAATCTAGCCCGCCTGGCTAGATACCACCCTCATGTAGAAAATCTGTCGCCAAGCCACCTAACGGTGTGTTCCGGCAGCTGTCCTTGAGAGTCAGTAATTCTAGGTTAGCCTGAACAACATTTTCGATCACATCATCACTTACCATCAGGTGAGATAGTGGTCAAAGGCTAACCTCTCAAGCATAAATATATATTTATATATACGCTACATTTTTAAAACCATTTTTTTAATGGGATTGTTATGGAACAAGCACGAGGCCCACCTGATGTTAAGCGGTAACCTCTGCCTATAACAGATGCATATCGTCGCAAGTGACGAATTGCTCTACGCCCGTCGTCCTGAGACATGCAGTTGTAAAGTCTCATGTGCCTGTAATTTGACTGGCTCTCAAGGACTGCTGCCGGAACACAATGTTAAGTGCTTGGCGATAGGTATTGGCTAGCCAGGCGAGCATTCTTAAAATGCTCTTCTTCCATGTGATGAAGTTCAAGTCGGGGCGGTGGGGATTGAACCAGGGACCTGCGGCACGGCAGGTCCCTGGTTCGATCATCTGGATCGATTACAATCAGGTGGGCAACTTATCCGTCTCATCACTTCAATAACCTAGAAAAACGATTATTTTTAATAAAGTTCGGCCGCTGAAAGAATGCGTTTGACAGTACGAGTTTCTACTGTCGTTGTGACTTGTAAATAGAATAAAATATAAAATATACCCTATTTTTAGATACTTAAATGCCTGCCTAATACAATATTATGCAGTATTAATGTCTATATTACTTTGAACTGGGGAATAAATATTCACAAAACGAACTGTCAAACGCATTCTTTCAGCGGCCGGACTGTAATATTATGCATTTCCAGTAAAAAGTTTAGATACTATTAGGAACCTCGATTCTGTGTTAGCAAGAAGTTCTGTTGACATAAAATAAAATAATCTCGACCTTGATGATGTAAAATTAATAAATAGATAAAACTCAGCAAATAATCACCGCAGATATTAAGCGTTTTAAAATTTAATGTATGACATACATATTGCACAAATATGCAAAAAGGACATAACTCGAAATAAGCCCATTTGTTTTTATTGCGTTATTGTTATGTAACATATAAAAAGGATATAACTCTGAGTGAACCCTAACTCATTTTTTTAGGGTTCCGTACCCAAAGGGTAAAAACAAGACCCTATTACTCAGACTTTGCTGTCCGTCCGCCTTTCTGTCACCAGGCTGTATATCAAGAATGGTGATAGCTAGACAGTTGAATTTTTCACATAATAATATGATGTTTTTCTATTGCCGCTATAACAACAAATACTAAAAATTAAATCAAATTAATATTTAAGGGGGGCTCCCATACAACAGACTTGATTTTTTTATCGTTTCTTGCTCGAACAACGCTAACTAATAAAGGTGACAGGTAGACGCTTTAACTATTCACAGAATATTTAGTTACGGAACCCTTCGTGCGCGAGCCCCACTCCCACTCGTTTCATGCCATATCGTTTTTAGGGTTCCGTATCCAAAGGGTAAAAACGGGACCCTATTACTGAGACTTCGCGGTCCGTCCGTCCGTCCGTCTGTCACTAGGCTGTATCTCAAGAACCGTGATAGCTAGACAATTGAAATTTTCACAGATGATGTATTTCTATTGCTGCTTTAACAACAAATAATAAAAATAAAATATAATTATTGTTTAAGGGGGGCTCCCATACAACAAACTTGATTTTTTTACCGTTTCTTGCTCGATACTAATAACGGTAACAGCTAGACGCTTTAACTATTCACAGAATATTTGTTTTATGTTCTCTTTATATATAATTAATTAAATTAAAATCAAATAAATAATTAAGGCGGCTCCCATACATTAAAGAGGCTTTCGCCGTACCTACCCATCTAAATCGGACACTGCGAAAAGTGTCTGTAACATGCAAGATTAGGTTACAAATAATGGTGCGGAACCCTTCGTGCGCGTGTCCCACTCGCACTAGGCCGGTGTTTTTTATTTTTCTTGCTACCGTCATGTATTTAACATATAGTAACTCATATTTTGTCCCTACTTTACAATATTCTGTTTAATCCTTCTTCCCCGCGCTACCTCAAGGAACGTTTCTGTTTCCCTCCACTACTCAATCATGTTCTTTACGGTCGTCAAATAATCTTATACTTACAATACCTGAGCACAGGACAAAGTTCTATGATGGGTCATTTTCCACTGAAGTTGTAAGTTTGTGGAACTCGTTGCCGCTCGAAATAAAACGTGCACCCTCTATATATGTCTTCAAAAACTTAGTTAAAAATCACTACCTTTCTTGATAACTACTAATTCTTTATTTAAAACTGATTCCACTGTTATGTGCTATTTGTGATTCAAATCACTGCAAATATTTTAATTATTTTGTGTTATGTATGTACTGTATATGTATTTATTTATTGTATCTATAATATAATGTATATATGTATATTTGATGTGTTATATATGTAAATATGTGTTATATATGTATATATGTTAAATGTATGTATATGTTAAAATAAAATAAAATTTGTACTTATGTTAAAATGATTTGATACTTATATGATGTAGGTAATTTAATTTTGTACTTTTATTAGCATTCTAATAGATATACCTTCGTCCATATCAAACAATAATAATACTTTTGTAACGGGTTGTCTGGAAGAGATCGCTCTCAGCGATAAGACCGCCCATTGTCACATCTACTTTTGCTAATTATGTTTATAAGTTTGTAAATTCTTATTGTGTCAATAAAGTGTTATCTATCTATCTATAGTTTTCCCTTTTGCGCATTAGCGTTTATGTTATGTGTGATCAGATCATAGTTGAAACAGAACTTGTTTTTTCATGCATTTTGCGTAATGTTACGTTATTTCTCAACAACTCGACTTTTGTCCGCATACCGGACAAATCTCTGTCATTCATGGTATGCTTATTTTTTAATGTTGTCTTAGGTTTTCGCGATTATTACACATAATAATTAAACAACTTTAAACGGTTTAAATTGCATGTTTGAAAACACGGGTGTTTAAGCGTGAAACAACTTACTGTGAGTCTATATGACTATCGACAATGTTTCGGCTTCTACCGGAAGCCTTCCTCAGGATATTGAGTGTGGTACGTCCGCCGAGATCGCGTTACGTTTCACACGGTTAAAATTGCGTATATTTGATTAGTTTCAGTGAGCGAGGTCACCCCGTGACCAAGATCACTGCAAAGTGTTTGAAACGTCGGGACAAAAATAATGATAAATATACGCGATTTAAACCGTTTAAAGTTGTTTGATTACTATATGCTTATTTTTTGTTATTGTTTAAATAAATAAATAAAAGAAAAAAAACAATTATGTTATTATGATACGTATAATAAGTAGTTTTCTATCATCAAATCTGAAGTACAAAATCTGTCGCCAAGCACCTAACGTTGTGTTCCGGCAGCTGTCCTTGAGAGCCAGTAATTCTAGGTTAGCCTGAACAACATCTTCGACCACATCAACACTTACCATCAGGTGAGATGGTAGTTAAAGGCTAGCCTATCAGCTATACATTTAAAAAAAATCATGATTTTAAAACTTTATTGAAACTTAATTGTTTTAGTCATTCTAATTTTGTTGTTTTTTGTGCGCGGAAACACCCGTTGTTGAACATGTAAGAGTTTAAAGCGAAAAAGATTAAAGAGCACAAAATTCTTGCAAAACAATTATGTGTACACGCCTTTACAGTGTTTACTGTTCGTGACATTGTAGACAAACCCGCGTCATATGACTTGTCTAGATCGTGATGGATAGGTGATAGAATACGACTTTGGTTTTCCTTCGTGGATGGTTTTATGCTGCATGTAGTCAATTAGTTTAATAAATTAGTTAAAGTTATTTTTGTAATTGAAATATTTTTACTAACCTATTGTATTGGGGTTAATCCTGTAAAAGTAGTTGTAATGAATGAATAAATAAATAAATTAAATAATAATATAGTATTATTACTTAATTACTCCATTATAATAAATTAATAAGTTTATTCAATAAATTAATAATCTATTACTTTTCATATTTAGCTTTATTTTTTGTATTGAAATTACCACAAAACAATAATAAATGTTAAAAAATAATTGTACATGTCACATTATGCAAAAATTTTAGTGTCAGTTTTTTTGTAGACATCAAAGTATTCTTACATTTATTCTGTGGAAGTTAAAAAAAACATATATCTCACCAGACAAAGACAAAAAAAAAAATTAAAACATTAGGCACATTGTTTTAATTATTTAACTCTGATTTCTGAGAGAAGATAATGAATATGATCAGAAGCGAGTTTTACCAAGTTTGCTTACTTTGCTACAAATTTTCAAAATGAATAACTAAAAATCTTCGTAAAACATTCTTGCCTCGTTCTTGCATACAGCCATCCAGTCACATATAAAACAATCCGCTTCAAATTAACACCTCAGTATCGAACGAACGACAAAATGCGCGCTTTAACCGTTTTAATACTTTTCTGCGCTGTTGCGGCTTCTTACAGCCAAAGCCATGATTTGAACATTGGCCAAGCCACCTTTGGTGATGTCGTGATATATAAAGTTAACGAGTACAAATACGGATTCCCTTTCATCGTAAGAACCAGCATCATCGAGTATCCAGAACCAGGGCAGCATAACTATGCCTACATCAAAGCTATATACATAAAGGACAATGAAAGAGATGGTACTGGAGGATATCCTATAATTTCTTCAGGAGGCGTTGGGCAAAGATTTGTGAAGCTAAAGTTGAAGAGTCAACGAGGCTATGGGTTTAACTTTACCGTCACTATTTATGGAAGATATGTTTAAAAGGACTAGTGGAGTTATACTTGGGGTGTAGGAGAACGCTGGATTTGAACTTTATTAATCTTCTTTTACCGGAACCTTTGAAGACTTGAAATTATGATGAAAATTTACACGGAATTAATATGTGGAGGACAGTGAAGCAGGCTGTGTCAAAAATATCCTACTTTGGACTCACAAAACACATCTTCGTGCTGGAACTATATCGAGCTATGAGACTATATGGGCTTTTGAAGTGTTTCTGGAAATAGCAATCATAGCGCAAGTTCATGAAATCTTAGTGTACAAATTAGTGAAACACAAAATTTGTGGTGGAAATCGAGCCCATGTCCTCCGATTTCGCGCCGGATGCCTAATCCACTTTGTCACCTTGACACTATCTTTCGAGCTGAAACCTTTTGCTCCAATTGTATTCCTTTAACGGTCATAGGGATGGTGCGCGATGAAATCTTTAGGGAAATTGGACAAAGCTGTGTATGCAGTGGATTAAGTAGTTGTTTTAAAAACTGGTGTATCGTCCCTGTAAACGTTGCCCCCTTGAAGTGCTCTTAGCTGGAACAACGTCCTGAAGAGATATTTTGTAAATAAGGACTTAGTGTAAGGATAAATTGAGGCTACAATATATTATATTTACAAATATGTACGAGTATAATCTGTGTCAAAAGATGTTGAATGATTCTTGTTTTGATTGATTACCAAAAGTCTTAACTGTTCAATATCTTTGGTCACGAAATCTTCAAATATTAAGAAGTTATAATTACTTATAGCTTTTGTGTTTTGTGCCAAATATATTAACTAATTTATATTGTTAACTCTTATAATAAATATTAACTAAAAAGTACACAATCAAGTGTTTTTTTTTAAACTTACGAACATTTTCTATTAAAACACTCCTTGTGCTTACATTTTAAAGATACACCATTTCTCATATTTTATAGACGTTTACGTACGAGTATATTAGTATTTTTGAAGACATTTATTATAAAGGTAACTTTTTAATTACATTTTTAAAATATATTACTATTCACATCACATCATCACATCAACGGCTGGAGGACGTCTACTGTTGAACAAACTCCTCCTGTGCGCTCGTAGAGTCAAGACCTCCTGAGGATGCTTCGTTTAGAAGAGAAACGCGTCGAATACTCTTCCGGTTTGGCTGCGTGGTGTTTGTGACGCGTCACGTCGTCTTAACAGGAAATTAGCCGGAATTGTCACTAGATATATATCATTTTGATAAAGATTTTTTAAGTGTTTTATTAAATAATTAAATTGATGTTTGCTTAAAATACTTTTAAAATATTTGTTATTATTATTCATTATTAAAAATTTTTGTAGTTCCATCGCATTAATACGAGCGGGCCGCGGTCGTCGATGGTTTACCGTTTGTTTGAGCGCGATCGGACTAGTAGTTTTAATTTTATTAGCATATCTTTGAAAATTCTTACTTTAGGTGTACCATACCCAATACAATGCGTGAACAGCAAGGTCAAATCTACACCGTAATATAGAATATTACCCACCAAAATTTGCGTCCCTTTTCTGAATTTTCTTCAAAATTACAGTTGATTTTCGGAGCTAGAGACCCGTGACATATATTGACACTTTGAGTATGGACGGAACATTAAAAATAGGTTTCCGATGTTCTCCACTAATTACGTACTCCGAGGTTTTTAAAGCGAGTGCCACATTGTAAGAATACACATTATAATAATAATCATTTATTCATGTTGAACTTACATAGTTAAAATTATAACCCACATTTTATTTATAACTAGCTGTACCCGCGACTTCGTACGCGATTACCGTACCCGCAAACTAATTATTCACATTTGAGCACTGTTTATCTCATTTAAGCAACGATGTGGTCTGTGGTGAAGCACTCTTAGTAAAGCATAGCTCAGAAAGGAGCTTTTTATTTTGGGTTTGATAACTCCCAGCTTGTTTTTTCAGAAGACAGTAGTTAAGTAACTCAGAGAGTTCCTTCGCGGTTCGCACAATAAATGTTGAAGCAAAGTAGGTACTTTGTGCGTTTCTTTGGAATTTCGATTATAAAACGATATCTTTTTTTGGCGGTAGAACAAAAATATATAAGATACACTTCCATTGCGCAGTCTCCAAAATGTATCAGGCAAAAGATAGATAGTTAAAAAAATAGATTGTGGCGAATGTTCCAGATTTTAGAGTTTTATCTTAGCAAGCTGGCAAATCTAAATAGGGATGCCGAGATGCCCGTGGGGTGCCGAGCTGCCCATGGGGTGCTGGGCTGCCCGTGGGGTGCCGAGATGCCCGTGGGGTGCCGGGCTGCCCGTGGGGTTCCCAGCTCGCTCATCACTATTCTAACAAAAAAATAGTAGTTAAAATTGGAATACGCGTTCATAAAGCACAACTAAGTAACATTTTGACTTTCATCCCCTTTCCCGAGGGAACCGTGCTTAATTTCGGGATAAAAAGTATACAATAACGTTCTTCGTGGTATGAACTCAAATCGTGTTAAGTTTCATTGAATTCCATTCAGTAGCCCAAGGGGTGCTGGGCTGCCCGTGGGGTGCCAGGCTGCCCATGGGGTTCCGGGCTCACTCATCACTATTCTAACAAAAAAGAAATATTGAAATCGGACTACGCGTTCATTACAACTAAGTAACATTTTAACTTTTATCCCCTTTCCCGAGGGAACCATGTTGAATTTCTGGATAAAAAGTATACAATAACCTTCTTCGTAGTATGAACTCAAATCGTGTTAAATTTCATTGAATTCCAGTCAGTAGCCCATGGGGTGCTGGGCTGCCCGTGGGGTGCCAGGCTGCCCATGGGGTTCCGGGCTCACTCATCACTATTCTAACCAAAAAGAATAATTGAAATCGGACTACGCGTTCATTAATTATAACTAAGTAACATTTTAACTTTGATCCCCTTTCCCGAGGGAACCGTGCTGAATTTCGGGATAAAAAGTATACAATAACCTTCTTCGTAGTATGAACTCAAATCGTGTTAAGTTTCATTGAATTCCATTCAGTAGTTTTGGAGTGATGCGCGGCCGGGATACAGACAGACAGACAGACAGACAGACAGGCAGACAGACAAAAATAAAAAAAAATACAGTTTTGGCATCAGTATCAGCTACAGAGTGCTCTCAATATTTTTTTTGCAAAATATCTCTTATGTACAGAATTGGACCTGTTACAGTTTTATTAGAAGTATAGATAGATGTAACTAATTCCATATAATACCTAAAAATGTTATAGAAAAAAATGTGAGCTCCGCTTTCTACCAGGAGGCATTCATAAGTAGAAAACAGAGCTCAGGTCACTGTCCACGGCTAGGGTACCCAAAAGGCAGTCAGCATTACTCCGTTGAATGGCATAGTTAAATGGCCATTCCCACGAGACAAACACGTCCAGGATGAAAGCAGGTGGGTAAATGACGCCTCCAGCACAGTACTGAAGTGTTAACTGCCATGAAAGAAATCCTAGAGCTAGGTAATATACACTCCTGATTCATAGGACTTGTAACGAATACAGATATTTAAACTTGCGAAGGCGCGTACTCTACATATTTTCTGTGTGTAGTTGCAATGACTACCTCCTAGTGCCTAGCGAAGCGATCGTATTTTACATTTAATTGTTTTATTGTACACCCACACTAAGACGTAGTGTAGAAACAAAGCCTACCCGTAAAATTACATAACAATATATGCTGTGTAATGTATTAGGGTCCTTTTCTTTTTTATAATATTTATTTAATCAAAATAATTACCACTATTATCTATACATTGCTGCCATCTAATAAGAAGGTCATTTATGCCTTTGCGATAGAACTCTGGTGATCTAGATTCGAGAAACTATGTGAAAGCTTTTAGTACTGCCTCCTGGGAAGAAAACTTTTTATCGTGTAGAAAATTGTCAAATCACGAAAAAAATGGTAGTCCGTTGGAGCAAGGTCTGGCGAATACGGATGGTGACGAATGGTTTCTAATTGCAGTTCCTGCAGAGTTAAAACGGTTTCTCGTGCTGTATGAGGTCTCGCGTTATCATGGAGCAATAATGGTGAAGATCGATTCATGAGTCGGGCCTGTTTCACTGCTAGTTTTGCTATCATTGTTCGGAGTTCGGCACAGTAGACATCTGCCGTTATTGCTTGACCTATCGGAGAAAGCTATAGTGAATAACACCATGCTGAGACCACCTAACAGTTACCATTACCTTTTTATTGGTATAAGCTTTGCTTTAAGACACTGTTGCGGCGGCGTTTGACCTGGGGTCAGCCATTGCGGTTTTCGCTTACGGTTATCGTAAAGAATCCACTTTTCATCACATGTCACAATTCGATCCAATATTCCTTCATTTCTGTACCGATTCAACAAGGCAACACACGTTTCTTTTGCAGATCAGTCAAATCATGAGTCATAAATTTTTCATATTTTTTTTTTGTGATTTGACGCAAATGAGTCAATGTTGTTGGTAAGGTAACGCTAAACCATGCCGCTTATTCCTGGGTAGTTTGGCTCGGGTCGGTTTCCAGCATCTCTTTCAATTCATTGTTATTCACCCGTATGGGCAATATTTTTTTTGTTTTTAATCTTAAAAATTAGTATCATATATTCTGTGACATTAACAACTTGATAACTTAATCAGTTTTTTTTATTTATATCTTATTTATCCTAGCCTTTGACCACTAACATAATACCTAATGTTAGTGATAATGCGATCGATGTTGTTCCGACGTGGCTAACCTCGTGTAACTGACTCTCAAGGACAGCTACCGGAACACATTGTTAGGTGCTCGGCGACGGATTTTCTACTTGAAGGTAGCTAGTTAGGCGGGAATTCGAGAAATACCCTACCACCATACTATAATAACTGCCATCCTAAGACATCAACCGGGACCCGGGTTAATGTGCTCTTCACATCACGGAAGCACACTAGTAATACTACTAGCGGTCACTCATCTAAGTCATGACCGCAGCAGACTTTGTTCATCAGTTCAGAAATACTAAGCAAGATACGCTACAAGCGTTTCCAAAGTCAGACGGAAAACTGATGCTTGAAATTACTTTTTATTTATTATTGCTGATAGGTAAGCCTTTGACCACAATCTCACCTCATGGTAAGTGACGATGTGGTCGAAGGTGTTAACAGGCTTAACCTAGAATTACTGGCTCTCAAGGACAGCTGCCGGAACACAATGTTACGTACTTGGTGACAGATTTTCTACTTGAGTTGCTAGCCTGGCGGGCATTCTCAAAATACCTTTCCACCATGCGGTGGGGCTCAAGCCCGCGGCGGGATTCAAATCATGGACATGCTGGGCGGCAGTCCATAGCCAATGCCACTGAACCGTCACTGCTTCAAATAATTTACCGCTGAAGGAGTTTCCGGTCATAATTACTACTCATTTCCACAATATATTACCGTAATACGTGCCATACGTAACAACCTTTTTCCGTACATAAGCAAACAATACTATCTCGTGGACTGTTTGTTTACTATTGATTAACTACCAAGAACTCCTGATAACGAAGTGAGTGTAAACAATTTGAAAGAAGCCTGTTATGGAACATTACTTAGAATTGTATATAAGTTAATGTTTACTTGGAATTTTAACGTATATATGTATTATTTGTAAGAAATCACAGTATTATATAGCAGTGGGTGAGTCAGAGATCAAGTGATTTTTAAGCAATGATGGCCGAGCGGTAATAGCTATGGACTGCCGTGCCGCAGTACCCTGGTTCGATCCCCACCGCCGGCTTGAGCTTCACCGCATGGTGGAAGGGCATTTTGCGATTGCCCGCCTGGCTAGCTACCACCCTCAAGTAGAAAGTCTGTCGCCAAGCACTGAAAGGTGTGTTCCGGCAGTAGTTCTTGAGAGCCAGTGAAATTACAGGCACAATGAGACTTAACAACTATGTCTCAATGTGACGGGCGCAGTGCAATTCGTGACTTGTGATGAATTGCAACTGTTATAGGCAAAGTTAGTCCACTTAACATCAGGTGGGCCTCGAGCTTGTTCCGTCACAAAAACATAAACAAAAAAAAACCGCATAAATAATTGCTGATTAGTTTTGTTAGGCTCGCTCTAGTTCGATGCAGTAGATGCGTCATTGTGGATTAGTTCTGTATAATGCATTTTTCATCGTATACACATTACTTACCTACGTCACTACAAACATATAAACATATTAGTTCACGCTTTTTTATTCACATATTTGTTTCATCACACTTACACGTAAAGAGTATCTAAATATACCTCAAAAGTCAAAATCATTTATTCAATTTAGGCGTCTACGACGCTCTTACGAAGGTCTATTACAAATTTTAGTATTGAAATATTGTACATTGTACTGCCACGTTCAGCAAATAAATTGTATAGAGCCACTGCGAGAAGAACGGGCAAGAAACTCGGGGCCATTCTTTTAAAGATCTTTTAACAATGTGTTACATACTTACTATATAATAAAGTTAGAACAGTATTAGTTTCAATTATGTAGGTGACAGGCAATAGCTTGGCGGAGGCGGAATTGTCCACGCATTTTTGTCGTTTAAGTAATCAGAAACTGTGTAGTAGGATTTTTTAATCAATATGTTTTTCACGTGCAACTTGAATTCCTCTTATGTGGGCGTAGTGATATATTTGGGAACTTAATTATAAAACCATACACAATTACCTAAGAAGGACCTTTTATTTGTCTTTGCTAATCTAAAACCTGGCACCGCTACTTTATCTTTATTCCCAGTATTGTTATCGAGATTGTCACTTTTTAATTTAAATTAACAATTTTTTTTACGAACATACATAATATTTTCAACTATATACAGACTTGGTAAAGTTAAAATATCAATTTCTTTAAAAAGATCCCTCACAGATTCCCTAGGATCCATTTTATGTATGGCTCGAATTGCACGCTTTTGTAGGATATAGATTGTCTCTATCTCAGCAGCAGCTCCCCACAGCAATACACCATATGACATAATACTGTGGAAGTAAGCGAAATAAACCAGGCGAGCAGTAGCTACGTCTGTTAACTGTCTTATCCTAAGAACTACATATGCAGCAGAACTAAGTCTTCCGGAGAGATCATGTATATGTGGATCCCACTGTAAAGTTGAATCCATTTTGATTCCCAGGAAGACTGTCGCTTTGTCAATAGGGAGTTTTTCTGGGCCAAGCTTAATGTTCAACATAAGGAACATTTGGTAAAGAAAACTTTAAACATTTCGTCTTTTTTGAATTTAAGAGAAGATTATTAGCGGCGAACCATTTATAGATCATAGATAATACATTATGTACATGAGTCAGTTCACTGTCTTTCCTATCTACTTTAAAAATCAGTGAGGTATCATCTGCGAATAAAACAATATCGCAGAAATTTCTGACCATGCAAGGTAGATCTTTAATATATGTTAGAAACAGAAAAGGTCCCAAAATTGATCCCTGTGGTACTTCCATTTTTACCATTGACCCGGTACATGTTACATGTTAACTTGGCCGTAATGCCCCATATAAAACCCTCGAGCTTTCTTTTTGTCACGAAACCCAGGTCGGTACATAAGTAATTTTGATTTAATTTATAGCAGAGCACACATGCAAGTTCAAGCAAGGAGTTCACACGCAATTGAAAAATTGTCTTGAAATGTTATCTACACAGGAATTTCATTGCAAACTCGCTACATGTTAATTACATACTCAACTAATGTTCTTAATGATCGATTTTAATAGATTTTTGTATCAAAACGTCGAAATTATTATATTCTGTTAGGTGCATGGCGACAGATTTTCTTTTTGAGGGTGGTAGCTAGCCAGGCTTGCATTCGCAAAATGCCCTACCACCATGCTATAACGACAGCCATCCTAAGACGAGTTTTGCTCAAGCCAGCGGTGGGGATCACATCAGACCTGAGGCACGGTAGTCTTATTACCGCTCGGCCTTCATTGCTTCAAAATATATGTATGTATATGGACGCAGAGACGCTGATATATAGGGTATTCATATTTTCAAGAATTTTTTAGGTATATTCCTGCAATAATAGAAAATATATGAGAGTTTATTTCCTTGTTCCAGCACCATGGGTCTTCTAGAATTCGAGCAATGGTCGAACCAGTCTGATCTGTTCACGGACCGGTCCCGCCTCTGTTCCCGTCTCGGACTAACCCCGGGTCAGAGACGGGTCTGCAGAAGGCATAAAGAACACATGCCGGTTGTCAGCGCGGGCGTCAGGAGCGGGATCAAAGAATGTCAGCACCAGTTCAGTGGGAGGAGATGGAATTGTACGATCAGTGGAGATGGGACAGTTTTTGGACCGTTGACACTAATCGGTAGGTAAGACTTTAGTGAAGTGAAGACTTTATGAAGCGCTCGTAGCGAAGTTTACTTGGCTGTTCTTAACCGATCAGCAAAGTTAAGCCACGTCCGCCGTGGTCATGAGTTGAATGGGTGACCGCTAGTGACATTGCTACGGAACGCTTCCGTGCTTTCGAGGGCACGTTAAGCCTTCGGTCCCGGTTGTTGTCTTAGGATGGCAGTCGTTATAGCATGGTGGTAGAACATTTAGCGAATGCCGGCCTGACTAGCTACCACCCTCAAGTAGAAAATCTGTCACCAAGCACCTAACGGTGTGTTCCGGCAGCTGTCCTTGAGAGCCAGTACTTCTAGGTTAGCCTGAACAACATCTTAGAATATGTATCTAACATCATCACTTACCATCAGGAGATAGTGGTTAAAGGCTAAGCTATCAGGAATAAAAAAAAATGAAGGCACGCTTAAAATACGCATTATAAGGGATAACTCAAATGCTTCTTATACTACGTCAAATTCAAATGGGACATCATGACGAGGACCAGGTGGTCCCATATAAATGATGGGACAGTTTTGGACTGTTGACTCTCTTTTAACTTCAATGCTCATTAGCCCTTTGTTGGGCTGGAGAAATTACCACATACCGGTCAATAGCATCTCAAGTATATCGCGTCTGCTGTTGACTTTCCGTGTAAGCCATTGACTTTCAGTTAAAACAATAAATTTGTGTATTTTCTAGAAATCTATCATCATTAATCTTATCGTTATCGTACGTGTGGTGTGATATTTCAGAAATTAGTAACAAAACGTTTCTAACTTTATACAACACTAGCTTTTGACCGCGACTACGGTCGCGTTTACTTTCTTCGTCTTCTTTAAATTTTAATTTTCATTGATATAATAATTCTCATTCTTTCACAATTAATATTACGTTCATATTAATATTTCAATTTAAAATATCTCAACATTGACTTTAATCAGCACCTAGAGGAGGTAGACCCACGTCTACCTCCACGATTTTACTATAATCACTAACCACACCCTTACTTTCTCCCTAATTATCTCCTACCTAGATACAATCACACATGTTCCAACCCTTAGTCCTTACCGTACCCCCTAATCATACCATTCAAAAAGGAATTTCTTAGGTGATGACTACACACTATATAATAAAAAATTCGGATGCCCAGTTTCAGTCTTAACAGGACTTTCATATAATATCGTAACCCTTATTTATGTCCCTTAATTCATATTTGTGTTATTAAATTCAACTTTTAAACTTTAATAAAGTACACAGTTTTTATTTTATATCACGAAATTTACTACTGAATTTCATGCTTCCAACTTCAGAAGAATGGGATTCTAAATTTCAAGTCTGAGTTGACTTCCTTTGCCTTTGCAAAAAACTCGTACTTAACTGACGTATTTTACTTATAAACTGCCTACTTACCGTTCAGATGTCCTATACATTTGAACGGTAACTAGGCAGTTTATATTATATTCCAGTTAAAACATAAAAAAATATGTTATGTTTTAATCCCTATTTATGTCCCTTAATTCGCTCTTATCATGAAAACCTTGATTAATTATTGTTAATTTTATGGCACAAAACTTATTACTAAACTAGAAGTCGTTAGGCGGGTGGTGGCCGCCCCCGAGCGTGAGCAGCAAGTAGCAGTCCTACGCTGCGACTCTGTGGCTGCGACGTATCCAAAGCGTTTGACGTAGTTGACCACTGTGTGCTAGCAATTAAAGTTGACTTGCTGCTGTAATATGCTAATTATTATTGCTATCAAAAAGATAAAGTAAATATTTTCGTATCGAAATTTTCGTATTTGTTCCTCGCAAGTGCACCCGTTGAAAAACGTCGCATGACGTACGTGCGCTGTGATAATTACAGCCTCTGCTTTCTTGTAGCCCTCGCCTACGGCTTATTGCTAGCCCGCTAGCAATAACGCCTCGGCTGTGATTTTCAAATGACCGCACTTACATCATAATGTACTATTACCAATAAATAAGTATTTGAGTATTACGGTTCAAAATATACATAAATATGACAGATGGACGAACAGGCCGAGCGCCAGCGGCTTAGGTCCAAGTGACAATTTTCACTCCTTCTAATCAACCCTAGCAAAATATATTATTGTAGCATGTTTTTGTTTTTAAAAATCTACCCAGATGCCAATTTTCATCACTATCACTTTAAGAACTATGACCTTTCCATACAAAGTTTCATCCCCAATTTCACCCCTTTAAGTCGTCCATGTAAAAAAAAAATTTTCAGAACTGTAAGTTATAAAACATAGGTTTTCATACAAAAGTTTTCACCCATTTTTATCCACTTAGGGGATGAATTTTAAAAAATCCTTCCTTAGTATACCCCTACGCATCAAGACGAATACACCCTCTAAATTTCAAGTCTGTGCGATCAGCGGTTTAGGCTGTGCGTTGTCTGTAAGTCAGTGAGTCAGGACTTTGATTCATATTCCTAACCACGTTACAACAAAATTTAAAGCTCAAGTTGATCCTTGTAACATTGCCCTTTTACAAAATCCGTTGAGAGATGACTGCTTCTACCTATAAATTGTCTACATGCCAAATGTCAGCTTCATAGATCAAGTAGTTTGGAAGATTTGTTCACCCACCTTTATTCCTTGCTATACTTTCCCTTTTCTTGACCCCTTTCATGCACCCTTTCATGAAAACATTTCTTAGCTGATGTCTATACAAACTATTTATAATGTACCTTATTACCAAAATTCTACTAAAACATAGGGTTTTTATATTAATTCGTCCCTAACTTAAAGTCTTATTACAGTACTTTTTATTTTATGTCTCGAAAGTCACTATTAAATTTTAAGAAAAGGCGTGAGTGGGTGTGAGTGTGTGACAAATAAATAAAATCTTTAGACTCGTTTATGACCTATTTTCTTATTGGCTCACGCTAAGTGTTTTGTTGAATGCACTTTGCATCAAAGATGAAATAAAACCGAGTTCGAAATTTAAATTGTTTTTAAACTTATCTTTTTATTCAGTCAACAAAAAGATCTCAACCGTCACTAAAAAGCTTTTGCGTAAAATTTTCATACAAAATGTGAGGGATTTTTTTTGCAATTTGTGACTTTTTGAGTACTCCGACGATGGTGTACCACCATAGAAGTATTTGATCAGTATTAGAAACAGGATCGATTGGCGTCAAAAATGTTTTTGTTTAAAATGGCTATTTCCTTGCTAACAGGGTTTTTTTTGTATCTGTGAATGGGGATCAAAATTCCATAAATAATATGGATAGTCTCCTAAGACCATTTCCGAGTAGCTGCAACGGATAAGGTACTTCCCCTTACTGCCCCGTTGAAAGTTTCCACCCTGTATATTGCCCTATTGGTGAATTTTTTTGCAAGAAAAGTTTGTTTTATTATCATTTAACTATAAAAAACGGGAGAAACGTTATCCGCACCTCAAACGCGGCAATATCATATGAGGTGACGTCTCCTGATTGGAGTCTCAGTAGTGTGCGTATGTGCGTCTACTGCATGCTCGTCTTCCTGTATATGTCATTCATTAAAACGTATCATATACAATGGAAGTGTAGCTGTGTGCATTATATTCTCCACATTATATTGTCGTTTTAGAGTAAGCTCTATCTCCCTATTTTTTATTAAAATCGATGTTTATTCTATATTATTAATAGGTTACTTCGTTGCCTAATATAACGCATTGGTCTTAGAGATAATTTTATTCAGTCTCAGAATTACCAAATTTGTATAGAGACATATTTTATGTTAAAATTAACTAGATACTAAGGATTCATGACATTTTAATAATTGTATTAAATAAAAGTCAATTCCCATATATACCTAAATAAATAATTCGCACGCCGCTATGCGGCAAAATGAACTTATAATATACATAATAATAAAGGAACTATACCATAGAATTTTTTTTATTCCTTGCAAGTTTGCTTTTGACCACTATCTCACCTGATGGTAAGTGATGATGTGGTCTAAGATGTTGTTCAGGCTAACCTAGAAGTACTGGCTCTCAAGGACAGCTGACGGAACACACCGTTGGGTGCTTGGGGACAGGGACTTGAGGGTGGTAGCTAGCCAGGCGGACATTCGCAAAATGCCCTACCACCATGCTATAACGACTGCCATCCGGGACAACCGGGACCGACGGCTTAACGTGCCCTCCGAAGCACGGAAGCGCTCACTAGTAATGTCACTAGCGGTCACCCACCCAACTCATGACCGCGGGCAACGTTGCTTAACTTTGCTGATCGGTTAAGAACAGCTAAGTAAACTACAATACGAGGGCTTCAAAAAATTTATCATATTATCCATGTTTATGTTACATTTTATATTATTCTATTCTACCTTCGGAATTAGAGTCATATAGGTTTTACTTACAATAAATAGAGACTAGAAATCACTTACCAACATGAGAAATAGAGGAAAAAAGCTAACATATCATCAATAAAAGACTAAAGGAAAAACTATAGACTAAATATTGTTAAACTCGACCTCCAAATTTAATATTATCGTCATCAAAGGAGGTTATTATCATACATAAATTTTATTAGTAGACATTGGAAAAACTGCTCGGATATCAATAAAAATATGCTTTCTCTTTATTATTCAGGATCGTATAAACTATCATAATATCCGCAGACTTTATTGCTTCCTTACAAGATAATATTCCAAGGACGAGCGCAATACAGTAGGAGAAACAAAATGTGTATAAAAATGTACAAACAATTCGTAAGTCCGTTAGTTTTAATATACTCCTAATGAATGTCTGCTAATGATAAAATGAATAAAGAAACAAGTATAAATTAATTTAATTATTATATCAATAAGTAAAAAATCCGACTACAATTTTTTTATTTTCGTTGAACGTTTTATCTTTCCACTGGTATTTTTTAATACCAAAAGCAAGTTTTATACATATATTTATGGTATCTATTTTTAAAGCCCTTCATTTTGATACCGCACTGGATGGGTTTATAAAGTAAAAACATGAAGAAAACAATAAGAAAAAACGATTTTATCTCACAGTATGACGTTTAAAATCTGTCAGTTTTTTTATGTACCTACTTAGTGTCACTTGCGCTATCAAGACGAATCTAACGATATCTTATACATGAAAATCGGTTAAGCCGTTTAGAAGTTATGGTGGAATAAGCGCTCACAAACATACATACACACATGAAACATGAAAAAAATAACACTCCTTTTTTAACACTCCTTAAGCAAGAAAATTTTAGATTAGGCACATCGTACGATACATGTGCAGCCAAAAAACCATGCTTCTATCATACTGTTCCTTTTACGCTTTTCAAGTTATTTTACTTTTACGTACTGTTGAAACGGGCAATGGTAGAAGCATGCGCTGCGTCGTGCCTTGTGGTTCCATCTGAATTTATTTATTTGTCCGAGATCAACAGCCATATCTTACACCATTGAACAAATTGGGGATTACGTCAAACGCCCTCTAATGGAGCAGGCATCATAGGGATAGATATATACAAGTATAAATTAATTAAAAAAGTAAAAAACCCGGCTGCAAATTATTTATTATCGTTAAGACATAAAACTGCAAGTTATATAATTATGGAATCGTGTTTTAAAGCCCTTCATTATGATACCTCACTCGATAGGTTTGGAAGTTTCCTTTTTATCTCACAATATGGCGTTAAGAATCCCCAGTTTTTTTTAATGTACCTAATCTCATTTGCGCTGTCAAGACGAATCTAACGATGTCTCTTACACTGAAATCGGTTAGACCGTTAAGATGTAATGCTGGAATAAAGAAACTCACAAACATACATACACGAACCCTGAACACTTAAGTTTTCAGGGTTCATGTAGTATGTAGGTGTAAAATTTACCGAATATGTAACCAATGAGATTTTTATGTGTATCATTTATTGCAAGTTTAAGACGAAGCCCCTTACAGCGAATTTTGAGGCTAGAGTCCACGAAGCGCTATACATAGTACAAACATAGTTTCATCATATTTTAAATACCACGGGCTCAATATCGGTGAAATTTAGCATGATGTGAAAAGATACTATTAATTTGATTTTTATATACAATTGTTATTATGAGAACAACTTAATCCGAAAATGACAGACGAATCAAAGATGTCCGTGCATAGGTATTTTCCGACAGCTGTCCTTGAGAGCCAGTAATTCTGGGTTAAGCCTGTTAACACCTTCGACCACATCATCACTTACCATCATTGAGATTGTGGTCAAAGGCTTACCAATCAATAATAAAAAAAACGTACACGTTACTTTCATCCGTTTCCGCAACGTTAATGCGTTAGCGTTCCAATTACGGTCCAGCTTTGGTTGGTGTTTGAACTTTAGTGCAATACCAAATTCGTCTCAGCTGAATCCTAACTGTACCACACTTGCAATCGAACCGCAGCTGAACCTTACACGTTTAGCGTTGTTACAATTTAACGCGATCGACCTGCCGGTCAAAGAGTAAAGGCTGTACTGTATCAGCCGGATCGTCCACTGCTGAACACAGCCTCCCCTATTTAGGGGGTATTTGCCACAATCCCCACGCTTGGCAGGCGGCTTGGGGATCGCAGTGTAAGATGGCAGTTCTTAAGAATGCGCTGCTGCCCATCTTCCAGTATTTTTCCCTTAGTCGCCTCTTACGACACCCACGGGATGATATGGGGAGGTGCAATTCTAACCCGGCACCTCACGGGGATAAAGAGTAAAGGCTACCTTGTCAGTAATAACTGTTCATAGCTGTTCTTGTACACAACACAAGTAAAGCCGCGGCCAGAGGCAACTAAATATTTACTCATGAAATGTCGCGAAAGATATAAAGCGTAATAAAATAACCGCAAAATGAGTATTTCAGATATAAATGGGGAAGTATGTCGACAGAGATTTTGGTCTAGAGAAGTTTACCGAGTGCGTCTTTTCGATATCGCACATTACGAGAAGAAAATACCGTTGTCGTTTTATTGCTATTGTCAGTAGTTAAGTTTTATTCTTGAGGAATTCTTTACTGAGGAATACTATTTCTAATTTTATTATTTTTATTTTTGCATGCTCTGCGTATTATATTTTGTCATTATATATTTGCTATTTTAAAATATGGATTACGGAAAAGAATGAATTTATTATATTGTAAATGTGTCCAAACACACTAGAAGGTGGGCAGCAGCACTTTCTGGGGAGCTGATATCCTACAAAGCAAGCTGATTCCCCAAGCCGCCTGCCAAGCGTGGGGATTATGGAAACCCCCTCCCCCCCCCATATTCGGGGCGACTGTGTTCAGCAGTGGACTATCCGGCTGATACCGTACAGTACAGTATGAAATTATGAATTAGTGTAAATAATTTCAAAACGAAAAACTGCAAAACAGAAGCATAGATAAAAGCAGTCTGAAAGATTAGTACGCAAAATTTCACCAAATTTGAACTATTATGGTATTGAAAATACAAAGATATTTTGTTTAATTGTATGTAAACTGTAACTGGCTCAGTGGTTGTATGTATAATAGCAGGTATAATACTTAAAAGATCCTTCTAATAATATGACGCAACTACGTTTGTATGGAAAACGCTAAGAAGTCACTTTTCTTTTATTATGGTGCTAAATCGGTACAGCGCCATCTGTCTGTTTGAGTACTTACTTGATGTCCTGAAATTGTCATGAGATGGCAGGTGCATCAATTTGTGCGTTAGTTTTCGAGAAAAAGAAGCTTCACACCGAAGTCTACCCATAAAGTATACCCCTACTCATCACACGCTAAACTAACCTCATACCTACCTGCTTAAAAGTGAGATAGCTACTATAGAGAAAACATAAAAGATACAAGAACTTAAGTTTTATGGCTCTTCAATGTAATCTAGATCTTTTATCTAGTATTCTAGAACGCAGCGTCTGTCGCTATAAATCTTGCAATGTCAGGTTGCCGGCAGACTAAAATTTACTGCTGTTGAGTTCAACACTTAGGTTCTCAGCCAATTTCAACTGAAATGTAAGAAATATTGCTCAACTGAAAACATGATATTTTGTGAAAAGATGCACTAGAGTTTCGAAACTAGTGTTGTTTGCTTTGGTCGTACCCTATTATTATTAGGTTTATCTTATTTCAATCTTTTTTTAATGTTTTATTTGTATGGTATAAGTCCTAGTGATTATTACAATGGTGAATCGCTAATTACTTTTGATTTCCTCGCGGAGGTTCTTCGCACCCCTGTTCCATTAAGGGACGCCGAGAACTCGGGGTCATATTTTTGGTGTGTTTTCCATTGTTAATTTGTAGGAAGGTTAGTTGCAGTGGTTTCCCGTTGCCTTCTGCACAAGACTTTTCAGGGTTATTTACTGCCACTGAAGCCTCAGATAGTTATCTATCTGGGTTTATGGTTATACCGAGTTAATGGTAAATAAGTATTCCGATTCTGTCAATGTCAAAAAAACAGAACCGACGCGACGCTGCGTTCTACACTGAAACTTCTAACTTGTGGAACACATGTGATAATGTGGGTTTAATATTTTGAAACAGCATGGTACCGATTTCCACATGTTATTTCACACTTTTCAGTGTTGGAAGAAAGTTCCGTTTCATTTTTTCAGAAATATTTTTCTATGAAATTTACGTAGTTATAGGGCGGTATCAGTCCGTCCCATGACGTCATCGCCCACTACTTTCATTCTATAGTGCAAGTTAGGCTCTCTGATCAGAATATGAATTTTGTATAGGCGCTAATATTTTTCATTCATATTTCACAAGTAATCTCCGATATGATGTAACATGATTATGTTTAATGACACTTTTGCTCTACCATGGGGTGCGGGGTAGAATTGCACGCCCATATCGTCCTGCGGGATTCGTAAGAGGCGTCGAAGGGAAAAAATACCAGAAGGTGGGCAGCAGTGCCTTCTGAAGAACTGTCACCTTGCGATCCCCAAGCCACCTGCCAAGCGTAGGGATTATAGCAAAGCATCCCTAATGGGGGAGGCTTTGTTCAGCACTTTACGATCCGTCTGTTACAATACTGTACTGTACTGTACCAGCCGGATCGTCCACTGCTGAACACAACTTCCCCTATTAAGGGGGTATTTGCCATAATCCCCACGCTTGGCAGGAAGCTTGGGGATCGCAGTGTGTAAGATGGCAGTTATTTAGAAGGCGCTGCTGCCCACCTTCCAGTATTTTTCCCTTAGACACCTTTTACGACACCCACGGGAAGATATGGGGGGATGCAATTCTAACCCGGCACCCCACGGGGGGATACAGTACTAGTAGTTGCATACTTATGAATGTTTATTTTGTCAACAGCTTCCCGTGAGACCGCATTTACATACGCTATCACAGCTGCTGGAGTCTCCTTATCAGTGTCCAGGGCGTGTCGTGACGGTCGCCTGTCCAGCTGCTCATGCAGTAGGTCTCCGAGACCGAAGCACCTCCACAGCGAGTGGGTCTGGGGTGGCTGTGGTGATAATCTGGAATATGGATACAAGTAAGTGTACCAGGAAATCAGAACTGCTTTGTAGTCTCTGCTCTAGATGTGTCTATCTACGCTGCGCTATCACAGATACTGGACATTAGATTGGATACCAAAGGCGCTCCAAATTTATTTTGGAGACAAGACCTTGCTCTCACTTAAGATATTTTTCGTGTAGATGATTTAATTTTGTTGAAGATTTAAAGTGACTTTTCACTGGAATCTCAAAACATATTCTAGCCAACTTTAAAAAAAATAAGGAATATCTAGTTGACGCGTATTTTTTTTATGTTTGACACCACATAACTTTTTACTGGATCATCCAATCGCAATGATCATAGTTTATAAGGTTTTCATATTGGTCTCATTTAAATCGGTTGTGTGATTTTTAAGTTACTCTAATTAATTGAAAAAAGTATTTTCAACACATTCAAAGGCTCTATTACGTAGGCATCCTCGTATCGAAATGTTCTTCTTTCCGCACGCGAGCTTTTTACTTCCAAGTTTTTCGTTTTATAAAGCTGTCAGCTCATTGACTCCAAAGGAGATTATTGTCTTTTATTAATTAAATTAAACTTAAAAAAGCTTAACAGGAAAATTAGGCAGAATTGTCACTAGATATATTTTTGTATTTTTTAAGTGTTTAATTAAAATATTAAAATATTCATAAAATATTTAAAAACATATTTGTTATTATTGAATATTAATTAACTTTCCGCAATCATATCATAATGTACCTTGTATACCATCATAATGTACCATATTGCCTATATATATATAGCCCTATATATATATATTTTTTTTTTATGCCTGATAGGTTAGCCTTTGACCACTATCTCACTTGATGGTAAGTGATGATGTGGTCGAAGATGTTGTTCAGGTGAACCTAGAAGTACTGGCTCTCAAGGACAGCTGCCGGAACACACCGTTAGGTGCTTGGCGACAGATTGTCTACTTGAGGGTGGTAGCTAGCCAGGCGGACATTCGCAAAATGCCCTACCACCATGCGAATATATAATCTCATTCGGTAATATTCTAATTATGAAATGAAATACAGACTTTTATTGGCATATTTTATTTACATACTTCTTTAAGAAAATTAAAAAATTATATTAAAGCATTATTCTCCTAACAAACCAATGCTTTAAAACAATTTTTTAATTAATAAAGTACAATGTATCCCGACCAAGGAGATTTCAATTCAATTTAAGTACACATTATATGACAGTTGCATAAACTACTATTATTTGTTTTACCTTCATTCATACCTCATTATTTGTTCTTACTTGCTAAAGTTGAGAAGTACATAAACAGTTTATTATCTGAAGGACAGTGGTGAAAAGAAACAGGATTCCAAAGTAGGTAGATCCTGTGCTTTGAAAATCCTAGCCCCCACCTCGAACCTTTGATCTAAGTAATAGCTTGGAAATTGCAAAAAAACAATGTCAACATAATATAATCTTTTTTAACAGTCCTTACTTATAACACGCCGTATATGCAGGCTTTAAAATAACGTTTATTTATTAGCACTCAGTCTAGTCGTGGAAAGAAACAATTAATATCTATATCTTAACTAATATTGTTAAAGAATAAATTTAATACTATAAATTAAAACTCAGGTAACTTATTAAATATTAAAATATGTGTATTTTAATATTCAATAAGTTACCTGATGCGTTGAAACAACTAGATGGACAATTCTTTAGAAAGAGGCTTAGTAAGTGGTTATTAGATAATTGCTTTTACAGTGTAAAAGAATATTTAGAATGTCAAGGGATTTACAAATGTTAACTGACAATATTTAATTTTAGTAATAATGACTGCGACTTGACAAAACATTTGCACGTCTGCTTGCAGACTGAATACTAATGCGGCATATTTGTACAACAACTCAAAATGTAACATGAAATGTTTGTATTCTGGCAAATAAATTATTTGAATTTGGATTTTAATTTTAAAAAACCTAATAATATACATAAAGTACTATAAAATTTGATAGTTTGTTTGCATTGAGTAGGTTCTGAAAGTATTCGACCGAAATGAAAAAAAAATCAACAATAGATTCATACATTATTCCTGATGAACAGACAGATTTTCTGAAAAGTTATTTATTTTTTTATTTACCGGTGCGAATCCGGGGCGGGCCGCTAGTGTAGTGTATTAGTGTATATTAGTACTATATAATATAGTATGCTAAAAACAACATGTAGGTACATATTTTGCTATAGTGCTATTTTTTGTTGGTGTTTTTTTTTATGCCTGATAGGGTAGCCTTTGTCCACAATCTCACCTGATGGTAAGTGATGATGTGGTCGAAGATGTTGTTCAGGCTAACCTAGAAGTAATGGCTCTCAAGGACAGCTGCCGGAACACACCGTTAGGTGCTTGGCGACAGATTTTCTACTTGAGGGTGGTAGCTAGGTTTACTTAGCTGTTCTTAACCGATCAGCAAAGTTAAGCAACGTCGCGCGCGGTCATGAGTTGGATGGGTGACCGCTAGTGACATTACTACTGAGCGTTTCCGTGCTTCGGAGGGCACGTTAAGCCGTCGGTCCCGGTTGTTGTCTTAGGAAGGCAGTTGTTATAGTATGGTGGTAGGGCATTTTGCGAATGCCCACCTGGCTAGCTACCAGCCTCAAGTAGAAAATCTGTCGCCAAGCACCTAACGGTGTGTTCCGGCGCTGTCCTTGAGAGACAATATTTCTAGGTTAGCCTGAACAACATCTTCGACCACATCATCACTTACCATCAGGTGAGATAGTGGTCAAAGGATAACCTATCAGGCATAAAAAAATATAGGTTCAGTTATTTCGGAGCTACAACACCACGAGTCAGATAGACACATTCATTTACCATTATTAATCTGTCTCCTATTTGTTTTACTTTCGAATGTATGTAACTGGTCTCCACGAACAGGCAGTCCTCGTGTGGTGAATAAGATTAAGTTCTATTGCATAAAACCTTTTAGCAGTAACTCATTCGAAAATGATGTGTACATAGCAAAAAAAATTATTGATATTATACAAAGTTTCAAAGTTTTCTAATGATTTTATCTATGCCAAAGGCATATCAAATTATATATAAGTAGTAGCGGCCAGCCCGGACTTCGAACGGGTAATTAACGAAAAGTATAAATTGAAACACATAAAAAGTAGTTATTGTGACATAACTGTAATAGTTAGACATATGTTATTGCGGACTTTTTGTATATAATATATTGATGTCCTCTATAAAATTGTAGTACATCACTTTGCTCTACTGGCAACAATTTCCGCAGCGTACGTGATATAACGATTTTTTTGGTATTTTTTTTCACAAGATTGTATTATTATTCTATAGCCTATGTTCATCAGGGATAATGTAGGATTCTAATGGTGAAAGAATTTTTCAAATCGGTCCAGTAGTTTTTAAGTTCGTTCGTTACATACAAAAATACATGTATTTCCTATTTATAATATTAGTATAAGTATAGAAATAATATTTGCGAAAGTTTGAGCATGAGTAACTGCGTGTTTCTCAGAACTGATCTAACCGACCTGCGATGTACGAATCAGGAAGAGATTTAATTAATATTATTACTTCCTTCCTCGCAGCTGATGCAAGTAAAGTTTTTGAGCAGAAGCTGTAAAATAGACGATCAATAATAGAAAAAAAGTTTGCGTACTACGAATAACGTAGCTTGCTTGTGATGTCTGGAAATTGATACTAATCTATGCTCTCTCGTATACAACTACAAACAACATCTCATAATGTCATATTCTCCGGGTACAATAAACTATGTTCTACTACATCCTACAACAAGATCTTCTTGAATTCTAGTATTAAATCTATAAAATATCTCCCTGTGTCTACTGCTCTCCCGATAGGAAATTATTATTTTATTTAAATTCTGGTCTTGGGTGGCGACGTCGCGCTTTGCCAGTAACCATGGATACGTAAGCTCGTAGCAAACCCTCCACACGAATCATGGGCGCCTGGTACTTTTCCCCCACTTTATCGAAATTTTCCCCGCGATTTGTACAGTGACGATCGGCACAAATAGATAAAAAACGATCGGATTAAAGGTGCCTTTTCTTATGTCCAAACCCCTTGGAAATTGGTCCACCAATAGAAAATCTTGAAACAACATTTTGTTATTTTTGACCAATTTTACTGCAGAGATGTATTTCCTAACATACTGCGTGTGATGTGTTTTCATGTGATATACTATTGCGGATATATTTGAATTGTTCCTTACCTGAAAAATCACCTTCACCTCACCTGCAAACGGTTTAGGTAGCGCTCACCTGTTTCACCTCGAACATTTATACCAGGCAATCATGACAATAGCGAAAGTAACTTTACCTGTAATTTCAGTCACACAATTTCCTTGTGACAGGTACTTGCTCAGGTAAGAAACAAAATGGTTTCGTGCACGCTCCCGGAAATATACATTGTAACATTAATGGAAATCGCAAACTAAAGTAGCAAACATATAACTGTCCTGCTTCAGCATATTCAAACTTCAATGTGTAAAAGAGAACAATAATATTATCATCTTTCGACTCGTTCCGTTACTAATATCATGTCTGTGTGTGCCATTCAGAATTTTCATCTACTCACCCTCCGAATTGAAAACCAGAAGGGAGCTATTTCGCTACCTTTCATTTTGGGATTAAATGAGAGAGAGTGAGATCTCTCTGATCTATGTTTGTGTGAGTAACGAATGTTTTGTCTCAGGCCGCATTTGAGAGAGAAAATGTTTTTCTACTTTAACATTAGTGTGGGTATGTGTTGAATGAGCTTTGTCAGGTGTTCAAACCAATGTGCGTATTCTTT